>CM067555.1:23000141-23574379 GCA_034509755.1 Anisodus tanguticus | reverse complement strand
CTCGAATGTTTCAAAACTTAAATCTTCATGTTAATATTCGTGCGACATGATCCCTTCTATTCCTATTCTATTTACCAAAGGTGAACCATGTACCTTGTTTAGATAGTGTTGCTTTGAAAAAGTGTAACATGTGCAAGTCGGATGATATCGAGGAGAATATTAGGGTGAGTTTTAGCTAACTTTTCTCTGGTTATTGTAAGTATAAAGCGGTCGTGTGAGGCCGATTTGATATTGTCTTGTTATTATATTACCCGAATTGGTATTGTATGTGTACTTCGGTTGCTTGTGATTTTGGATAGTCTTGTTTACAAGGAAACCTGCGCCAAAATTTACGAAAAACATGAGAGTTAGAATATCTTCAACATTCGCGGACGAATGTTTCTAAGGAAGGAAGGATGTTACATCTTTTGTAATTTTATGTTTCATCGTGTTGTTGATTATTAATGTCATTACGGGAAGATAGGTGACCTTACGGAAGGATAATGAGAGTTTATGAGTGGTCTACGAAGTATTTGAGTGTATAGAAGTTAAATGGATTGAAGAAAATACATTTCGACAAAAATGCTATGAAATCTCATTTTGATGGCCCAAAATGATGGACGGTACAAATTTGATGGACCATCGAAATGGGCTCCCACCATATTTTTGGAGGCATATTGTACGGTCCAAAATGATAGGCCGTAAAAAATTGTATGGACCATCAAATTGGTCGATGGTAGGCAACAGCTTCGAGGTTAAATGAATTTTTAGGCCATTTTGATCAATTCTCGACGAAACACTCTCTAAACTTTCTCACAGAAACCTTGTCGATAAATTTACATGGTTTCAAAGTGATTTTAAGGGTATTACACCATAATTCTACATCCAAAAGCTAGGATAAGTAAAGAAAAATACTTCCGTCGAGTTGTTATGCACTTGAGAGTTGTTCTTGGACCTAAGGAGAGATTACATCAATTAGCCTTCTATTTATTCTAATACACGAGGGATGCATTTTAAGGCTTGAGAAAAGTATTTTAGTAGAAGATGCAAATCAAGACCAAAAGATTCCGATCGGACTTTGAATCGGTATAAATGACCACGAAAATTGGATCTTAGTCCAATTTGAGGTGTTCACTTTTAATAATCAAAGATGTTTTCTTGTCTCTCGATCTTTTGCTTAGGATGTTCTTCTTTGTCAACGCCTCTTAAGGACTATAGGTTCGATTTCCTGGTTCTTATTGAGCGTAGCGAAATCAAGGTTGATGATAAAGTCGATGAAGTTTCCATGGTGTTGCCGTCAAAAGATCCACGAGTTTAAGATCGCATGCGCCAAGGACAAGTCCTTATCATCCGTCCGGGATAGACGGGCTTGCCTCGGCTGGCGGGCACCTCGAGCTCTCTTTACGTCTATATATTTGAATCACTTATTCATATATTATGTTGGGAAGTTCATTCGGACTAGAAAAGAGAGGAAAAATAAGTAGTGTCTTAGCCTGTCATCGTTCATTTTCAAACAACCCCTTTATTTGCACTCCTTTATCTTTCTAAAAATTTGCTCTCGTTCAACGGGGAATCTAGTTCGGCGGGGTCATTGTGGAAAGACCTTGCTAATGCCTTTTGACATAAAGTCACAGATGCGAGCAACAACAAGACACAGAGAAAGGCTAGTAAGAAAAGACTCTCCCGAAATGGATTCTTTCTTTTGGGGGCGGGGAACCATGTATGTACTCCAAATCAAAGCTTGGATGGTATTTTATTCATTAACTGAAAATAATATAGAGAGTGGGGGCTTAAACATACACCTCTATAAGTATGAAAAACTAGAGAGGCCTAGTTTTATGTTGTGTTGCCGAGCTATGTACAAAGTCCTAGTAATGCCTATGATGTATGTCCTATGGGGTTAGGTCTTAATAATTTAGGAAAGTACTATACGATGCATGCTTCCTACGAGAAGATAACCAGCCTAGCACTATTTTTAATTAGTGCTAGCAATCGGTTATCATATTAACAAAGTGTCTAAGCAATTACGCTAATCGACCTATGTATTCAAGGAGAGTAAAATTAAAACTTGTTGTTTCCAAGTACTCTTGATTTGATTTTTGGTGTTCCCCTATCCGGGTTTGTGTTGAGGATTCCTCTCACAGATTTGTGGTAGATCTTGGAATCCATCATATTTAATGACCGCATCACGTACGTGTGTTAATAGGTCGATTTGTGAAAGATTTTTTTGCTACATGGTTTGCCTCTCTAAGAGCGATGTGTTACCTTAGAGATCCGGTATAGCAAGGGTGTTCAAAGTTATATCCAAGTGACAATTTGGGCTATGTTCCATGGGCTCTTGATTTTTTCTGTATAGCTTAGACTAGAAGTAAAGAATCGGCTTCTATTATGATGTTGTACCAATCATTTTGCAGAGCACCATTCAAGTCCGTGATGTTCTAGGGCTCTTGTCTCGGCCGAGTTGCTAGTACAAATTCTCCATGTTTATGTTGTAAGCAGTTATGGAGATTTGCCTTTGTCGGTTCTAATTACTCCACCCCCACACAATATTCACTTTTTAGAGCTTTCATCACTATTGATCTTTACATATGTTCGGGGGAGGTGTTTTCCATTTCACACATTTGAAGCTCCTTATTGAGTGAAGCATTTTTTAGTTAGTTGTATTTACTTTGCCCGGCATGCTTCTATTTTGGTGAGTGGAAATTGGACCGTATTATTATCTACAAAATATTTATTAGTACATTCTACATATAATAAGAAATATTGAAATTAATGAGATTGAATCAAATGTTGCATCACGAGATTTCTAGATTTCCCAACGTAGGACTATATAAGGTAGGATCCCATTAACCATTTATGCCACAAGGGTTCTTTGCTTGCCAATTCCGGCGATTGACAATGATATGTTTGGGAGGTGTGTTTTGAACTTTAATTCTCGAGTGGATGACACACCACTAGTCCAAATTTCTTGTAAGCAGATTCACTTTGACCAAAATAAATGTTCCACAGTCTCTATATTGTTTGTTTAATTACGGCAATAACATATTGAAGGCCCATGAACTTTGAATCTTCCAATATTATTATACGGTGATAGTCTATTTTTCAGCATTCTCCAAAAGTGAAAGTTGACGTTAAGTGACCATCTTTTGTTCCATGTCTTATTGTCATCCCAATCTACTACTGTGTTCTTTTCTCCTTTCGAAGATATTCCATGAAAAAGTTATAGTAAAGTTTCCATCAATACTAGGTGTCCAAATAACTTTGTCACTCTTTCCTTTAGTCAAGTTTATTGTGTTGTGTTGCAAAATATTTCTAACATTCCAGGTACTCCCCATATGCCATCCATATTCCAAGTTGTCACTCTCCATTTTCATGGACTTTATTGAGCATGATCACACTGCGTTTAGGTATGACATCTTCTCGGGAGAAGTCACGTACATGGCCTCTTCATTGGACCAATTTTCATACGTTGCAGAATGACACTTGTCCTTGACCTATGTCCCAAATGTGATGTTATCTTCCATTTTGTATTTGATTTTACACATTGCTCCCTCAAGTCTTAGATTGCACTTCTATAGCCATTTCTTATAATATGGTTCTATCTTGAGTAGTACTTAGCCAATGTGTAATCTTTCCATGGCATGATCCGTTGGTCCTTAGGTTCCTCTATTTTTATGGCTATGAATGTTTTCTTTCATCCCAAGCCTACCCCACCTTTCTTCCATTACTAAGCACATTTTTATCCATTTGCACCAATGATATTTCTTGTTGGATTCACTTCCACTCCATACTGAACACGGCTATGACCTTCAATTTGTTCAAATAAATTCCTTTAGGTGGTTTCATTAATGTAAAGAGGTGTCTTACCGGCATTTCTAATAGTACATGTTTTATTAGGACTATCCTTCCTCCCATGGAGAGGAACTTGGCATGCCAACTATGAATTCTTTTAGTAATTAAGTGAACCATCTACTAAGAAAGTATATTATCCTCATTCTTCCCGCAAAAATGGACATCACGGTATTTTATTGGTCAATCTTTTATGTTCATCTTTGTGATGTACAACGCTTTCTGTGGATAAGTGCAATGTTTGCCTTTAGTGTGCAAATGCCAGAGCAGTTCTTTTTCTTGTTGATCAATTGACTTTGAGACATTTTCATATATAGTTAGTTTCCTCATAACTTTTCTCAAATCTACTTGGTTTGCTCCGAGGGTGAAAATGATCACATCATTTGTAAAGGCCGGATGGGTGATGTTTGGACCTTTCTGGGGTATGTAATGGTATCATGTATAATTCTCATCCAACATAAGATTGTTAAGAAGTACGGATAGTAATTATACATATATAACAAATAAGGCTACAAAGCAATAGGTCTCCTTGCCTTGAGCCTCTTCATTGGATCTCACAGACCGATTCACCTTGATCCATTGAGCACTATGTAGAATACCAATTATTGGAGATATGTCTATAAATGATGTTAATGCAATTTTCATTAAAGCCCATTTTTCTCATGGTTCTACATAGATATGGCCAAGAGACCCTATCATATGATATTTCCATGTCTAGTTTGAGGACAATCATTATCATGATCATTGGGCTTGGAAATATCTTGGACTAATTCCCTAGGCAAGGAAGATGTTATCATGGTTGTATTGATCTTTCCTTGAATGAACCCACTCTCAAAGTTAGGAGGGATTAAATCGGGGAGGATTATGCTCATTCTATTAGCAAATATCTTGGCAATAATTTTATGTTGAAATTTGAAATACAATGACTTATGCTGATCATATATACGGAAAAGATTGAGGTTGGGGACATTTTGAGTTCATAACTAGACAAGTGTGAGATACGATACCTTGGGATAGGTGCACCTTCAAAATTTCATTGAATGCTTTGTAAAAATCATCTACAAATATATCTATGCATGCGATGAATTTGGCTCCAAAACCATGCGGTCTGGGCACTATTGTGGATCTATGCTCTTAATTGCATCCCTCGCACTTTCTCATGGCTTGATGGTTTGGCGGTGACTAACATGTTGACTGTTCATGTCTTGTTGTTGCATGGTTGTGGTAATTGATCAAGGCTACGAAGTTGCCTTTTATATTTTGGTAGTTAAACAAGTCTTCAAAATTCTTGATTGTTGCCCTATTAATGTTTTGTTGACCCAAAATGTTATGTCCTTCATTGTCTTGGATGTTGTGCGGGTTTAATCCTCTCCTTCTATCCTTGATTACTTTATGGAAGTATGAATTTTTTTTCATTCCCATCCTTGACCATTTTTGCCTTTTGCTTTTCGTCTATGGATTTCTTCTTCATGTTTTAGAAGCATTATGTAATCTTCTTTGATTTTGTGTGTAAGAATTTTGCTCTATTGTCTTCATTGTTATCATATATCAACTTCTTTTCCATAGTATTAATTTTTCCATCTTTTGTATCTACGTGACATATCCCCATATGTCACTTTGGACCCATTGCTTTGAGTTTTGATGCACACTTTTGCATTGATCTTGTTGTGCAGAAAAATGCCACACATTGTTATACCTTGTGTAGGTGTTTGCCATGTATCCTTCACTATAGTGATGAAATTCTTGTGCCCACACCATCTAATAAAAAATTTAAAGTACTTTATTGGGTTATTGTCTCTTTTTCAATATTGACCAGGATTGGGGCATGACTCTTTTGTCCTTGAAATGCTGGGTTAGTTTGGAGTTGTTGTTCTTGTCCATCCATTGTTCATTGATGGGAAATTTGTCCATCTTTTTCCACATTGTTTTGGGATGTCCCCAGTTGTTACACCGAGGTGTATTGATCAATTAAGCCACGATCTGTTAGGCATTCTAGAAGTCTAAGCTTTTCTGCATGTTGTATGGTGCACCACCCTCAGCTTCTCTTCACGGATAGGTGATTACATTGAAGTCACCTATGACCCCCCATGGTTCCTTTAGTTTGGTGCATCAAGGCCTACAAGTTCCTCCCATGTAGAGTTTTCCTTAAAGGGATCATGACCATTGAATATACACCACTAGTAATATAGAAGCAAGTACTAATATTAGGACAAGTAATATGACAAGTTATATGCTCGGGATTGGTTATCTATGATATGAATAGTTATGGATCAATCCCAAAAAAGCCATATTTTGTTGTTAAGGTTGTTATGGGAAGGTAAAAATCCAATATCACCATGTATTTGGTAATGTGTTTGGGCATTTCTCTTAGGTTCCTAGATGAATATAAAAGGGAGTTGGTATTGAATTAAGGGCTTTTCTGCCTCTCTCCAAGCTCCCTTGTTTTTATGCTCCTAGCATTCCGGGATATTAGTTTAAACATTAATTAAAGTTGGGGTGGTTACGGTCCTTCCTTAAGGACCATGGTAATCACTGGAGTACTCTAGTACCGTTGGTGACAAGTTGTTTTGAGCTAGTTATCTCAATGATATTGCTTTGCACTTTGTCAAAATTTAATTTCCCCTCCTCGGCTGTAGGATTGGCCTAATTATCTGGACGCACATCTCACTATCCGCTGTGGGAGTTTTTGATCTACGATTGTCGAGTTCTAATCTTGGTTGTATTAGGAGATTGGATTCAAGGTTATATTTTATGTGCAAGGTAATATTTACACTCTCTTTATTATGCTTATGTTTATTCGTAACTGTTAAATAAGTGTTTTGGTGAATAATCTTATGAGTTAGCACCTTAATTGACAAAAAAGGATGCTAGGGTTTGTTGTTGGGCTATTTGGAGGTTGTATATATGATTGGTTATGATCGAAATTAATGGGGTGTAACTTGATTATGTTGTTGTTAAGGTCATCTAAAGTTTTGGTTTCGATAATGGGGACTATAAGCTAGAAAAAGGAAATAGGTTAGAAATCACGTAAAGGTGGAGTTCTTGTTGATGTTAACTTATGTTTGGGCTTGATTTTGTAAGATTAAAGATATTAAATGGAATCGTAAATACATAGATAGCATGGTGGTGATAAGTATGAGTGACAATGGAAGTTGTTATGATAAAATATAAGGAATTTGAACCATGGCCGATCTCGAAATATCTCTAATACGTAAGATATCGTTCGATGGATGGCCGAAGAATTGCAAAGCTAGCATTGTTCGAGCAACAAAGGTATGTAAGGCTCTACTTCCTTCTTTTTTGGCATGATCATATTGAAATGATTATTACAAATGAAATCCGATAAGATATATATTCTTAAGTCCTTAAGGAAATTACTTGTGATTCTTCCCATAAATGTGTCATTGTGTACTATCATCCATCGTCGAGATTACATCCTTATTCCAAGGCACCCTTTCGGTATCAATACAATTTGGCTCCTTATTATTTCTGAAAGCCAAGCTACTAATGTAATGCATGGTTCTTATGGCATCGTTTGAAAGAGCATTAGATGTTGTGTTAACTCTCAAAAGGGTGGAAATGTAACGACCTTACTGCTTCAATGAGTTCAAAGAGAATTTGGTAATCCTTAAAGAGCTCATCATATGCATACATTATATACTTATATTGCCCTTAGAGGCCTATGGCGTTATATACGTGATTATACAGATATGAGATTAATGATATTGTTCCAGAGGCCTATGGTGCTACTCGCGCAATTTATACGGACATGATATTAATAGTACGCACGAGAGGCCTATGGCGTTATGTATGCGGTTATATTAAAATTTTCATATTCGGCCACGAGGTACAAAGTATACATGTTATCATTCCATTACTCTATCTTACAGTTATGTATTCGATTACGATTTCACTTATTCTTTATCTATAGTGTTGTACTTATTTATAATTTTAGCCTTACATATACGGTAATTGACATTTTTCATACTTGATGTCCTTTCTGGGACAGCTTATGTTTCGTACTCGGCGATGTACGGATAGAGATGCGAATGATTCTCCACGGTAGGTTCTCCTGGCGCAGTAGGTGACTCGACTCAACCGAATGTTGTCATGCGTTCTTTCTTACTAGAATTGTTTAGTGGTAGTCGATAGGTATGGTAGTTGTGTATATGTATATAGTTTGGTACGGCATAGCCCCTGTCCTAACCAAATGTGGTCATTACTTGCTATTTAGGGGCTTCTAGACAACCGTGTTGTGTATCATGGTCATGTGTGTGGCCTTGTAGCCCACCCCCGATGGACTTGTTATGTTTATCGACCTTGTTGTAGTTATATATATATATAACTAGGTTGTGTCTTTCTTTGCGTAAAAGTGATTGTGTATCTGTTCGGATAATCCTTTATCGTGAGGTTGTGTCGGCGTATGGGTTATTGAGTATGTCACATATATCGGGATTAGTATGATCGGGCATCTGAGTGTCAGCCACACCCCCAAGAGTTGGGATGTGACAATATTTTTTTATTGTGATGCTTCCATAGTCATCATGGGTTATGTATTGATGCAACATAACAAGGTTATTTCATATCTTCGATAATTGAGAAAGCATTAGAGTAGAATTACTTGACTCGATGATCTTGAGTTGGCATTGTGTATATATTTTCCTTGAAGATATGGATTCATTCTCTATATAGGGTTTATGTTGACTTGTTCACAAATGATAAGAGCTTACAATATATATTCAAGATAAAGAGTTGAACTTTGAGGCGAGAGAAGATGGATTGAGTTGTTCGAAGGACTATGATATTGATATCATGTACCATCCCGGCAAAGCTAATATTGTTATCGATGCCTTACGTCATAAGTCTATGGGTAGCTCTAGTCATGTGGAGGCTGATAAATTAGAGATGACCAAAGATTTGTGTTGTTAGCCAGCTTGAGTGTGTGACTATTGACACGGATGATGGAGGTGTTTTTAGTATGGAATGCGCAAAATCATCTTTAGTAGCATAAGTGATAGCATGACAACGCTTTGATGATCCGTAATTAATCGTAATGAGATAATGGATTCCCTTTCGGAAAAGCCAATGTTTGAGTTGTTAGATAATGGAATTCTTAGATATAGAGGTCGTTAAGTGTGCCTCATGTTGAGGGCTCCGAGGGCGGATTATAGGCATGAGATTCACCGAGTCCAAGTACTACGTTCATCTTGGTTCTACTAAGATGTACCATGATCTTCAAAGTTTGCTTTTGGGTGGAACGATATGAAGAGGATATTGCGAGAGATTCGTGGCCCAATGTCCAAATTTCCAGCAAGTTAAGATTGAGCTTCGAAGCTAGAGGTTTGCTTCGAATATAGAAATTTCGACATGGAAATGGGCGATAATCAATATAGATTTCAATACGTTGTTTTCCTCGTTCCTATCGCAAGTTTGACTCTCGTTTTGGTTATTATTGACATGCTCACAAAGTCAGCCCATTTTCTACCAATAAGAACTACTTATTCGGTTGAAGATGATTCCAAGTTGTACGTCAAGGAGATTGTTCTGATTCATGTGATTCTAGTTTCCATTATATCCGACATAGATGCCAAATTTACAACCAACTTCTCCGGAGATCTTTCCGTAAAGGTTTGGGTACTCGTGTTAACCTCAAGATAGCTTAACATCCGTAGACAGATGGACGAAGGGGCCAAGCGCACTATTCGGACACTCGAGTATATGCTATGAGCTTATGTTTTGTACTTCAAGGGATGTTGGGAAGATCATTTTTTTCTTATTGCATTTTCTTATAATAATAGTTATCATTCTAGCATTAATGTGACTCCATATGAAGCATTGTATGGGCAAAAATATAGGTCTCCGATCGGCTGGTTGGAAGTGGGTTAGGCAAAGTTATTGGGACCTGACTTGGTACAGCAAGCTGTAGAAAAGGTAAGGTTAGTCCAGGAACTATTGTTGACTACCCAAAGTTGGTAGATGTCCTATTCAGATAATCGATGCCGAGACCTATAGTTTGTTGTTGGCGATTGGACATTCATGAAAGTATCGCCTATGAATGGTATGATTAGATTTGGCAAGAAAGGCAAGCTTAGCCCCAGGTACATCGGATCGTACAAGATTGTTCAGAGAATCAGCCAGGTGGCTTATAAGCTTGAGCTACCCCCAGAGACGAAACCAGTCCATCCAGTGTTCCATGTATCAATGCTTCGGAAATGTGTAGGATATCTTTCCCGTGTTACCCTATAGAGAATGTCCGGATTGCAGAGGACTTATTATGTGAGGGAATTCCATTTGCTATCATAGATCGGTAGATCTGAAAACTACGGACCAAAGAAGTAGATTATATTAATGTGTTATGGAGAAACAATAATGTAAATAAAAATGATGTGGGAGGCTGAGGAGGGCATGAAGTACGTATATCATCACTTGTTTCATACGACGGGTTTATATCGACACTTGTGCAATATGATTTCCTTATTCCTCTCTTATATATATCAAGCTTATCATGTGTGTCTTGTAAAGGAAATGTTGTTAATACAGATGTGATAGATGTAGCCCATACTTTGACATTTTACAATTGAGGTGAGTTATGGCTAATCTTTTTTGATTTATAGATAGATAGACGGTCATGTAGGGCAAATATTGTTATACTATGCTATGGTATAGCCCCGTGTGGCAAGTGGATATGTTTTTTGGATGCTTGATAGGTTTGGGATAATCTTGTTTACAGAGGAAATTCTCGCCAAATTTTTAGAGAATCCTTGAGAGTTAGAATCTTAAAGATATGTTACCCCTACATTCGACGATGAATGATCCTAAGGGGGAAGGATTTTACACCTTGTAGTTTTACATCAAATCATGTCATCGATTAACATATGTATCTCGAGAAGGTATGAGGCCTTACGAAAGGGTAATGATGGTTTTAAACATGTTTATAGAGGTGTTGGAAGTATGAGAGTTAAACGGACCTAAGAGAATATTTTTCGTCAAAGTTTGACAAAGTAGTTCCACCTGTTTCATGCAATATACAGATTCGTACTTTTGATGTACGGACCGTACTTTTGATGTACGGACCGTACTTTTGATGTACAAACCATATAAATAAGGTTGGATGGTCGTATCAAGTTTACGAAATTTGGCGATTTTCTATTTGTGAAGTATGATGGAGGTACGGACCCTACCTCCCTTTATACGGACCGTACCTTAAGTTCTTATATAATTCAATATGCACGACTAGACCCTCATTTTTCATCCTAAGCAACACAATCAGCTCCTAAGGTTCTCCTATGATCTTAGACCAAAAATCAAATAGTATACTGTGAATTCAACGCTAGAATCAATGTATCGATAGTCTACTACTTCTTCTTCCTATTGGTGATGTATTGAAGACCTTGTAAGTGGAATTGAAGTGTGATAAGGTGTCACACCCAAACCTAAGTGAAGCGTTGCTGATACTCGATACCTTGCTAGGTTCGAGCGTACAAAACTAAACTCACAATCAAATCCTTAAAAGCGTACTAGGCCATTGAGGCCAAACTATAAAACGCAAATCTCGACTTAGGCCGTCAAGGCCATATACCGAAATATCTCGTGAATAGAAATCAACTCAACTAAAATGGTATTGTCCCCACAACTATATATATATATATATATGATCGTGTGACGGAAAGGCCTACCCTTGTCCCCGCAAGCAAGCAAAAATCCGTAATTGACTATATACAAGGGCCGACTAGGCCACCATAGTGACACTACTATGTACAAATAAGTCTACAAACCTCAAATGAGTCATACTATATCATGATCGGGATAGGGTCCCATCCTACCCCCGATCAATAAATATACCAAAACCTAGACCCAGGCAACTCCGAATGATCCGAGCTTACCACAAAAGATGATATTGTGTGGGTCCGACCGGTGCGATCCTTCCCGCAACCTTTCTGAACCTGCGGGCATGAACACAGTGTACCCTGGCAAAGGGACAGCAATACGAGATAACGTACCGAGTATGTAAGTCGACTAAAACTAAACTGTACTGAAAGGTAAATCAATCAAAATATATAAACTGCAGAACCGTTAAAGAAAAACTAGCTAGGCTTACTTGTATTCGTAGATTATTAACTACACAACCTAGATTCATTACTTAGCCTCCTATAAGGCATCTAGATATAAATAAATAGCAGTAAAGGCAAACTGTGTATGTACATCCCCGAAGGCAAGTGCTAGCGCCGAAAGCAACATGTATTTGTCTAGCCACATAGGCAATTTATATGGCCAATAGCCCCGGAGTCAATCTATCTCCCGAAGGAAAACATCATAGCCCCGAAGGCAAACATCATAGCCCCTAAGGCAACTCTACTTCTTTCTAGTCTATGGTCATGCTTTCTATTGTTTTAAGTACTTGGCTACACATGGCTAACTATAACTCCTTCTCGCAAGAAAGGACTATTAGGATAGAGTCATGGTAACCAAATTACGACTTTTGTAACTAGCATACCTTGGTGAGATAGAGTCGAAACTAGCTCGTTTAAGAAATCATGCCAAAAACAAATATGAGGGATAGCCTTCACATACCTTGGTGTATTTGTACCGATCAAAGCGATGAAACCATCCCCCAACGCACCTCAATCTATACCAAAACAAGTATACAACATCACTATCATAGCTAGCGACAACTATAATCATTGACAATTTGATTCATAATTAAACTTATCTTTTTCCTCCTTTCATTTACTCTCACCTCCATCAACAACCCAATACATGGGAAATCATGATAACCACCATATCCATATCATACTCAAGTTATTTCTAACAATCTCTAGCCACAAGGGCAACAACAACTCCTTTAATTTGCCACAACACCCTTCTATGGATTTCAACATGAGTGATTTATCAATACTCAAGAACTTCCACCCTTTACAACTAATTATAACTCTCAAAAGCTCAAGAACATAAAGAAGATGAGATTCCTTACCTTCAATCTCAAGAAAAGCTTTTAAGCCGGTCATACTTCCTCACAATGATCCTCCAATTCGAGCACAAAATAGAAAAACACAATCTACCGAGCTTTACAACTTCTCCGACACTTTAATCACTTGTTAAGCCTTGAATTTCACTCTAGAACCCTATGATAACCTTGAGATAAAACTAAGAGAGCTTTAGGACTTGTGTAGGGTCTGATTTAGTAAGAAATGAAATAACAAATAAAGCCACCGCTCAATGCTATTTATAGAAGTTTCCCACCACCTATGATATGTGGTCGGTTTTGAGATACAAACCACCATATGTGGCAGCATATGCCACCGCATATGGTGGAAGAAATTCCAAAAATGGTCAGGACAAAATGCGGCCAAGTTCTGTGAGACAAAATGGATATGAGACACGAAACACTTATTGTAGCACCCAATCTTTGCCAAACATTGTTGAAATGTGATTCCCTTGATTCCAATGGTATATAACCATCCCTAAACCTTCTAAGCATCCATTCATGTCATAAATGATGCTCGGAATGGGGATTGGGTGATCGAAGCTCTATTCGATTAATAAAATGCTTGAATATGCACAAAATGATGGGACTATCCTTCTTATCACACCCCAACCTAGGGGGTGTGGATGGCACCCAGTTCCATGCTGGCACAAGCATAACACTCTAATAACCAGGCTTCTAGACAAGTAGAACTTCTGCCTGACAAGGTCGTACCAGGATATAACACAAACAACAAAACTATTATAGGGTCGACAAGGCCATAATCTGTAAGACAAACTATAATACAACCTTTAAGGGTGAACAAAGAGGGATCAACCCAACATATGTACATAAATAGGACTGAAAAGGTCACAACACGATTCAAAAAAAGACAACCTAGCTGACAAGGCTATATATCACCACCGTACGCATTAGACAAGTCTACGAGCCTCTACGAATACCTATATTTCCATATGGTTGGGGCCACTATGTACCTATATATACAAAACATACTCAACACATGACCAAGAAGCTCTGGGAAAAGACGAAGCTTACTCACTAATGGCTAAACTTGACAGTTCCTACCGAGGTGGTCTATTAGGGCCCCTATCGTAACCTCAGCAAAGAACGAACACACGGCTGCCCTCAAGCAAAAAGAACATAAGTACTAAGGAAATGTAACAATATAAAGCATGAATTGCAATATGAAAATGTAAGCTATAAAGAAAGGCATAAAAGCAATATGATACTCTAATACCCCGCATGCCCCGTAATTGTACCGAACTCTTGGTATAGCAGCTTTTGTTGTATAAACTACCCTCATCTTATATCCCAAGGTGTAATATATCACTTCTCTCAGTTTATACACTGAGGTGTATGTATGGATGCACATATAAATGCCTTTTCGGCAGACTATAATGCGGCCCAGTATGTATAATGTACATGTACAACTTCCCACTAGCTGATTTTAATGCTTGTGTGAATACTGCATATATATACATATATAAATACCCACTAGCATAGGTTTGGTGGTATGGATATTGTACTGTGATAACAATGGCACTTGTGGCCTCTTTGGAACTCAGAACCCGTTGACTTTACTTTGGAACAACTCTTGGTCGACTCAATGATTAACTCTTTAGAATACTCATTTTCGGAGGATTAAGATATTGTGGACAATCAACCAATCAATGATGACTATGAATAAAATAATAACAAGGAACAACTCCTGACGAGGATAATGATATACGAATAGAATAGGTTTGTGGACGTTTCTTTTTTGAAAACGATAAATACTTTGGATTTAATGCTATTAAAGAAGGGATAGCATTAAATACCTTCATCTCTTAGTTAACAAGGTCTCATGATCCCCCATATGATTTACGAGCTTTTATCTACACAATATAGAGGTTTTGGATTAAGATATGATTGATAACTAAGAATCGATTTGCTAGAACAATTCAACAAGCACCTAGAGTGCATATTCCTCTAGATATCATGTTCATGGCTACCATACATGCCATATATTCTCCTTCAACACCAGGCCAATAACACCAACCACAACCACCACACAAATAACCATAACAACAACAATAACACAACAACCACAAAATCATCATAAATAATCCTTAACTTCTAGTGCACATATCCTCAACAATAACAACAACCATAATCACAACCAAAACAACAACAACAAGATAGAATCCATGATTTCTAGCACCATGTCTTTCAATTACAAATCATAATCATATCAAAGTTACTCAAGAACTATCCAAGATTCATAGAAACTCTTTCCTAGAGTTCTAGCTTAATTATCACAACTTTATTTTATCCATAATTCTCAACAAGGATATGAGAATATTAAGACTACCAATAGCACCAATATCTTACTTTAAATCAGCAAAGAGAGCTTGCACCATAAGCTTCTTTTCAAGCACCAAGAGGATCATTTACTCATTCTTACTCCTATGAAGATTTCCAAGCTTTGTAGTGATGATCTATGGATGATTTGCCTTTGAATTGATGTGGGATGGCTCATTGAAGACCTAAGAACCCTAAAGCGGTCTTTGAGATTTTTTGGGAAAAGTTTGGGTCAAATTGGAGATGAAATAAGGTAACCACCGTCCAAGGCTATTTATAGAGTCATCTACCACCTCTGATGTGCGGCTGGTTCTGCCTCGCAGAACCAATTGTGTTGGCCCAGAACCCAACGCATATTGGGGAAGTTGGGTGAGGAAAGTGAAGGACTTTGCCGAGATGTACTTCCTTTAATCCAATTGATTGCCTGAATAAGGTGTATAAAATATGAAGTAAGGCTACTATTTCGCAAGAATCATCTGGCCAATACTTCACAGGATTTTGTATGGCCCGGTATATTTGGCACTGAGTTTTCCTTTTTTTCCAAACCTCATAACACCTTTCATCGGTGAAACTTTTAGGAACACCCAATCATTGATCTGAAACTTTAAGTCTCTATGTGGCATGTCTGAATAAAACTTTTAGCGACTCTGAGTTGTCTTCAAATGCTCCTAGATCAACTTGACATTTTCCATAGCTTGGTGAACCAATTTTGGTCCTAACAACTCTTCTTCTCTAGGCGACCTACACCTTCGCCCATACAAAGCTTCAAACAGTGACATCTTAATACTTGCGTGATAACTATTATTATAGGAAAACTCAATGAAAAGGAACTGATCATCCCAATTACCTTTGAAATCTATGACACATACCCTCAACATATCCTCATTTGTTGGAATCATGTGCTATACCTAACTATCTATGTTGGCATTAGCAATAATTACAAGTGATAGTATTAATGATTGACAAAGAGAATGCATGACGTGAATGAACCAGGTCCGCGCATTTGGTCTATTAGATAGCATATATGTACAGAGCTGAATAAGTCAAGATCAAGGTAAAAGTTGAATAAACCAGTCGGAGAATATGTTCCATCTCGAACGGTCAAAATATTCAAAGGTTGGAGTATCAAGTGGTTGAACTAGATCCAACAACATGTTCCAAAAAAGTCCTGCATCGACTAAGATTTGTGCTCTTTATGGAAAATACTTGGTGCACAATGTGGTAGGATCTGATGTTATACTTATCAGGATTCTGCACCATACTTATCAAGTTATTTCAGAGTCCTAAATGAGAAGGGGTAAGAATCCTAATCAACTTCAAACCATGTTCTGCCTTAATATGCCATATCAAGCAGGGTTTAGATCAATCGTTATTGATAAAGACAATTTGCTAAATATACCAAGTCTTACAATGAAAAACATTTGGCATTCACGTAGAGAGAATACAAAATAGTGAGTGTTAAGTGATATCATTCAAAGTTTTGATTCCAGAGTTGCGACCCTGATACAATGAAAATATAGAAGGAATTGTTCTATTGAATATTGTTTTCCAGTTCTTAATACTAGAATCTTGTATTAGGTTGGTTATCGAGTTGTACATTTATCAGTTTTTCTTGAATTAATTGTATAGGTATAAAACATTGTAAAATTTAACTTCAAGTTAGAGTTTAACTCTAAGGTTGCTTGCTAGTCGATGTTGATTAGTAGGATAGGAAATAGAGTTTATAGTTTCTAGGTTACGAGTTTGTGACTTGAATTTGCGAGAGGCTCGCCATTGTAGTGGAGTTGGGGATAAATCCTATAGAGGTGTAGGTCATGGTTTTTACTTTCTTTGTGAACCGGGTGGTTTCCACATAAAAGTAATTTGTCTTTTGCTTTACTGTTCTTACTATTACTCAATTGCAATGCATAGAATACGTAGGGTAACGTGTATCATCCTATAGGAAAATATTAGGTACGACATAGGATAGAAGTCTACGTGTGCAAAATATCAATTGGTATCAGAATAGGTTCTCTTCAACAATGTGAACACCTTAGGAAAAAACTATCACAAATGCTGCTCCACCCATCAGACACAATAAAGGTCAATCCACTCATCGACCATGACTGTTCAATGAAAAATATTATGCATGGTAGAAATCTCATATAGGGGTATATTTGCAAGATGAAGATTATAAATTATGGGAGAGAGTTACTGATGGTCCGAAATATCCCATCAAGGAAGGTAAAGATTGAAAACCTGTTGCAAAGGAGAAGAGTGAATACGAGGAAGACGACTAAAAAATCCTCCAGAAAAATGTTAAGGTAAAGAATGTCTTAATATATGGACTTGGTCCGGACTAGTTATACCACTGCAAAACAAATCTGGGACGCATTAATGAACACACATGAAAGGACTCGCCATCAGGAAATTTAGAAAAGGCATTTTTGCCACATATTTTGAAAATTTCAAAATGAAGCAAGGAGAAACTGTTTCTAAAATGTTCACCAGGTACACTTCATTGGTTAACGAACTAACGTCTCTTGGAAAAATCATTAATACTGAAGACTCAGTTGACAAGATATTTAGAACACTTCCAAAGACATTTCAAATGAAAGTCACCGCTATACGAGAAGCCAAATATATAGGAGATATGTCCTTGGATGAGTTAGAAGGATATTGGAAAACCTATGAGATGGACATGAAAAACTCCTAGAGTATTGAATCTAGGTTGAAAAATCCTTGGTATTGAAGGCGACTGAGAGTGACAACCCTGACACTAACAAGGAATAAATGGTGCTAATCACAAAAAACTTCAGGAAGTTATTTACGATGGAGAGACAAAATGCCTATGGAAAGGAAATAGGTGATGAACCTCAAACATCCGGTTGTTTCGATGAAAGTAAAGAGGGGTGATGTTGGATAAGTGGGTCGGGTGTGGAGGATATTCGGGTTGACCCAAAAATGGATGTCAAAATGGGGTTCTCGGGTTCTCGGATTGGCAGGATAGTGAGGTATTTGATGGTTATTTTGGGTGAGTGTAAAAGGAATTGGGTCAAGGTGTTTTAGGGGGTGGTTGTAGACACGATGAGGGAGAATTTCATGGTCGGGTTTTGGTGGTTCGAAGGTGTCAGGTTGACGGAAAATAACCTAGATAGTATGGTTCTCGGAAGGTTGTGTTATGTGGACTACTTGGAGGTGTTTGTATTGGACGGGTGTTTGCGGGTTGTTTCGGGTGCTGACCTTTAGTGGGGATGTTAATAACGTATTATGGGAAGTAAAGGTGGTCGGTATATAATAGCTTGAGTGAGGGTTGAACACGAGTTGTCGGATACAAACTCAAGTGGTGGATGTTGGTTAAGTGTTGGTTCGGTTTATATGATTCAAGTGTTTGGTGGTTGTGGTTGTAATGAGGAACGGTCAATAAGCCCAAGGATAGATACATTTGATTTTTATTGCCCGAGCCGACACCAAAGATAATGTGATCAATGCCACAAGGTCAGGACCGGGGTTTCCTAAGTGCAATGCCCGTGAACTAGCCAAGTGAGGGTGATCGAAGCCCTTTTGGTAACCCAAATCTTAGACTAGGTTGGTCCACACTCGTTTCAACGTTTGCTTAACTCTTAGGGGGTTCCTTGGGCTTGGTAATTTATTTGGTCACAAATTCCTAACCACATCTTACATTAAAGGGAGGGGTGACCACACAGATCGATATGCTTCAACACACAAGTTGAAAACACACTTTTAGATTTAATCTTAAAATCAAACTGATTATTTACAATGTCCTAAGGCTCTATTTATACTATCATAGAGACCATTCTAGAAGGAAAATAAAAGAACACAAAAACAAGGCCAATCGGCCGAAATGCGAACAAGGGAAGGGGATGGGTCGGCTTAGGAACCAACTCATCCCTTGGCCATTATGAGCATGGTGTGAAAGAGCTTGGCCTTTCTTGGAGACAAGGGTAAACTCAATCTTCTTCACACTTCTATTGTGGTAACCGAGTAGAAAGGGGAATGAACATGATCTTCCCGAATTGGCTCTTGAATGGACTTACTCGGAAGCTTCATGTTCTTGCCACTTTGGCGGCCATGTCAACCTTTGTCTTTGCCATGGTGTATTCTCGACCACTTCACCTCTTGCCCGTGCCACCTTGTCTATTACATTACTTATTAAATATGTCCTAAGGAGTTAAGATAGAATAACCAAATGCTAAAACAACGGTCTCGACCAAGACCACATGAAAGCCGAAAATAAACTATTGTTCTATTGATTCCCCAATTCTTGTCCTCGATCCGTTCCACGTTAAGCATGCGACCATCGGATGGTTGGCCATTTTGGGCACCCCTAGCAAGTCGCTTCTTGGCTCTTATTGAAAAACCAAGTTGACCTTCTTTCTTCCATCAATCTCCCTTCTTTGGAAGAATTTGCCCCCAAATTCTCGTCGTCTATGTACGGTGACAAATCCCACACATTAAATGTTGAGCTAACTCCCCCATACTCATCCGTCGCTCAATCTTGTAGGCACTTTCCCGAACTTTGCTAAGAACTTGAATGGACCATCCGCTTGTGGCATTAGTTTGTTTTTCCTTAGGTTAGGGAACCTTTCCTTTCTTAAGTAGAGCCAAGCCAAATCTCCCGGTTGGAAGTTGGGTTGAGTCCTTGTCTTCTTGGCCTTCATTTTGTACTTGTCATTGACCTTTTGAATTCGGGCTTGGATTTGATCATGCAATTTCATAAAGGCTTCAACTCGATCTCTAGCCGTGAAACTCAGAATTTCTCCCCTCAGAATTGGAACTAGATCAATGGGGAGGAACGGGTCGGTGCCACACACAATCTCGAAGGGATTTTTTTCCCGTTGTGAGGGAGCAACTTCGTTATATGAAAATTCCACGTGTGCCAACTTTAGATCCCAATATTTGGTTGTTTTGCTTACCAATCCTCTTAACAAGGTACTAAGCGTTCTATTGGTCACTTCCGTCTGACCGTCCGTTTGAGGATGATGGGAGGTACTAAACAGTAGCTTGGTTGAGGACCCTCCATAGTGTTTTCTAGAAATAACTTAGGAACGTCACGTCCCTATCCGACACAATGGTTTTAGGGACACCATGTAACCTTACCACTTCTTTCAAATATACGTCTGCAATGTGAGTTGCATCATCGGTTTTGTGACAAGCAATAAAATAAGCTATCTTAGAGAACCTATCCACGACCACCATGATGGAGTCCTTTCCTCATTCTGTCTTTGGTAAGCCAAGAATAAATTCCAAGCATACACCTTCCAATTGCCGTTCCAGAATCGGAAATAGAGTATATAAATCTTTGTGAAAGATACTCTTCGCCTTTTGGCAAGTAGAACATATACTTACCACTCCATGCACATCCTTATCTATTCGGGGCTAATAAAAATGTTCTTGTAGGATCTCAAAGGTCCTTGCAACTCCAAAATGTCCAGCGAGGCCTCCCGAATATACTTCATGTATGAGCAATTCCCTTATGGAACATTTGGGGACATACAACTTGTTTCCCTTGAAAGGAAATCCTTCTTCTATGAAATATGATCCATGCGTGCCATTATTTCACTCGGCCATCACATCCTTAAACTCGGGATCTTGATCATAAAATTCCTTAAGCACCTCAAATCCCACAAGTTTTTGCTCTAGAATGGTTAACATGACATGTCGTCGGGAAAGGGCATCTACCACTACGTTAGTCTTGTCGTGCTTGTGCCATGTAGAAAATGTGAATGTTTGCAAATAGGATACCTACTTGGCATTCCTTGGATTCAACTTCATCTACCTGTGTAAGTATTTCAATGACTCGTGGTCCGAATAGAGAACAAAATGTTTTGGCCTCAAGTAATGGTCCCATTGAGTTAAGGCCCTTACTATGGCATATAACTCCTTGTCATACATAGAGTAATTGAGATTCACACCGCTTAACTTTTCACTAAAGAAAGCAAGAGGCCGTCTATGTTGGATCAAGACGACGCCTACACCAACTCAACTTGCATCGCATTCTACTTCAAATAGTTTCTCGGAGTTTGGGATGGCTAGGACCGGGGCTTCACACAACTGTCTTCAAGGTTTCAAATGCCTTTTACGCTCCAGGGGACCACCTAAACTCTCCCTTATTTGTAAGCTCCGTGATGGGGTTGCAATGGTACTAAATTCCGAATAAAGCGACGATAGAAAGATGCAAACCCATGGAAACTCCTCACT
This sequence comes from Anisodus tanguticus, assembly GCA_034509755.1. Classification (NCBI taxonomy): domain Eukaryota; kingdom Viridiplantae; phylum Streptophyta; class Magnoliopsida; order Solanales; family Solanaceae; genus Anisodus; species Anisodus tanguticus. Next base: position 23,553,027 of record CM067555.1, on the reverse strand, counting down.
TCACTTACATTATTAGGTGCAGGCCAACTATAGATTTATTCTACCTTACAAGGGTCCACGTGGATGCCTTCGGATGACATTATGTATCTGAGAAATGGGACACTAGTGATCATGAAAAAGCACTTCTCCAATTTGCCATATAGTTTCACCTCTCTTAATTTTTTGAACACGGCCTCTAAATGTGACAAGTGGGACTCTTTGTTTTGGCTATAAATCAAGATGTCGTCCAAGTAAACCATGACAAACTTTCCCATGAACTGTCATAACACCTCGTGCATTAGTTTCATGAAGGAGCTTGGTGCATTACATAAGCCAAATGGCATCACGAGCCACTCATACAACCCAAACTTTATTCTGAAGGTCGTTTTCCACTCGTCCCCTTCCCGGATTATCATTTGGTGGTAGTCGTTTCTCAAGTCAATTTTGGAGAACATTTTGGCTCCATTTAATTCATCCAAGAGATCGTCAAGTCTCAACATAGGAAATCGGTATTTTATGGTGATGTTATTCACCGCCCGACTATGAATGCACATACTCCAAGTTTTGTCCTTCTTTGATACCAACAATGCGGGTATTTCACATGGGCTGAGACATTCGCGGATAAAAGCTTTGTCCAATAATTCTTGTACTTGCCTTTGTAATTCCTTAGCCTCTTCCGGGTTGAACCCATAGGCCGATCGATTAGGCAATGAACTCCCGGGATGAAGTCGATGGCATGTTTAATACCTCGAATTGGTGGTAGTCCGGGATCAAGATCAGCCGGGAACACATCTTTATATTTCTTTATGAGAGTTTTCAAATCAGCATCTTCGACTAATTCCCCTAAGAGACTCTTCTTAACTTTGTATTTCAGGACATTCGGGGGACTCCCCTTCTTTAATTCCTCCTTGTTCTTTCAGGCATCAAGAGGCATGGTTTTGGATTCTTTCTGAGTTTCGGCATCTTGAGTTTTCCATTTCTTCACGTCGCTAGGTGGTAGTCGAACCATTCGGAATTTCTTGCCATCTTTTTTAAGAGAATAAGTATTCTTTTCCCTATAGTGTTGTGCGTTCCGATCATACTACCAAGGTCGACCTATTAAAATATGGCACGTATCCATGGGGAGGATATCACAACAATTTTCATCCTCATAGTTGCCAATCCGAAAATTGATGAGCACTTGTCTTGTGATTCTCAGTTCTCCATCTTCATTGACCCATTGGAGGTCATACGGTTGAGGGTGATCATAGGTAGGCAACTTTAACTTGTCGATCATTTCCATGGAGGCGAGGATGGAACTACTTCCTCCATCTACAATCAACTTACATACCTTGTCTTTTACTTTGCACTGGGTATAGAAAAGTTGATCTCTTTGAGATTCCTTCGGGTTTTTGTGTGGAATTTCCAACTCACATTGGAGTACCAATCCTTCATGCCTTGGGTAAGTAGGTTCAGCTTTGGAATTGGTTTGACACTTCACGGTATGTCCCGCAAGCTCCATTTTCAAGGCTTGTACTTGTTCCATGATAATTTCGGATAGGAACTTCCTGAGTTCATCACTTACTTGGGCGATAACGTCAAAGCGTGGGATGGGATAGTCTCGCTCTGATACCAATCTAATTTAAGTAAGGAGGGGTGATATTGGATAAGTGGGTCGGGTGTGGAGGATATTCGGGTTGACCCAAAAATAAATGTCAAAATGGGGTTCTCGGGTTCTCAGATTGGCGGGACAATAGGGTATTTGATGGTTATTTCGGGTGAGAGTAAAGGGAATTGGGTCAAGGCGTTTTAGGGGGTGGTTGTAGACATGTTGAGGGTGGGTTTTATGGTCGGTTTTTGGTGGTTGGATTGTGGCAGGTTGACGGAACATAACCGAGATAGTATGGTTCTCGGAAGGTTGTGTTGTGTGTACTACTTGGTGGTGTTTGTATTAGACGGGTGTTTGTGGGTTGTTTTAGGTGATGAACTTTGGTGGGGATGTTAATAAGGTATAGTGGGAGGTAGGGGTAGTCGGTATATAGTAGGTTGAGTGAGGGTTGAACACGAGTTGTCGGATACAAACTCAAGTGGTGGATGTTGGTTAAGTGTTGGTTCGGTTTATATGATTCAAGTGTTTGGTGGTTGTGGTTGTAATGAGGAACGGTCAATAATCCCAAGGATAGATACATTTGATTTTTATTGCCCGAGCCGACACCAAAGATAATGTGATCAATGCCACAAGGTCAGGACCGGGGTTTCCTAAGTGCAATGCCCGTGAACTAGCCAAGTGAGGGTGATCAGAAGCCCTTTTGGTAACCCAAAGCTTAGACTAGGTTGGTCCACACTGTTTCAACGTTTGCTTAACTCTTAGGGGGTTCCTTGGGCTTGGTAATTTATTTGGTCACAAATTCCTAACCACATCTTACATTAAAGGGAGGGGTGACCCACACAGGATCGATATGCTTCAACACACAAGTTGAAAACACACTTTTAGATTTAATCTTAAAATCAAACTGACTATTTACAATGTCCTAAGGCTCTATTTATACTATCATAGAGACCATTCTAGAAGGAAAATAAAAGAACACAAAAACAAGGCCAATAGGCCGAAATGCGAACAAAGGAAGGAGATGGGTCGGCTTGGGAACCAAGTCATCCCTCGTCCATTGTGAGCATGGTGTGAAAGAGCTTGGCCTTTCTTGGAGACAAGGGTAAAGTCAATATTCTTCACACTTCTATTTTGGTAACTGAGTAGAATGGGGAATGAACATGACCTTCCCGAATTCGCTCTTGAATGGACTTACTCGGAAGCTTCTTGTTCTTGCCACTTTGGCAACCATGTCATCCCTTGTCTTTCTCATGGTGTATTATAGGCCTCCTCACCTCTTGCCCATGCCAACTTGTCTATTACATGACTTATTAAATATTTTCTAAGAAGTTAAGCTAGAATAATCAAATGCTAAAACAACGGTCTAAGCCAAGACCACATGAAAGCCGAAAATAAACTATTGTTCTATTGATTCCTCACGTCTTGTCCTCGAACCCGTTCCACGTTAAGAATGTGACCGTCGGATGGTTGGACATTTTGGGCACCCCTAGCAAGTCGTTTCTCGGCTCTTTTTGAAAAAGAAAGTTGAACTCCTTTCTCCCATCAGTTTCAAGTGTGAAAAATTAATCACTTGATCAAAGACTGCCTCCTTTGAGAGATCGAATGGAAGAAAAAAAACTTAATAGAACAAATTGAAAGAACAGGTTCATGGTAGAAGAAATAAAGGATCTCTTAAGACAACGAAGGATACTTGGGACTCCAATGATGATTCACAAGATGAAAAAAATCATCATGCCCCGATGGACATTGGAGACTCAAAAATAAAGATCGAGGAAGACACAAAGGTGAGGATTAAAGGAAGCAAGTTGAATTGGTACGTAGATAGTACATGCTCCGGACACATGATAGGAGAAAAAGAAAAATTTTGTTCACTCTCAACCATAGAAGGTGGAAATGTAGTATTTGGATGAGGCATGAAAGGAAATGTCACAAAAATAGGTAAAATTGGCAGATCTGAAGAATATTCAATAGACAACGTATACCATGTAGATGGTCTGCAACATAATCTATTGACCATCTCACGCTTATATGACAAATGAAATATGGTGGTGTTTACCTCTGCTTGGATATAATGTTATTGATCTCAAAATGGGTAACACTATTCTAACATACATGAGGTACAAGAATGTGTACAATGCATATATAATGGAGATACCAAGCAATGATCTCACATGCTTGAGTGTGATGGTTTGTGATCCCTTGTTATGGCATAAGAGGTTGGGACATGCTAGCTTAAGACAATTGATCACATTAGTGTCTCAAAACCTTGTAACTGGGCTACCAAATATAAAGTTCAACGATGACAAAGTATGTGGCGCTTGTGCAAGAGGAAAAAAAGTGAGATCTTCTTTCAAATCAAAGAAGGTCATCAGCACAACCAAGACTTTGGAACTGGTCCATATTGATATATACGTACCAATGAGGGTTTTGAGTCATAGAAGAAAGAGATTCATGTTTGTGATCATTGACGACTTCACCAGATTCACTTGGAAATTGTTCCTTTCAACTAAAGAAGAAGCTTGTGATGAATTCATTAGCTTAGCAAGAAGACCAGAATGGAAATTGGGAAACAAATTAGGTGCCATCAGATCTGATCATGGAATAGATTAAAGAATGCAAAATTTAAAGAATTCGGCTCCGTAAATGTCATTGATCACACCTTCTCAGCACCTAGTACACCACAACAAAATAGTGTTGTAGAAAGGAAGAATCATACTCCTGAAGAAATGGACAGAACTATGATGCTGGCTAGTGACATTGCAAGGAACTTCTAGGCTGAAGCCATAAATACTGCATGTTACATTCTTAACAGGTGTATGACCAGATCATTGTTGAATAAAACTTTGTATGAATTGCTCAAAGGAAGGAAACCAAGCATCTCTCATCTTAGGGATTTTAGATGTAGATATTTTATTCAATGAGTGATGTGAGATTCTTTATAGGCTACTCACTAAGTAGTAAAGCATACGGGCTCTTCAACAAAAGGACCATGAGAATTGAATAAAGCGTACATGTTGTGTTTGATAAATCAAATATTGTATCTGACAAGCAAGCATATGATGATGATGAAAAACCCTTCAGTTATTCTACTCAAAGGGATATTCAGTTAGCAAGTGAGAAATGAAACAAGTCATGACCATGATGAAACTTGTTCACCCAATGATGCTGAACATGGGGGATCTACTACGCCATGATGAAACTGGTTTAGTCAGCAACTGAGAACATGCCACACTGATAGGGGGAACTACTACTGAAGGACAAGATGAAACTTGTTCACCCAATGATGTTGAACATGGAAATGCAAAAAATTAAATGGAATAATTCTGAAAAAATGCACATATCGGGGATCTCAGCTAATTGAAAATGTTCTAACATATCTAAGTATTGGAGTAACAACCAGATATAGATTGAAAAATCTTTGTTCCTTTACTATTTTTCTGTGTGTTATTAATCCAAAAAATGTTATTGAGGCCTTACAAGATGCATATTGGATAATAGCTATGCAGAAAAGCTCAATCACTTTGAGATAAATAAGGTATGGCACCTCGAACCAAGGCCAAAGAATAAAATGATATGTGGAACCAAGTGGGTGTTCAGAGTCAATCTTGATTAGCATGGAACAGTCACAAGGAACAAAGCAAGGTTGGTGGTTCAAGGATACAATCAAGAAAAAGGAATAGACTCTGATGAAACCTTTGCCTCGGTAGCATGATTATAGGCCATAAGGCTCCTTATAGCTTTTGTTGCTCATATATAATTCACATTTTATCATCCATCAAATGGATGTGAAAAGTGCCTTCTTAAATGGGCATTCAAAAGAAGAAGTGTTTGTGAAGCAGCCTCCAGGGTTTGAAGAAACTAAATATCCTGATCATGTCTCCAGGATGGATAAATCCCTTTATGGTCTCAAGCAAGCACCAAGAGTCTGGTATGAGAAGATGTACAAGTTCCTCTATGGCATGGCCACACCAGAGGTAACATTGATAACACTTTGTTTCTAAAGGTCAAAGTGACGAACTTGCTAGTAGTGCAGGTCTATGTTGATGACATTATCTTCAAAGCCATAGAATCTTTATCCAAAGATTTTGCTAATATGATGGGAAGTGAATTTGAGATGAGTATGATGAGAGAACTCAAATTCTTCCCCGGGTCTACAAATCAAGAAAACATCAACTACACTATGATTCACCAAAGAAAAGTACGTCAATGAGCTTCTTAAGAGGTTCAAGATGGAATATTCCAATTTCATGGACACACCAATTGCCATTGCTACAAAGCTGGACCTTAATGAACCTGGTTCACCTGTGGAGCGGAAACTCTACAGAGGCATGATTGGGTTATTACTATATCTCACTATCAGCAAAACTGACATAATGTTCAGTATGGGACTTTATGCTAGGTTTCAATCAAATCCAAAGGAATCTCATCTTAAGGTTGTGAAAAGGATCCTACAATACTTGAAAGGAACAAGTGACCTAGGACTATGGTATCCAAGAAAAAGTAATTTTGACTTTGTGGGATATGCAGAAGTTGATTATGTAGGGTACCTGGTTGATCAAAAATGTATCTCAAGTATGACACATTTTTTTAGTTCATGCTTAGTCTCCTAGGCTATCATTGAGAGTTTTGATTCCACAATTACGACATTTATACAACAAAGAAGATTGAAGGAGTTGTTCTACTAAATAATGTTTTCCAGATCTTAAGTTTAGAATCTTGTATTATATTGGTTATCGAGTTGTACCTTTATCACCTGCTCTATAAGCAATTGTATAGGTATAAAACATTGTCAAATTTAACTTCAAGTTAGAGTTTAACTTAAATGTTGCTTTCTAGTCAGAGGTTGATTAGTAGGATAGGAATAAGAATTTATACTTCCTAGGTTACAGGATTTATAACTTGAATTTACAGAGGCTCACCATTGTAGTGGTGTTGGAGATAAATCCTACAGAAGTATATGTCTTGTTTTTTACTGCCCTTGTGAGCCGGGTGGTTTCCATGTAAAAGTATTATGTCTTTTACTTTACTGTTCTTTGTATTCCGCAATTGCAATGCATAGAACGGGTAGGGTAACATATTTCATCCTATAGTCAATAATTAGGTACCACATAGGATAGAAGTCTACATGTGCAAAATATCAATCTATTTGAGGATGAAAAGTTGTACAGAGGTTCACCCTTATACCTAATCCTTTCTTAAAAGAATTCCAAAAGTTCGCAGTGAATTGAGCACCACAATCTGAAATGATGGACACTAGAGTCTCGTGCAATCTGACAATTTCCTGAATGTACAACTTAGCATAATCTTTTATTGAATCGATGGTGTCATACCCAAACCTTGGGGGTATAGCCGGCACATAGTGCCTTACTGGCTCGAGCAAACCACATTTACAACTATAACCTAAATATATAGAAGGTATAGGCTGACAAGGCCGCTGTGAAATAATTTGAATGAAATCAAAGGACCATATACAACTGACAATTCCAACGAGACATGCATATATATGTATGTAGGGGCTGACAAGGCCTCCACCAAAGACTGTATAGTAAAACATAGGCCAAAAATGTCATACAAAACATCTATACAAAAGACATGTGTCTACAAGTCTCTAAGAGTACCATAAACATCATAGGGTTGGGACAGGGCCCCGCTATACCCATACTATATATACAAAACATACCGACACAAAAGATAACCCCGTAACAATGGAGTGCACAAATACCACTGCTAAGTTGAGTAGCCTACTGAGGAGGGTCGTCAATCTTTCTACCTAAACCTACGTGCATGAAACGTAGCTCCCCCAGCAAAAGGGGCGTCAGTACGAATAATGTGCCAAGTATGTAAGGTAGATAAAGAATAAACAAAGACATGAACGTAAGTAAGAGACAATAAGAGTCAATATGAAACTCTTAATTGCAACTGTAGGCGTATGTAATGCATTCTTATTCTTATATATACTATATGTATATATACATATCAAGATGATCTGTGGGAGCATATCATATCATATAAAGCCGTTATGTGAGGCCATACCATATCGTATCAAGCCACTATGTGAGGCTAAACATCATCATTATAACCAACTGGTCAATGGTGCTATATATATCACACAGTAGATGTCGTACCCACCTATATCATATACATTTATATATATATGAGGATCATAAAGTACATTATGAGCTTCTCATAGTGACGTAAGGTCGTTACACCTGGAACTATCGTTATGTAGCTACCAGGCCATCATACATTTCATTAACACAAGGAAGAATAAAATACAAAGAAGAGTATCGCGTATGACATGAAATTACTCCCAACAAGGGACAAACAAGAGTCTAGAACATTTCCATGAAATAAAGAACAAGAATATTTCTAACATTCAAGAGTTTAGTCATTTTGGTGGGACGTACGTTTATGTTTTGTTTTCGATGGATTCATGCCAAAAGAAGGGGGATCACTTATCATACCTTATAACGAATCACGATGTATTTAGCGGGAAACAACCTCCTTCACGCATAAGTCTACAACCAACAATAATGGTACTAACATTAATTACGAGTAGTTCAACAATCCCCTATCGAGTGGCAAGCTCGTTCTATATAAAATCGGACAACATCTCCCCCTTTTTCCTTACTTTCCCAAGTCTGAAAAAACAACAAGAACACATACAACCTTCAACAATATATTTCCAGCACCACAACACACCCAAACATCCCAACAACACAACACAACAATATTCAATATCTAGTTTACATCTTCTAGTCGACATCTTGCATGTTTTCAACCATCCAACATATGTAAAACCTAAACTAACTCTTATACATGAATATGAACAAGATTCTTACCTTAAATCTTGAAAACTAGCCGCAAATTAATTTATACCAACTAGAAAATAATCCAGCAACTCACAACTATACCATATAACATTTTCAACTTTTATTTCACAAGTTCTCAACCAAACAATCTAGCTACAACTTGTATGAACTAAAATACATGTAGAAGAAGTATAAACTTACCTTGATATAGCAATAACAAGACTTTTCATATGCTTCCTGAACATGGAAGAACAACCAACACAAGCACAACGTGATAGAACTACATTCTAATAGCACCACGGGATACACGACACTTGAGTTATGTTGTTTACCTTTAGTTTTGCCCTTGGATCACTAGGGATCCTTTAGAGAGTATTTTGGGGTGTTTAGGGTCTCTTTATGTCGAAAATTAAATTATATAAGGAAGCCACAGACTTATACATCAAAATAAGCTTCTCACCACCTACGTAGGTCCCAAAAGGGGCTTCCTGCACAATCGCGCAAAAATACAAATATCTCTATACTCTGATGTTGTATCGATGAGAGGTTTTATGAGTTGGAAACTAGACTTGTAGTACTTCAATTTGGTTAGTGTATCACAAAGTAACTTTCAGTAAAATGACAGAAAACCAAAGAGACATCCGACACAAATTTTAGCGAATTTATGAATGTAACTTGCGATGAATTTTGCCAACTTTTGTTTTACAACTTGCTTGACTAAAAAGCTTAACATGAGACTATTATATGATCCAAATACTTCATAAAAATACCTTCTTATCATTTTATGAACAACTAGACTTACCCCAAAAATATGGGCAATTACAATCTACTTTCCTTCAGTGAACTTCGTCAAAAAGTGTTTTTTTATTCGTTTAGCCTTAACCTCCAATGAAACTTTCTTACCACTTGTTTAATACCTTGAATATCCCTATAAGGGATCTTATCCTCCTAGGGTTCTCCTTACATTACTTGTGAGTCACACTAGTGCAAAAATATGAGGTGTAACATCCTCCCTTCCTTAGGAACATTCATCCTCTAATGTAAGGGCGTACAGGGGAGAAACTAACTCTTATGGATTTTACGAAAAAATTTAACAGAGTCTCCTCTGTATGATGGACTATATCGAACTTGTCATGCAGCCAGAAAACATAAGATATATGCCACACAGTGCCATAAATGATTATCAACAACTTTTTGCTCGACATGGCCATCAACGTTAATAAGAACATCATTCCTAATGTATATATTTGTATCTATTATTTATGATGTAGCTTCCTCAACTCGAACATCTTCTAATTATAAAACATGGGATAGTATTACATGTTATAACATGACCAAAAGCATTTAACTCGACGAAAGTCAGCGAAGGATATTTAGAATTCATCTTTTCCCTAACCCCCATGTCATTTCCTTGATGTTCTTTCTCCTCTAGAATACTTTTACGGTATCTATATCTTCAATTCTTAACTTTAGGGAATTGTCAATCTAAGATAGTATCTGGAACTTTCTTGTAGGACAAGTCTTTCATAATTTGAATGTCATTTACTAGGACAACTCGTGAAGGGTCCCCGATACATTTCGGTGACATAGGTGCACGAAATATTGGATGGACGGACTTATGCTCTAAATGCAAATTTAGCTTGTAGGCCACTTGGCCTATCTTCTGAATAATTTTGTAAGGCCAAATGTATTTAGGGCTAAGCTCGCTGTCATTAATTCTGTAAGATCTAATGTACCATGGGTTAGGCTTGCCCTTCTTACTGAATCTCATTGTGTCTTTCATAGGTGATATCTTCAGGAAAACTAAATTAGGAACATGGAGCTTCTAAATCTCGGCGTTACACCGTAGCTTATGATTTCTGGTGTTTTGGGTCGTTATCAAATGCCTTTTTCGATGGTCTTCTAGACTGCAATAACTCTGACTCTCCTCCTTTGAAACATCTAATAGGAGATTTATGCTTACGTCCACACAAGGCCTCATTAGGAGACATCTTGATATTAGGATAGTAACTATCTTTATTAGAGAACCGTATAAGAGTTATATTTAAAGTCTAGCACACACAGTCGTGGCATCATCATCTGCTCCGCTTGACTTTCTGTCTGTGGATGAGAGGTCATATCAAGATTTACTTATGCCCTCAATCCCTATCGCAAGGTTTCCTAGAAATTCATTACATAATGTACTCCTCTGTCTGATAAGATAACAGAATGTGATGGAACCGCTTTATCCCTTAATGTACAGCTTCGCGTGATCTTTTGCTGAATAAGTGGTATTAACCGACAAGAAACATAATTCTATAATTCCGTCAGTGATCACTCAGTAAGAATTAAATTTCTAATAGGAAAGGGGCAACACTGTAATGAAATTCATTAATCACTTCTCATTCTTGCGTCAGAATCTCAAGGATTTGAGTTAACCTATTGAATTTTTTATGCTCTGTCTTTATCTGTTAAACTGTGTTATGAATTTGGCAATTCTCTTTTCCATATTATTCCACCCATAAGTTTTCCCCTGGCATGATATTTCTTAGTCAACCTTGGGTGGATAAAATAGCACGAATAATGTGCCTCCATCATAATTTGATTATGAAGTCCGGCAATATTCGGAATACACAATCGTCTGTGATACCTCGAGTTCCCACTTTTACATACCTCAAAGGTCATTACTCCCTTTTGTTATACTTTTTGCTTAAACTGTACTAAAGTAGGATCTTCAACTTGTCATTCTTTTACTGCTGCTACTAAGGATGACTCTATTGTGTTCTAAACAATAATCTTACTGTCATCTGAGTCCCACAAAACGGACCCCCAAATTAGTCAACTCCATATCCCTTGCCCCCAAATCAGTCAGGCTGCCCACAGCTCTACGCCCGAGTGCACCAGCTACAACATTAACTTTACCCAGATGGTATAGGATGTTTACTTTGAAATCTTTAAATTACTTAAGACATCATCTTTGTTGCCCACATAGCTTATTCAGCTTAAGGGCGTGTTAGAAACTCTTATGGTCTATAGAATCTCATCATAAAGACCATATAGATAAAGTCTTCGCATCTGAAGCACATCCACTACTTTGGTTAACTCAAATTCATAGGTCAGACAGTCTTCTCGTACTCTCTCACTGCCATTAATCGTAAGTAATTTCCTTTTCTTGCTCATTCTGACACTTGCGCTATGCATATACTAATTTATCATAATTCCCACACATTTTGGAACATCCAGTATACATAATCTCAAACATTACTCTTGATTTTGATTATCCATGTCAATATACATGACAGTTGATGAGTCATTAACTTATTTCCTTATTAGATATATGGAAGATTCTGAAGAACTTGACATCATAAGAAAATGTTCTATAATATCTGAATCTGATCACTGTACTTTGACCAAAACCTCTTTCCTTATCTCTTAGCTAACATTTTCTATCAATTACATTCGGAAAAGATTTCCTTGCTCTTATTAAATTGTGAGCTCATTACATGATATACCCTGTAGATCTTTCAGTGATTTTGAATCGTCTATCATCATCCTTACTTGCCCTTCACTTTGCATGTGTTCTAATAATATTACTTCTGAACACAACTCTTTAATGTCCACCTCGTATCCTAGGCTCAATGGTCTCCTTTCGACTTTTTAAATGTGTATCTTGAGACTTTTTAAATGTGTATCTTGAGCTTCACCTACCATTGCTTATGTATGAAATACTTTCTGAGAGTTGCGACCATACACTTACGGGACTGAAACTTTTCAAGTTTAGATCCAATATTTAATTGTATAATCAAATGACTTTTTGCCCTTTATAATCTAATTACTGATTGCTTAATCAATTTATCTTAATATCTCAATTCTGAGCAACTTGGGTCTATGTCTTTTGCCTTGATATACCTCTTACATTAGCTTCCTGAGTATCGAATGTCTGGTAATGTTTACCAACAATTGGCGTCTCTAGCTAAGAAGTCCTCGTTATCTCTTCTCTACCATTCTACCTCCGCATTATTCTATAGTCATTACACATCTGTAGAGTCTAAGTAAATATTTGTCTCATCTACTTCTAACCTTTAGTCGCTATCCTTCTGCCTTTATATCATCATGTGAAACGCATTCTTCCTCGATACTTCACCATACCATCTTCCCCTCTTAGGAGAATGACTAACATCTTATGCTTTAGGATTTCGCTCATGTAGAAGTCAAACTTTTACCTATTAACCTCTTTGTAATTTTTCGCAGCCCTAATGACTTATCATTTTCCTTAGAATAATCTTCTCTTATCAGGGCAAATGGAATTATTATATACATAGAGTGTTATCCATTCATACTGGCATATTTGGTCTTAATGAGCTTAACTTTGCTCACATCATTCGTCTCAAGAAAATCTCCTTCTTACTGACCCTTAAAGGTTGTTCTTATGTCGTTCATCCTTTCATCACTTAATAGTTCATGTTTGCTAATATCATGATGCTAACTGCTGTAGAGATGCTTCGAGAGTCTAATTGGATCAATTTGTCTTAGTTTACTTCTTAATGTTGGTATTTCCAAGTCCAGAGCTAAATCAGTCTACCGATAATTCTCCTTAAGGTCGTTGGCTCACTTCTCATAATAAAGGCATAACCTTATGACTTACACTTCTTTATAATTCCAAAATTTGCTTTCTCTCATCTTTTATTCTATTTGACTATGAACCTTGTCGTACTACCATACTTTATCTTATGTTCTCTAATGACTCCTGCTACGTACTCATAGCGCTTAACCTAGCCTTTTACCAGTCTCTTGCTAATATTACCATATCTTACCTGATTCTGGAATGCTGGGCTATTTTTGCTTCTAGTTTCCTCTGCTTCATTTGGCCTCATTCTTTTGGTCGGCTCATAATCCTTCTTTACCTGGAACAGGGCCACACTGAGGAGGATACTTACCTTGCATACAAGGATTCTTATACCTAACCTCGAAATCTTCTAAACCCTCAAAAAATCATATTTTATTACACAATTCAAGGGTACATCAGTTATATGCCTCATAAAGAGGAATTATCAACATATTTGTAATGTTATTCAAAAATGTCATCGAGTTCTAACAATCTAGCCATTGTCAAGGATTACTCTGACCCTTATTAGACTTCTGGAATTTCTTTTCTTTCCAAAACTATGTTTGTTGATGCCTAGAAGTCGTAAGCTAGAAGTGATGTTGTTACTATACCTCTATCACTGCCGAAAAAAATCGTAACACTTGGATCCCTCTGTCTAAGCTCCAACTATTTACAAGTTTCAGAACATATGTACCACGCACCTCCTATACTTTACCTCTTTTACTTTCTGAAACTCGTACTTTACCTTCTGATAATCTTGTAGTCTTTTTCCTGTGTATGTGAGATAGATATCCACACATTAATACTCTTAATGCAACTTGCGCAATTGGTACATCATAATATGATAGGGTCGCACACTTACTTATCACAACTCGAGTTAAAATCGAATGCATGTGACTCAACTCTATTTCACGATCTAGAGTAAGAAAGCAGAGTAACCAACTCTTAAATGCCCTATAGCCTCATTTTTATAAATGTGGTGCCACGTCCATAAACAAGACTCTACTAGACATAGCTTGTAAATTCCCTAGGACAGACCTGCTTTGATACCAAGTTTGTCACATCGTGCCTTACTGGCCCGAGTGAACCAAATCTACAACCATAACCTGAACATACAGAAGGTCTAGGACGACAAAGCCGACATGAAATAATATGAATGAAATCAAGGGACCATATACAACTGACAATCGCAATGAGACATGCATATATATGTATGTAAGGGCCAACAAGACCACCATGTAAGACTTTACAAAAAAGATGTCACACCCCAACATTGGGGGGTGTGGTAGGCACCCAGCACCTGTAGTCCTGAGTGAACCAACTATAGTATTCGGGGCCTGTAATACGAAACCTGGACTGACAAGGCCTCCATATAACCATAATAAGAAAAGAATAGATGATAACCTGCACACAGAAGAGTTCCAACACAATATATACATATAACCAAGGCTGACAAGGCCACAAGCAGAGTATATGACTAATAAAGGGGGCCAATAATGCCACGACATACATACACCCATTGTACACTAGTCTACAAGCCACTAAGAGTGATATAATACATCAACTGATCGATACAAGGCCATGTTATATCTAAAATACTAGGAATATGTACAACAGTACCTAGAGATTCATGTATAGCAACTCCGAGAGAAGGGAGTGCGACAATTATAGCTAAAATAGACAACCTACTGAGGAAGAGCGTCGCCTTGTCTATCTGTACCTACGGATATGAACACAATGCCCTAGAAAGGGGCATCAGTACAAAAGATGTATTGAATATGTAAGGTAGATAAGATATGTCAACAAAAAATATAAGATAAGATATATGGTTACATAAGTCAACTTAAAACTCATAAGAAGCCTCTGAGGAGTTGGTGGTACTCGACCTTGATAGGACTCGATAATGTCAAAACCAACTATAGTGGTGTGCACACATAAGTTCCATACCCGGCTGACTAGAGAGTGGCTCGGTAAGAAAATAGATACATATAGATAAGTGCAATGCAAGACATACTACAAAGGATATTACAAGAAGAGTCGGAGTGACCTATTATCGTTATCCTCCAACTATTGGTATTTGTGCTATGTTCAGGAACTTTGATACAACTATTTTGAAACATATAGAAATTCAAAAGATGCTATGGTTAGGAAATACCCAAGCTTTATGATCAATTTGACAAGAAATACATATCGTTAATTGATTTTACGAGGAGAAATTAAGTGTTTATGTCAAGTCATTTCAAGAAGTAATGTTGCCCTACATACCTTGTTAATGAAGCTAGTTATGTTCCGCAGAGCCTCACATGTGATATGGATGATTATCTACATTAAATGAGGGATTTGTATCAATATCAAGCTCAAATCTTGTAAGAGATTTCATTTAGAAAATTCGTCGAACAACTTATGTGTGTTAAGTTCTAGAGTCATTCTAGTAGGGATTCTATCACAACCCAACCTTGGGGAATGTGGCCGGCACCCTGTTGCCTAAGTCCATAGCGTATCAATCCTGATAACTAAGTAACACACAACAAATCATGGGCCGATGAGGCCTCTGACACATATTTAACTGAATAAGGACATAGCCACCTTCATTGAGAAAAGGCCAAAACCACACATGTATACATAACAAGGCCGACATAAACATAATAAATCTATTGGAGAGGCCGACAAGTCCACACACAACAAGCATACATAACACAAATGTCTACAAGCCTCTAAAGATTATACTGACAACAACTGGTTGGGACAGGTCCCCGCCATACCCAACTATAGACATATGCATATCCATCATACCTATCAGTTTACTATACAACTCCAGAATAATGGAGCATGATGACCTCTAGCTGAGTTGAGTCCTACTATGAGGAAATCATCTGCATCTCTATCCGTACCTGCAGGCATGAAACGCAGTGCCCTCGAAAAGGGGCATCAGTACGAAAGATGTATTGTATATGTAAGGTAGATAGCCAATGTAGACAAGAGATATAACAATGACATAAGAGATAAAGCTATAGAAGTCAACCTGAAACTTATAACAAGTCTCTGTGGACCTACTTGACACGGCCATGAAAATGTATGCATGTCTGTAAAAAATCAAGCCACTCGATGGGGCCATAAAATGTAATATCCATCATCTCTTTGGGGAAAATCATATCATAATATATATATATCATACCCGGCCTCGATGATGACTCGGTCATACCCAGCCCAGATGAGGGACTCGGTAATATCAAAACCAACTGCGGCTGGATGCACCTCTACGTTTCATACCCAATAGTCCGGCTCGGTAACAAAATAGCTACATACATATAAGTGAAATGCAATACATACTTTGAAAGGCCTTATAAAACTAATTAGAGTGACTCGAGGTCATTATCCTCCGATTATTGTTATGTATTTGTGTCTGTATCACTAACTGAGAGTCATCAACGATCATAAGAAAATATAAGGTTCAAGGAACTATCAATTCGAGAAAATACTTTCGAAGCAGAACAACAAGAGTTATAAATTGTAACAATATGATATGAAAGTAATCGCAAGCTTTAAATTTAAGAGTAGAGTTTCTTTTAAAGGGACGTCATTATGGTTATACTTATGCATCGATCATACCAAAAGAATAAAAGAGTATGCATTAACATACCTAATTCTTGTCGCTACAATCATTCTATAAGCCTCGCTCCTCTTACGGGTGATTATCTACATCACATAACAAGTTGGCATCACTTAGTCACCTTATTGACAATCTTGACCGCCTCGGGTTCTTAGACTTCTTTACAAGGGGTTCTTATGTAATAATATTCCACGGTTTTCTCAAAACACAATTTCTATAGAAAACTCATTCAGGTGTTCTTCGATAACTTTTAGCATAAATGACTCTTTAAGATTTTGTTATATTGAAAATTATATGAGATTCAACCTCCAATCCTTCCAACCATATTTCTCTTAATCCATAACATACAAAATCGATTCAATCATCCAAGTCAACTCCTATTTAGAGTAAAACATCCCACAATTTCTGTTACGAATATTTCATAAGTTTGTGAAGTTTTGATCATAAAAATCATTTCCTAACTTTCTCTGAATCATAAATTAATTATAATCATAAGTATAGGAAGATAAAACAAACCTTAACACGTCACAATCCTCACAAAACAGTAGAGTACTTCATTCCAAGGGTTTTTGAAATTAGTTCCTCAAGAAGATGGCAATTTCTATGATGATCACGTGATTTCTCATGTAATTCTTGTGGATTTTAGCTTTGATTTCGGATTGGGGTGATGGGGTTTGATGGAGAAAGCTTAGGAGAGGTTTTTGGGACTGATTTGGGGCTAAATAAGGGTTCTAGATCGAAGATCTAATTTAAACCCGTCAAAAATTCTACACCACCGTAACAAGATGGTTCATTTGATGGACCGTCAAACTTTTGATGGTCTATCAATCTTCCCATCAAACTACCAAGAAAATTGACGACTCAAGGTGGGAAAGTTGACGGTCCTTCAACCTTCCTATCAAGTTGCCTAGTTACTTATTTTCATCGAGACGTGCTTTCTTCGAGCCATTTAACTTCCAAACACTCCAGTACTTCCATAGACAAGTTGTAAACCTTCATTATCCTTTTGTAAGGTCATACCTCTTCCCCGGACTTCCGTATCCATTGACAGCGTAGCAAAACGCAAAGCTATGCGGTGTAACAGATTCTTACTCAAATAAATACCACCATCTGCCATAACTCCATCCCTTAACTTTATAACTTCACCAATATGCTTCAACACTTATATTTGCTCACTATCTCAATTAACAACCCAAACAACAAGTTAACATAACTTCATACCATAAGAGATGTTCTTCATAATCATACCTACTATAGTTCAATAATTCATAAGTTATCTTTACCAACCAATCAAGCTTAGTTAGGAGAAGTTAAAGGGCACTTAAAAGTGATAAATCCATACCATAATCAACCAAAATGTCTCCCACAACAACCTTTAACTCAAACTCAAAGCAGCTCACAAGTTTGCCAAGCTAACTAGAGAGGTTATCAAAGTGCTATTGATCCTTGGAGGAGGATGATGTAAGTACGGATGGCTTTGAGTTGGTTAGTGGTTTGGGTCTTGGTAAGATTCGGGTTGACCCAAAATTAGCTAAGCAAGGTAGGGTTTCTCGGGTTCTCGGTAAGCCGAGATATGGGGTATTTGGCGACAGTGTCGGGTAAATGGAGAATGAGTCGGGTCAAGGCGCTTTGTGTGGTGGTCACGAGTGGTATGAGGATTGTGATGGTGGTCGGGGTTCGGCATTCAACCATTCCATTGTCCATCCCACCAGAAATAGTGGGGTTCTTGATTTCTCGGGTGGGATGGACAGTGGAATGGTTGAAGGCCGATTCGGGTGGAACGGCTTGAAGATGTGTTAAGGAAAATTTGAAAAGTGTCTCAGGAGTCTTGCGGGAAAGGATGGTGATGTTCGTTTGGTAGTTCTAAGGTTTCGGAAACAATCTGAGGAAGTGAGGGTCCGAGGGGTGGGCTTGGTAGGGATGTTGGTATGTTTGGTGGTGTTTTCGTGGGGCTAAGGATATGTGCGGATAGTGGCCTTTTATGGAGATGTTTATAAAGTGTTTCGGGAGATACAAATGTGGAGAAACAAGTAATTGGAACATGAATTGTTGGAAATAATCTGAGACATAAACCAAGTCTCAATTCAGTCGATATGTGGTTCTTGGAAGTAACACGAGGAGTTAATTGCTTATGAGGTCTCCAAGGATGGTGTGGTCAATTGCAAAAGGACTACATTGAGGTTTGCTGACTGCGAGTCTCAACACTAACCAAGAAAGGGTGACCAAAACCTTATAAAATATGGGTGGTTCTCCCGGAGAATCGAGCGACCCTCACGGAGGATCAACTCAGAAGTTCAATCCCTGATTGAAAGACTTGGAAAAATGAGTAAACACTCAAGTTTTATATCAAACAACTCTGCCCAATACAATATCCTAAGGGATCCTTTTATAGTTTAGCAAGGAACCTTCTAGAAAGGAAACATAAGACATAAACTACACACTTAGTCGACTAGGTGTGAAAGGTGGAGGGGAAAGGTCTTTGGCAGAGGGCCTCATGACCAAATCCAATGTCTGCTAGAACCAATTTGATAGCTTCCATACATGAATTACTTAGCACTTGAATGAGCTCCTTGTATAGTGTTGAGATGCATGGCCCTTGGACGCTTGTGGAGTGAGGAATTCATCCAACCCTCGGCTTCTCCAAATTGTGTCTTGGTATCCTCCCATTAAGGAAATCCATACACGGTTCATTCACTTTGAATACCATATTTCTAGATGGAGCATTTACTTCTCTTTGTTGTGTACATGTCACCATTGGATGAGGATTCTCTTGGCCTAGTCACCGTTCCTTATTGAATGTGTCCTAGTGAGTAGCTAAGGGTTATTACATAGCACACTATGTCCTAAGCTAGGAACTAAAGGAAAACAACAAGCTAAAAGAAATAAACAAACATGGTCTTCGACCAAGTCCTACATATAATGCCGAATATAAACACCTTCTTGAATCTTTATGTAACAAGTCCAATTCCAATCCATTTTCCATGCCATGATAAGAACATTACCATAGGTTGATCGACCCTTTTTGGAACTCCGAGCTTACCACCTCGAAGATCGAATTGGAACTTAGAGCTCACGGAGATTTTTGCATCAATCTCCCCTTCTTGGAAAGAATACTCAAATTTGTGCTGCCTAAATGTAGCGATGAACCTTCATCAACAAGTGTTGATCTAATACTTCCATCGTTGGACAAGTCCGGAAGTTTCATCTTGTAAGATCCTTCTTATAAACTTGCTAAATACGGATCCGAATACAAGACAATTGGTTTTGACTTCTCATGATGTTCATGTTGGATCTCGGATTCCATAAGACATGATGCCTTGCCATAGGTATAAGGATGACACGGTGCACTACTCAACTTTGTGTTAGAGCAAAATATGACATTTACTCTAGTTTCATGTATGGAGTCCAAATGCTCTTCACGGATTGGGGTATCACAAATCTCCATCCTAAAAGCTGACAAGTCTCTTGTTGCTACTTGGAAACATTTGCTAAGGGCAGTAAAGGTACCATGATCCGTATGACAAGAGGTCGAACTAAAGAAACTATTTACCATAATGGCACCAAGTTTTTGTTCAACTTGCACTATCACAACAGTGATAGGGGTAGTATAGACTTCAACTCTTTGGATGTCATAACTTCCGCGTGATGCTACAAGACATCTGTATATACCCTGTTGGTTTTTGACGAGCCTTCCTTATTCAATCCCCATGCGGTTCGCTATTTGTGGATCTCTTCCATTCAAACCGGGTGTTGATGACATTATAGTTTTACACAACTCATTAAAATAGGTACTCATTCTTGCCCATTGAGTCTTAGAACTTATGGTGATATTATAGACCAATTGAGGACCAATGTGCACCTTCCAAACTTTATTTTGTTTTCGTATCAATAAGATGGGTGTCATGTCGGAGCTAGGGCATTCTCGGTCATCCCCGTGGCTGAATTGTTCCTTTCGTTCTTTACATCCGTAGGTTTGATGAGTGGACAACGAACCTCTTGAAAATAAATCAAGAATAAGTTCATTACCTCACCTTGATAAGACTCTAGATGTATTGTCCTTTTGGAATTCCATGTCGGCTCTTTTCTCTACCTTTGTTTTCTTGTATAAAGGGTTGGAAAAGAAAGTATCGCCCATACAATGGATTGGTTAGGAAGGTCCTCCCTTATTTTGTTTTTTCATCATTATGGATAGGAGTTGGACATGGAACAAGCCTCTCTTGAGCACACAGCTCAGTTGTTTCCTTCCCATCGCCATAGGGAGGGAGAAATCTTCCGAAAGCCACCTTATAAGTAGTGTTAACATTGTTGTTAGGTGGTAGTTTGGTTGTTGACCCATTCGGTATGGCATTTCCCGCATCCTCTACGGCCTATTTCCAACCGACATTTTCAAAAGTCCGTGCCTCTATACATGCCAAGACATTGATGGTACTCCCCTTCTTAGATTCGTCCTTAACTTTCCACACATCAAGTGGTATAGTCTCGGATTCTCTACGGGTTTTGGCACCTTGAGTCTTTATCTCCTTTACCTCACTAGGTGATAGTGGAACCAACCGGAATTTCTTGCCATCTTTTTTAAAGGAATAAGTATTCCTTTCCACATCATGTTGTGTCTTCTGATTCAATTTCCAAAGTCGGCCCAACAAAATATGGCAAGTATCCATAGGCAGGATATTGAGCCACATTTCATCCTCATATTTGCTAATCTGAAAACTCACGAGAACTTGTTTCGTGACTCTTAGCTCTCCGTCTTCATTCCCCCATGGAAGATCATATGGTTTAGCATGATCGCGGGTAGGCAACTCTAATTTGTCCACCATCTCTTGGGAGGCTAAGTTGGAACTACCTCCTCAATCAATAATCAATTTACACACCTTATCTTTCACTTTGCACCGTGTGTAGAATTGTGGATTCCTTTGTGTTTCGTATGGAATATCTAACTCATGTTGGAGTACCAAGCCTTCATGCTTTGGGTTGTTAGGTATAATCCTGGATTTGGTGCAGTTCCTTATAGTATGCCTGGCATATTTTTTCTCAAGGCTTGCACATTTTCCGCAAATAACTCGGACATAACCCTCCTAACTTCCTAGTTTAGATTGGCCATAGTGTTGTTGCGTGGGACGGGAATGCTTGGCTCTGTTACCAATTTGATGAAAGTACAGAGGGATTTAACTTTATAAGTGGTTTGGGTCTTGGTGAGATTCGGGTTGATCCAAAATTAGGCAAGTAATGTGGGGTTTCTCGGGTTCTCGGTAAGCCGAGATGTGGGGTGTTTGGCGACAGTGTCGAGTAAATGGAGAAGGAGTCGGGTCAATGCGCTTTGTTTGGTGGTAATGAGTGGTATGAGTATTGGGATGGTGGTCGATGTTCGGTAGCTTAGTGGTGGTAGGGTCGCTTCACAAAGCCGAAACAGTGGGGTTCTTGATTTCTCAGGTGGGATGGACAATGGAATGGTTGAAGGTCGATTCGGGTGGAACGGCTTGAAGGTGTGTTAAGGTGATTTGGGAATGTATCTTTGGGGTCTTGCTGGAAAGGATGGTAGTGGTGGTTTAGTGTTTTGGTAGTTTTAAGGTTGCGGAAACAATCTGAGGCAGTGAGGGTCTGAGGGGTGGGCTCGGTAGGGACGTTGGTATGTTTGGTGGTGTTGGTGTGGGGCTAAGGATATGTGCGGATAGTGGCTTTTGTGGAGATGTTTGTAAATTGTTGCGGGAGAAAGAAATGTGGAGAAACAAGTAATTGGAATATGGATTTTATACATAATGTTTGAAATAATCCGAGACACAAACCAAGTTCATTCGGTCGATATGTGGTTCTTGGATGGTAACACGAGGACTTAATTGCTCGTGTGGTCTCCAAAGATGTTATGGTCAATTGCATAAGGACTACGTTGAGGTTTGCTGACTGCGAGGCTCGACACTAACCAAGAAGGGTGACCAAAACCTTATAAAAGATGGGTGGTTCTCCCAAAGAATCGAGCGACCCTCATGGAGGAACATCTCAGAAGTTCAATCCCGGATTGAAAGACTTGGAAAAATGAGTAAACACTCAAGTTTTATATCAAACAACTCTGCCCAATACAATATCCTAAGGGATCCTTTTATAGTTTAGCGAGGAACCTTTTAGAAAGGAAACATAAGACATAAACTACACACTTAGTCGACTAGGTGTGAAAGCTGGAGGGTAAAGGTCTTCGGCAAAGGGCCTCATGACCAAATCCAATGTCTGCTAGAACTGATTTGATAGCTTCCATGCATGAATTACTTAGCACTTGAATGAGCTCCTTGTATAGTGTTGAGATGCATGGCCCTTGGACGCTTGTGGAGGGAGGAATTCATCCAACCCCTCGGCTTCTCCAAATTGTGTCTTGGTATCCTCCCATTGAGGAAATCCATACACGGTTCATTCACTTTGAAGACCATACTTCTAGATGGAGCATTTACTTCTCTTTGTCGTGTACATGTCACCATTGGATGGGGATTTTCTTGGCCTAGTCACCGTTCCTCATTGAATGTGTCCTAGTGAGTAGCTAAGAGTTATTACATAGCACACTATGTCCTAAGCTAGCAACTAAGGTAGGAACTAAAGGAAAACAACAAGCTAAAAGAAATAAACAAACATGGTCGCCGACCAAGACCTACATACATAGCCAAATATAAACACCTTCTTGAATCTTTATGTAACAAGTCAATTCCATTCCATTTTTTATTCCATGATAAGCACATTACCATATGTTGATCGACCCTTTTTGGAACTCCGAGCTTACCACCTCGAAGATCGAATTGGAACCTAGAGCTCACGGGGATTTTTGCATCAGATGAGATTAGCTTAGATACATGTAGGAGGGTTCTTCAATAGTGGAGAGGGTCTTGGAGAGTGTTTGGGAGTGTTTTGGAGCTCAAGGGGTCGAGGAGTGAGATGAAAATGAAATTGGTTGACCTTGGAACCAAATTAGCCAACCAAACTGCCTCACATATATGGCCTCATATGTGGTGCATTTTCCTATATGCGGCCGCATATGCCATCGCATATGGTGGCAGTAAGGTGGTAGAAAAATGTCCCCGATCCATGGCCACGTTCACAAGGTGGAATGGCATCCGCAATGCGATACGCTTAGCGTGTCACCGAAACTTTGTCAATCTTCATGGAGTTGTACTTCCTTTGGTCCTATTGACTTCCAACCTTCTGAAACCATTCCTTAACATCCGTAACCATCATACAAACCCTCGGAAATAATTTCAAGTTCTCGCGAATCAAGTCGAACGACTATACTCTCATTCGGGTGTGAAACTTCCCCTTTAAGAACATTCATCCTCGAATGTTGAAAATTGCTAAAATGCTTAGGATTTCAGAAAATTTCGGCAGAGTTTCCCCTGTAAACAAGGCTATCTGAAACCTGCCAACCATCCCAAAGAGATAACCAATGCCACATAGGACTATAGAATATCATAACAATATCCAATTGTCCTCACATGAGTGTCTATATATGCAAGAATCAAAGAGTGTTAGTCATAACTCACCTTAACTATTATTCGATGTAGTCTGAGTTGTTCCTTCCATATCTGCCTCAACATTAGCGCCTAAACAAGGTATATGAATTAAGATCGATGGATGTAATAGGAACAAGAGAATCGTATTTCATGAATATTGAGATAAACCTGATTCTGGAACAAGTGAGGATATCAGGACTTCATATCTTCTTCGGCCTCCCAAGTCATTTCCTCTACGTTGTTATTTTTCCAAAGAACTTTAATCGAAGCAACTTCGTTCGTCCGTAACTTACGTACTTGACGATATAGGATAGTAATGGGAACCTTTTGATATGATAAGTCTTCCGTGACTTGGACATCCTCAATATGGGTAATGCCTGAACGATCGCCCAGACATTTATGAAGCATGGATACATGAAACACAGGGTGAACTGCTTCTCATTCTAGGGGCAACTCAAGCTTATAGGCCACTTGGCCGATTCTCTGAATAATCTAATATGGCCCGACATACCTGGGGCTAAGCTTGCCCTTTTTTCCAAACCTCATCACGCCATTCATAGACGACACCTTTAAGAACACCCGGTCTCCCATAGTAAACTCTAAATCTCGACGCTGGTTATCTGAATAGGACTTTTGTCGAGTTTGAGCTATCCATAATTATTTCTGAATCATTTCCATTTTATCCACGGCTTGTTGCACCAAGTCCGGTCCTAATAACTTTGTCTCGCCAACATCAAATCAACCAATAGGGGACCTATATTTTTGTCCGTATAGGGCTTCATACGGCGCCATCTAAATACTAGAATAGTAATTTTTATTATAAGCGAACTCAATAAGTGGTAGATGATATTCCCAACTTCCCTTAAAGTCCAACATGCAGGCTTGCAACATATCATCGAGTGTCTAAATAATGTTCTCGGCTCGCCCATCGGTTTATGGATGAAAGACTATGCTAATACTAATTTGAGTACTCAAACCTTTCTAAAAGGACCTTTAAAAGATAGTTGTAAACTGAGCGCCTAGGTCAGATATAATACACACCCGAACTCCATAAAGTTGGAATATCTCCTTGTTATATGATCGACCATAATCTTCGGCTAGATAAGTAGTCTTGACGGGTAGAAAATGAGTTGACTTCGTAAGTCTATCCACAATAACCCATATAAAATCAAACTTTCTATGAGAATTAGGTAGTCCCGTAATGAAATCCATATTGATTTCTTCCCATTTCTATGTCAGAATCTCTATACTCTATAGCAATCCTCTAGGTTTCTGATGCTCAACCTTAACTTGTTGACAATTCGAACACTGAGCAGCAAATTCAGTGATATTTTTCTTCATATCATTCCACCAGTATAGTTGTCAAAGGTCATGGTACATCATAGTGGAACCAGGATGAATGGAGTACCTGGAATGGTGAATCTCTACCATAATCTTCCCATAAATTCCCACAACATCGGGCACACACAACCAGCCCTTATACTTAAGAACTCCATCTTCCACTAGTTCAAACAACCACCTCTGTCGAAAGGGGATCCCTTCCTTATTCTTACCAAGGCTGGATCGTCAAATTACCGTGCCTTCACTTCTTCCACTAAGAAGGATTCAGCGGCATTCTGAATTATGGCACCCTCTTCGCCTGTATCAATTAATCGCACGCTCAGACTAGCCAATCGATACAATTCTCTACCATTTCCAACTTATCAACTCCCATATGCTTCAGGATGCCCATAGACTTCTAACATAATACGCCGGCTATAATATTTGCTTTGCCAGGATTGTACAAAATATCGACATTGTAGTCTTTTAGTAGCTTAAGCCATATTCGATGCCTCATATTCAACTCTTTCTTCCTGAATATGTACTGGAAGCTCTTATA
The DNA here is from genome assembly GCA_034509755.1 of Anisodus tanguticus. Lineage (NCBI taxonomy): Eukaryota > Viridiplantae > Streptophyta > Magnoliopsida > Solanales > Solanaceae > Anisodus > Anisodus tanguticus. The sequence goes on along the minus strand of CM067555.1, from coordinate 23,527,090 downwards.
ATATAAATATATCTACATGAACCCAGTACAGATAGTGATGTCATATCTTTAAAGAAAATGTAACAACCGCTTACTCGAGATCATGGGTTGGGTAATTCTGCTCATGTTTCCTTAGTTGCCTTGAAGCATATGCAATAACCTTGCCATGATGCATCAAAACATAGCCTAGTCCCACTATGAAAGCATCGCAGTACACAACATAGCCCTCGGATCCCTCAGGAAGTGCTAGAACAAGTGTGGAAGTTAACATGCCCTTCAACTCCTGGAAACTCTTCTCTCAAGCATCTGACCACAGAATCTTAGTTGCCTTATGAGTCAACTTTGTCAATGATATGGCAATGGAAGAAATATTCTCTACGAATCTCAGATAGTAACCTGTCAAGCCCAAGAAACTATGCACCTCCGTAGGAGTAGTTAGCCTCGGCCAATTCTTTACGGCCTTAAGCTTCTGACTATCGACCTTAGTTCCTTCATCCGACACTATATGTCCTAGAAAATCCACCGCGTTCAACCAAAACTTACATTTGGAGACCTTAGCGTACAACTTACAATCTTGGAGCGTTTGTAACACCACTCTTAAATGATTCACGTGCTCTGCTTCTGAGCGAGAATATACCAAGATGTCATCGATAAATAATATCACAAAGATGTCTAGAAATAGCTTGAACAAATCGAAGGACATAACTAGAAATTCATAGTGACCATAACTGGTCTGGAAAGCTATCTTCGGATTATCTTTCTCCTTAACCCATAGCTAATGATATCTAGACCTGAGATCAATCTTTAAGAAGTACTTGGAACCTCGCATTTGGTCAACATATCATCAATCCTGGGAAGCGGGTATTTATTCTTAATAGTCACCTTGTTCAGCTGACGGTAATCGATACACATCGTCCTCTTACTAATGAATAACACTAGTGCTCCCCATAGAGAAGTACTGGTCCTAATAAAACCCTTTTCAAACAAGTCAAGTTGAGCTTTCAATTCTTTTAGCTTGGCAGAAGCCATTCAATACGGAGAAATAGATATAGGTTGGGTATCTGGAAGGATATCGATAGTGCAATCAATTTCCCTTTCAGGGGGAATACCAGGAAGTTCATCAAGGAATACCTCATGAAATTCACTAACGATAGGAACTGACTGAAGGGCTAGAGGCTTTGCCTCCGCATCTTGTACTCATACAAGGTGATAGATATATCCTTTTGAGATTATCTTCTAAGCCTTCATGTAGGTAATAACCCCCCCCCCCCTCCTTAGGTGCTGCAATATTGCCCTTACATTCAATAACAAGCTCGCTTGGAAAATTAAAATGAACAACTTTCGTCTAACAACCACATTATCATAGAAAGAACCCAGCCAATCCATGCCCATAATAACGTCAAATTTCACTATTTCTATCTCATTCAAGTCGGCTACAGTATGGCGATCATAGATCTTTACATCAAAATTCCTACACACCCGCCTATTAACTACGAGCTCACCCACAAGTGTAGACACTTCAAACAACTTACGTAATAATTCAGGCTCCTTTCTACACTTACTAGCAACAAAGGGTGTAATATATGACAAGGTGGAACCCGGATCTATCAAAGCATATATGTCAAGAGAGAGAAGATGGATAATATACCTATAACCACATTCAGAGATTACTCAAGGTCCTACCGGCCTGACAAGGCATAAATGTGGTTCTATGGACCGCTCGAAGTGGATGTTGCTCATCTGCCCCTGCCTCTACCAGCTAATGTTTGTGTACCTTGCCCAGAAGGATGTATTGATGAAGAAGAAGCTGCTACATACCCAGTTAGTTATGCCATACGTCCCTCACCTCTCATCAAACCAAATCACATTATATGACCAAGCTCCTATATGAATAACACACATATGAACCCTTGTATCATTGCTTGAAATGAGTCCTACACCATCGACCACAATATGGCATTGGTGGCCTAGTATAACTGGACTTTTCTTTATATTTGGAGCTTGATGCCTGTGAACTCTGATCCTGATTAGAATAAGTGGTCAGATCACGACGTTGGCCCTGAAACTGCGGTGGTGCACTAGTCATCGGATAAGTTGGGCACCTAAGAAACGGAGGCCAAAATCCACCTTAAAATCTCCCTATCACATTCGGATCGAACCCTCTTATGCTGGCCACTATCATCCTCTCAACTGGCTCACTACTGCATATTACGGTCCACTAGATTCAGTGCATAGGCCTAAATATAGGAGATATCCTTATTCAGGTTCAAAGAAGTTGTAGTGCACTCATTCGCCAAGTGCTTGCCCCAAACCATTAATAAACGGATGTACCCGGTCACTCATATCAGCAACAATCGTAGGAGCGTACCTAGCCAAGGAGTTGAACTGCAAGTTACACTCTCGGATGCTCATATTACCCTGATCTAAGTGTAAGAACATATCTCGCCTGGCTTGTCAAAGCTAAACCAGCAAATACTGTTGTCAAAGTACCTCAGAGAACTCTTTCCATATCACTGGTGGGGAATAGGGTCCTCGAGAATGCTCCCAAGTCTCATACCAGGTCAAGGCAACATCATGTAACCTATAGGAAGCCATTTCTACCGACTTAGTATTTGTAGTGTGCAAAACTCGTAAGGTCCATTGCATCCGATCCAGAAAATTCTATGGCTAAGCATTGGGATTTGTCCCTATAAATACTGGAGGGTCTAGGTTAACTAAGTCCAGAACTCTCGCACTCACAGCCCTATCAGCAATACTAGAAGTTTGTAGTTGGGCATTAGAGGCCACAAGTTGAGTCAACAATTGCACCATACTCTGCATATCTAGATACTGATCAGGGGCAATCAGAGGAGGAACTAGAGGTACATCACCTCCCCTATTCCCTTCAGATAACATATGTAAACAGAAGATATAACATAAGAGATATGGGTATATAAGTCAGCATGAAACTCATAAGAAGCCTCTAATGGCATACCCTGTCACAAGTATGGACATATATATATATATATATATATATATATATGCATGTTTGTAAAATCAAGCCACTCCATGGGGATATATAATGTTGTATCAAGCCACTCTATGGGGCAAATTATATCATAGTATATCGTACCCGACCTCGAAGAGGACTCGGTGGTATGCGGCCTTGATAGGACTCGATAGTGTCAAAACAAATTGTAGTGGTGTTCATACATAAGTGTCATACCCGGCCAACTATATCGCGGATCGATAAGAAAATAGATACATATATATAAGTTCAATACAAGATAGACTACAAAGTGCATTACAAGCAGAGCCAGAGTGACCTATCATCGTTATCCTCCGACTATTGATATTGGTACTACGTTTAGGAACCTTGATACAACCATTTTGAAACATATAGAAATTCAAAAGATTTTATGGTTAGGAAATACTCAAGATTTACAATCAAATTGACAAGAAAGACATATTGTTACATGACTTCACGAGGTGAGATTTTAGTCATAGAAGTGTTTATGTAAAGTCATGCCAAGAAGGAAAGTTACCCTACATACCTTGTCAAAGTAGCTAGTTACGTTCTGCTGAGCCTCACACGTGTTATGGACTATTATCTACATTAAATGAGGGATTTGTATCAATATCAATATTAAATCTTATAATACATTTCATTTAGAAAATTCATCGAACAACGTATGTGCGTGAAGTTCTAGAATCATTCTAGTATGGATTCTTACTCAAATCAACACCACCATCTTCCATAACTCCATCCCTTAAATTTACAACTTCACCAATATACTTTAACACTTATATTTGCTCACAATCTCAATTAACAACCCAAACAACAAGTTAACATAACTTCTTACCATAAGAGATGCTCTTCATAATCATACCTACTATAGTTAAATAATTCATAAGTTATCTCCACCAACCAATCAAGATAAGTTAGGAGAAGTTAAATGGAACTTAAAAGTGATAAGCCAAGAGGTCTCCCACAACAACCTTCAACTAAAACTCAAAGGAGCTCACAAGCTTGCCAAGTTAACTAGAGTGGTTATCAAGGTGCTCATGATCCTTGGAGGAGGAGATATCCTTAGATACATGTAGGAGGGTTCTTCAATGGTGGAGAGGGTCATGGAGAGTGTTTGGGAGTGCTTTGGAGCTCAAGGGGTCGGGGAGTGATATTAAAATGAAATTGGTTGACCTTGGGACTTAAATGGCCAACCAAACTGCCTCACATATGCAGCCCCATATGCAGTTCATATGCCCATATTCCATCACATATGGTGGTAGTAAGATGGTAGAAAAATGGCCCCGATCCTCGGCCACATTCGAGAGATGGAATGGCATCCACGACGTAAAACACTTAGCGTATCACCGAAACTTTATCAATCTTCATCGAGTTGTACTTACTTTGGTCCTATTGACTTCCAACCTTCTGAAACCATTCCTTAACATCTATATATGTCATACGAACCCTTGGAAATGATTTCAAGTTCTTTCTAATCAAGTTGAATGTCTATACTCTCATTCAGGTGTGAAACTACGGGGCATAACATCCTTCTCCCCTTAAGAACATTCATCCTTGAATGTTGAAAATTGCTAAAATACTTTGTATTTTAGAAAATTTTGCCAGAGTTTCCCCTATAAACAGGGCTATCCAAAACCTGCCAACCATCCCAAACAGATAACCAATTCCATACATGCTATAGAATATCATAACAACATCCAATTGGCCTCACACGACCAGCTATATATGCAAGAATCAAACAGTGTTAGCCATAACTCACCTTAACTATCATTCATTGTATTCTGAGATGCGCCTGCCATATCTACCACGACATTAGCACCTAAACAATGTATATGAATTAAGATCAATGGGTAGAATAGAAACAAGAGAATCATATCTCACAAATATCGATATAAACCTGAAATCTGGAACAAAAAAGGATATTGAGACTTCATATCTTCTTCGGCCTCCTAAGCCATTTTCTCTATGTTCTTATTTCTCCAAAGTACTTTAATCAAAGAAACTTCTCTAGGGTGTCACTTACGGACTTGACAATCTAGGATAGAAATGGGAACTTTTTCATATGATAAGTCTTCCATGACTTGGACATCCTCAATAGGGGTAATGTGGGAGGGATCGCCCAAACATTAAGGAAACATGAATACATGAAACACAGGGTGAACAACTTCTAATTTGAGGGCAACTCAAGCTTATAGGCCACTTGGATGATTCTCTGAATAATCTGATACTATCTGACATACCCGGGGCTAAGCTTGCCTTTTTTGCCAAACCTCATCACGCCTTCATAGGAGACACCTTTAAGAACACCCAGTCTCCCATAGAAAACTCTAAATCTCGATGACAATTATTTAAATAGGACTTTTGTAAACTTTGAGCTGTCAACAATCATTCTTAAAACATTTTCACTTTCTCCAAGGATTGTTGCACCAATTTTGGTCCTAATAACTTTGTCTCGCCAACATTAAACAAACCAATGGGGGACCTATATTTCTGTTACACCTTGTAGTTCTGCATTCCATTGCGTCGTCGATTGATACCTATGCCTCGGTAAGAGGTATGATCTCACGAAAGGATAATGATGTTTTATGACTCATTTATGGAAGTTCCAAAGCATATGAAAGCTAAAAGAATTAAAGGAAATACGTTTAGACGAAATCAGAAACTGGACATGTTTGACAACAAGGTTGACAGACCGTCAAAGTGATTGATGGACTGTCAAAATGTTATGGTAAACCATCAAAGTGCCAGAGATTTTCTGATCTCAGGAGGCAGACTAACAGTCCATATTGACAGACCATCGAATATTTGATGGACCGTTAAACCCACCGTCAAGTTGTGGTGGTGGAAAATCTGATGGGTTTAAATTAGGTAGAATGAATTGGGATTCATTTTTCTCCCAAAATCATAGCTTAGACACTCCCTAAACCCTCTCTAATATATTACATCATGCCAAGATCAATCCCAAAGCAAATTATGTAATATTAATGCTATTAATCCCATGGTAATCATAGAAACTACCTTCTCCGTATTGAATTGGGTTTGGAGACCCTTGAATTTGGGGAAAGTGGTTATTTTAAGAGGGATTTGATGCATCGAGGTAAGATTCACCCTCATCTATCTATGTTTGTGATTAATTTATGGTTTAGAGTAAGTTGTAAAATGATTTTCGTAGTTGAAACACGTAAACTTATTAAACCATTATAGATTGACTTGTGGGCTATTTTTCTTGAATTATGAGATGATATTGATTGGTGAAATTATTGTTGGTATTGTAAAACTAAGGAAGTATGTTCTAGAGAATTGTGGGATTGAATTACGTAAGTACCCTTTGTTGACAAACCCAAAAATCCTTTGTGTTTAAGGTTATCGATAGGATGCCTAACTAACGTTTCTCTATTGAATATGGATTCGATTAAAATAATGACCCCTTGTTGTTGTAGAAAATAATCCGTAGGGAATACGAGGGCTTATAAATTGACTCATAACTTCGTGGATAAGGTATTTAAGGCTACCCCTTTCTTTCAAAAGCATGAAATCCTATGAGTTATCATTTTCAAAAAGAAACGTTGAGGGTAGTTATCGTGCGTATTGCATTGTGTATCCATACATACACCTAAGAGTAATGGCATGTTATATACCTCACGTTATAAGATGAGGGTAGTTTATATAGTAAAGTCCTATCCAGATAGATCATAGTTGAGTTTCAAAGTTTTGTTATTCGCCTCATATTGCATCTAGGTTGCTTATGCTTTCTTTTACAATTTATCTCCTCATATTGTTATTAGGATTTCTGTAGAGCTTATAGTTTTATACTGCTATTCATGTTTTACATACTCGGTATATTATTACATCTTGATGCCTATTTTTCTTACGGTGTTGTGTGTTCATGCCGCATGTTCTGATAGGAACTCAGCTAGACCACCACTGTAGGAGCTGTCAAGTTCAGTCGTCAGTAAGTAAGCTTCATCTATCCGGGGGCTTCCTTGTCAGCTAGTGAGTATGTTTTGTAGCGTAATGTACAATATGGGTAGGTCAGGGCCTTCTCCCAGCCATATGTCAATTTAGCTACTCGTAGAGGCTTATAGACTTGTTTTGGCATGTATGGTGTTGATGTGTAGCCTTTCCAACTAAGTTATCTTTTGATAAACTATGTTGTGACCTTTTTAGTCCTGTTGTGTATATATGTCGGGTAAATCCCTCTTATCCAGTATTATTGTTGTGATATATTCTAGTATGGTGTGGGATCTCACTTGGTATGTTGTTATATATTCTAGTACGGCCTTATCGACCGGATGTTCTACTTATACAAAAGACTAGTCATCAAAGTGGTATGCTCGAGATAACATAGCACCAAGTGCAGATCATACACACCCAGTTTGGGGTGTGACAAACTTGGTATCAGAGTAGGTCAGTCCTAGAGAGTTTGTGAGACGTATCTAGTAGAGTCTTGTTTATGGGTGTGTTTTGCACCATACTTATAAATAGGAGGCTGCCATGCATTTAGACATAGTCATTGTTATTTCACTTCCTAAATCGTGCTATAGAGCTGAGTTACATGGTTTGACTCTAATTCGTGCTATAATATTTTTTCAGTAATCATGCCAGTTACTACAAGAGCTACTGCTAGTAATCGAGCCGGTGATGATAGGAGTGAAGGTACCAGTAATGCCCCGCTCGGCAAAGTTTATAGCATGGAAGCTCGGGGAGAATAACAATCTCGTGTATCACCAGTTCCACCCCCTCATGAGGAGATTAGAGGAGGTGTAGTACCTCTAGCTCCTCAGGACACATTTCCTCCAGTTTCACAAAATTCGGTCCCTTAAGTCCCTCAACTCGAGTCTTTTGAAAAAGGAGTGACACATGTCATATAGCTATTAGCACATATAGTAGCCGTCCAGCAGCATTAGATAAGGGCTTCTACAGGAACTAGGTCTTTTGATGGTATTGGGAGTTCTAGGACTCGGGAATTTCTCAGATTGAGTCCACCAGTATTCATGGAGAGTAATCCAAATGTGGACCCCCAAGACATTATTGATCAAATGTTACGGATATTGCGAGTGATGCATGCTTCGGAGATAGAGGCGGTAGAGTTGGACTCCTTCAGGTTATGAGATGTGGCTATTTTATGGTATGAGGCCTGGAGCAGTCGCGAGGACCAGATGCACCTCCAACAATATGGGAGGAGTTTTTAGATGCTTTTTCGAACCACTGCTTTCCATTAGAGGTACGAGAGGCTAAAGTGGAGCAATTTTTAAACCTTAAAGAGAAGGGAAAATATGTAAGGGAACACAGTCTGCAGTTCGATTCTCTGGCTAGGTATGCTCCAAATATTATGGACATAATTAGGGCTTGAATTCATCAGTTTGTAGCAGGTTTGGATCCACATGTAATTGAGGAGTGTACGACAGCCTCCCTGAATAGAGATATGGATATTGCTAGAATCTAGGCATATTCTCAAGGTGTTGAAGACCTCAAGCGTCAACTCCCAGAGGATAGGAGTGTAGAGAGAGTTGACCAAGAGGTATAGGTCAGTTGGGTCATTCGGATAAGTATCGGGTAACTCCAAGCAACAATTTCCCAGACATCTGCCTCAATTTGCTAATAGTGCTCCATCTTAGTTTCAAGGGCCAAGATATGACAAGTGTACTCTGTTTGGGACAAGGCAGAGTTCGAGAGTTTCAGGTTTTTAAAAGCAAAGGAGTTTGGGACAGATAAAACCACCATTGCCGTTTTATGGCTAGTGTGGTAGGAGATATCCAAGATAGTATTGTCAGGGTGTTGATGTGTGTTATACGTATGGTGAACTTGGTCATTATATATGCCAATGTCCAAATATAGATAGAGATAATGCAACTCAGCAAACGAGATTGACAGTAACATCCTCATCAAGTGTACGTCTGCAAAGTGGTGGGCCCCAAACCTCAGCAGGTAGATGCAAAAGTTAAGGAGGAGACTCTAATTTAGGCGAATATCAAAATTACATCTATGTTTTACTTGGTCGCCAGGATTTGGAGTCATCTCCAGATGTTGTCACATGTATACTATTTATCTTCACCAATGATGTTTATGCATTGTTAGATCCGGGCTCCAATTTGTCTTATGTTACGCCCTTTGTCGCGAGAAAATTTGGGTTTCAACCAAAAATGTTGATTAATCCATAAAAAGTGGATACATCAGTTGGTGAGACGATTATAGCAAGACGAATTTACAGGAATTGTACTATAATGGTTTATAATCACCCTACTTTGGCTGAATTAGCCGAGTTACCAATGGTTGAGTTTGATGTTATTATGGCCATGGATAGGTTGGCTTCTTGCTATGCAAATGTAGATTGTTGGACAAAGATTGTCAAGTTCAGTTTTCCAGGCAGCCGACTCTTAAATGGAAAGGCAATGCAGCTACGCCAAAAAGAATGTTTATTTCCTACCTAAAGGCAAGGAAGATGATTTCCATAGGTTATTTATATCATCTGGTTCAGGTCATGGATGCAGATATAGAACTCCCAACCCTTCAGTCTGTCCCATTAGTCAATGAATTTCCTGATGTATTTCCGGATGAGCTTCCGGGAATTCCTCCAGAGCGGGATATTGAGTTCACTATTAACGTACTTCCAGATACGCAACTGATATCTATCCCTCCTTATCGAATATCTCCAGCCGAGCTGAGGGGATTGAAGGAGCTGTTGAGGGATTTATTGGAAAAAAGATTTCATCAGGCCTAGCACTTTGCCATGGGGAGCGCCAGTATTATTTGTTCGTAAGAAGGATGGTTCCTAAAGGATGTGCATTGACTATAGGCAATTGAACACTATCAAGAATAAGTATCCACTTCCGAGGATCGATGATTTATTTGATAAATTACAGGGCGCTAGTATTTCTTAAAGATTCACTTAATGTCTGGATACCACCAGTTAAGGGTAAAGGAGAAAGATATTCCGAAGACAGCCTTTCAGACCATGTATGGGCATTTTCAGTTTCAGGTAATGTCTTTTGGACTCACTAATGCACCAACAACCTTCATGGATGTAACACCTCATAACTTTAGGCTATGGTTTGAACCGTACGATAGGAAAATGATGGATCCAAGATGAGGAGTGTAGAAAGTGTTTTGAAAATTAATGAAGGAATAAGAAGAGTCTTAGGAAAAATTAGAGTCAGAAGCTACTGTACGGAGCATGTTTTAAATTGAGTTTGCAGTAGGCCGCACTTAAACTGAGTTTATGGATAAATCTATAAGAGAATTTGGGAACACATCCTTCATGCAAATTGTATTTCTTTGAAATACATTTCAATCTATATAAGGCCCAAATCAAACGGAGTTCTTTACGAAAAGTTATGGTTGATTTACTGAGGACGTATAAAATGGAAATCCCGATTCTTGTAGGAATAGGTTTTAAAGCCCAAGCCTTTTATGATAACCTATAAATACAACCCTAAAACGTTTTATGTGAGGATTTTCGACAAGAGATGCTATCAAACACCTAAGGTGAGTTCTTATTCAAATCCTTATGTAAATTACATTAATTTAACACTAGATTAACACCGAATCATTATTTGGAATTGCTAGATTTTGGAAAATTCATTCAAGATCGAATTTGGAATAAAGCTTTGGGATTTCTTCAAAAAGGTAAGCCCATCAATTAATGGATTATATGGAGTTATTATTATGTTTTAGACATTTAATGGTTGGTATAATCATGAAATATGATTGATTTAGATGAACTCCATCAAATGCAAAACCCTAGTAATTTTATTGTAGATTTTCCCTCCGACTAGCCAGCTTCCTTTGGCGTTCTCTGATAAATTAATTGTTGGATCGAGCTCAAATTTTAATAGAGTGGTCACAGCATATAGGTATTAAATGTGAACGGTGAAGATTGGATTTGGAGGTCCAGAGAAGTTTGGTCTGAGCTATGAATAGTAGCTACGAAAATTGGTGAAAACTCTTCTTAAGGTTTCAAGTTCAAAGCTTTGGGTTTCTTCTTCAAAATATCAGCCCTTTTCTTCAAGTTTTAGAGCGACTAAGGTATGTAGAGCTTCTATGCACGTGGTGACATCATTATTCTTCCTCACGCCATATGTAATCCATGAAAGAAGAATTCATCAAACCTAGGGGTTTTGCTCAAGTTCATAATAACCTTATACTCGTGTTCAATTATATACATATCATGTTATCATTTATTATATTCATGATATGTCATTTCGATTGTCATGAACCCGTTTGTAATCCATGAAGGCATGCTTTGATTTTCATGAGTTCTTAAATACAAGTTATGATCATTATCACTCAATTCCATGAAGTCATATATGTTTCTCATGATTTATACAAGTTATATTATGTATTTCTTCACATGCTAAATTATGAATTTACAAGTTATGTTTACAAGCTATTTCATGAAATTCATGGGATTTCAAGACAACTATTTTCAATTACATGTTTTGGGAGTTGCACAAATTATCGAGAAGGCTCAGATAGCCTGAAACTAGGTATGCCAATGTAGGATAAGGGTCGCTCCGCTAGAGGACGATACCTTCTTATTACCCTTTGTGGAATTAGTGGATCCATCATGTTCATGTCCATGTCTCGTACTCCGGCAAGGTACGAGATGGCTTAGTTGATCAGACAGAGATCAGACTCCATATTCATGTGTGGTGGTTCATGTCAGTTTTACTAATGCTTTCCCCATAGATATACAAATATATAGTTTTTTAGATTTTATACATATTTTTACATTCATGCCAAATCATGTTCATGTTCATGTTCATTATTCAGTTTCATGTCCTCATTATTTCATGTGCCTACTTATTCCTTCAGTTACTTTACATACAATACAATTCAAATGTACTAACGTCCCTTTGCTCGGGGCCTGCACTTCATAGTGCATGTACTGAGTTTCAGGACGACGGATCTACTTATTAGGATTTGCCTCAATATCAGCTATTGGTGAGCCACATTTCCTTTGGGGTGTCAGTTAGTTATTTTACATGTTATACTTTATAGTAAAGGTAGTCCAAGACCTTGTCCTGGTAAAACAGTTTTGCAGTCAGACTCGTGTCTCAGAGGTTTCATAAACTAGACTAGTTTAGTATGTCATGTCAGTATTGGTATTCAAACTAATTATGTTTTCAGATTATTTCGCAAATTATATTTCAGACTATAGTTTCAGTATCATGTTTTACATGTTTTAAATCATTACTATTGCATATTTTTTATGCCCATGTTGATTCAGAAAGCCATGTGGTTCACTCAGTTACATGAAGTCAAGCACCGAGTGTCGTGTTTCACCCAGGCCATAGTTTGGGGCATTACAATGGACCTAATGAATCGAGTCTTCAAGCCATTCATAGATATCTTTGTGATCATATTTATTGACGATATCTTGGTATACTCACAGACAGAGGCAGACCATGTAGATCATCTCTGAGCGGTGTTACAAACACTCCAAGTCCATAAGCTATATGCCAAATTTTCTAAATGCGAGTTTTGGTTAAACTAAGTTGCCTTTCTGGGCCATATTGTCTCCTCAAAAGGTATTAAGGTGGATACTCAGAATATTTAAGCCGTGAGGAATTTGTTGAGACCTATGACTCCTACCAAAGTACATAGCTTCTTGGGTTTAGCAGGATATTGTTGGAGATTCATGGAAGGTTTTCCTGCTATCTCCGTGCCTATGACCAAGCTCACTCACAAGGCAGCTAAGTTTCAATGGACAGATGCATGTGAGCGCAGCTTTCAAGAGTTGAAGAATAAGTTGACATCTATACGTGTGCTAGCCCTTTCCAAAGGTACCAATGGGTATGTGGTTTATTGTGACGCCTCCAAAGTTGGCTTAGGATATGCTTCGAGGCAGTTGATGAAGCACGAGATAAATTATTCGACTCATGATCTTGAGTTGGCAGCAGTAATCTTTTCCCTAAAAATGTGGTGTCACTATTTATATGAAGTCCACATTGACATATTCACGGACCATAAGAGTCTACAATATATATTTCATCATAAGGAACTGAATTTAAGGCAAAGAAGGTGGCTAGAGTTGTTAAAGGACTATGACATAGATATTTTATATCACCCTGATAAGAAGAATGTCGTAGCTAATGCCTTAAGTCGTAAGTCTATGGAAAGTTTTGATGACATTGAAGCTAATAAGCTGGAAATGACCAAAGAATTATGTCACTTAACCAGTTTAAATGTGCAACTCTTAGACACGAATGACAGAGGAGCGGTGGTATAGAATATTGTAGAATCACCCTTAATAGCTAAGGTACAAGCAAGAAAGTTCGAGGACCCCTAGTTGGTTCAAATGAAATAAGGGATTCCTCTACAAAAGAAGTTGATATTAGAGCTTACGGGAGACAGAGTTCTTGATATCAGGGTCGACTATGTGTACCAAATATCAGAGGACTCCGAGAGCAAATTATGGCCAAAATCCACCAGTCTAGATATTCCATTCATCATGGATCGATAAAGATGTATCATGACATCGACAGGTTTATTGGTGGAATGACATAAAGAAAGATATTGCAGCATTTGTAGCTCAATGTCGAATTGTAGCAAGTTAAGATCGAGCATCAGAAGCCTGGAGGTTTTTCTACGGCATATCAAAATCCCTACTTGGAAATGGAAAATGATTAATATAGATTTCATCACTGGTTTACCCCATTCTTATCGGAAGTTTGATTCCATTTGGGTTACCATTGACAGACTTACAAAGTCATCCTATTTCCTACATGTTCGTACTACTTTCTCGGCAAAGGATTACGTAAAGTTGTATATTAAGGAAATAGTTTGATTGCATGGTGTTCCACTCTCCATCATATCTGATTGAGGCGCTTAGTTTATGGCTCACTTTTAGAAGTCATTTCAAAAAGGTCTAGGCACCCAAGTGAACCTTAGTACAGTTTTTCATCCATAGACTGATGGTCAAGCCGAACGCACAATCCAGACATGCTACATGCTTTGTGTATTGGATTTCAAAGGTAGTTGGGATGATCATTTACCCCTCATTGAGTTCTCTTACAATAACAGTTATCATTCCAGCATCAAGATGGCCCCATATGCGGCATTGTATCCCAGTTGGCTAGTTTGAAGTGACCGAAGCTGAGTTACTAGGCGTTGATCTGGTCCAGCAGGCAGTAGAGAAGGTAAAGTTGATTCAGGTTTGGCAAGAAAGGAAAACTTATCCCCAGATACGTCAGACTATATAAGATCATCCGCAGGATAGGCCGAGTGGCTTATGAGCTTGAATTACCCTCATAGTTAGAAGAAGTTCACCTTGTATTCCATGTGTCGACATTGCGTAAATGCATAGGATATCCCTCCCGTATTACTCTCGTAAAGGATGTGCAGATCACCTAGAATTAAACCTATAAAGAGACTTCGGTGGCTATTCTATATCGCCAAGTTCGAAAGCTGAGAACAAAAGAAAATACCTATGTTAAAGTGTTATGGAGAAATAACAATAAAGAAGAAATGACTTGGGAGGCCGAATAAGATATGAAATCCAAATACCCTTACTTATTTCGGTCTTCAGGTCTATACCATTATTCGTGTGATACAATTCTCTCATTTCTACTATATCTTACAATACTAAATCCTATGTCTTGTGTAGGTATTAATGTGGAGGCAGATATGACATATACAGCTTAGAATATGGCAGAGGACAGTTAAGGTGAGTTATGCTAACCCTATTGATTTTGGCATACATAGATGGTCGTGTGAGGCCAAGTTGATCTTAGTTTATGATTATGTTGCCCTCTGTGGCATTGGATATATGCTTGGGCTGTTTAACAAGTTTTGGATAGTCCTGTTTACAAAGGAAACTCTATCAATTTTTTTACAACCCTCGAGACTTAAGAATATCTTCAACATTGGCGGACAAATATTCCTAAGGGGGAAAGGATGTTACACCTCATAGTTCTGTGTTCCATCACATCATTGATTGATACCTCTGTCGCGGGAAGAGGTACGACCTTACAAAAGGATAATGATGGTTTATGACTTATTTATGGAAGTTCCGGAGCATATGAAAGCTAAACGGATCGAAAGAAATACATTTCAATGAAATCAGAAACTGGGCATGTTTAACGGCAAGGTTGACGGACCGTCAAAATGCCATGGTGAACTATCAAAGTGACTGAGATTTTATGATCTCAGGAGGTAGCCTGACAGTCCAGATTGATGCACCGTCAAATATTTAACAGACTGTCAAACCCACCGTCAAGTTGCGGTGGTGGAAAAATCTAACGGGTATAAATTCAGGTATAACAAATTAGGATTCATTTTTCTCCTAAAATTAGAGTTTAGACACTCCCTAAACCCTCTCTAATATATTACATCATCCCAAGATCAATCCCAAAGAAAATTGTGTAAGATTAACGCTATTAATCCTGTGGTAATCATAGAAACTACCTTCTCTGTATTGAATTGGGATTGAAAACCCTAGAATTTGGAGCAAGTGGCTGTTTTGAGAGGGCTTTGATGCGTCAAGGTAAGATTCACCCTCCTCTATCTATGTTTGAGATTAATTGATGGTTTAGAGTAAGTTGTGAAAGGACTTTCATAGTCGAAACCCGTAAACCTATTAAACCATTATAGATTGAGTTGTGGGATGTTTTGCTTTAATTATGAGATGATTTTGATTGGTTAATTAATTGTTGGCATTGTAAACCTAAGGAAGTATATTTCGGATAATCGTGGGATCAAATTACATTACCTTTTGTTAACAAGCCTAAGAATCATTTGTGTTTAAGGTTATCGATAGGATGCCTAAATGAAGTTTCTCTATTGAATATGGATTCGATTATAATATTGACCCCTTGTTTGTTGTAGATAAGCATCCGTAAGGGATACAAGGGCTCATAAATCGACTCATAACTTCGTGTATAAGGTATGTAAGGCTACCCCTTTCTTTCAAAAGTATGAAATCCAAAGAGTTATCGTTTTCAAAAAGAAACGTTGAGAGCTTCACTCTATTGCCGATGACAGTTTCTTATGGAGAAATGTTCATTTTTTATTCATATTCTTATGACCTTTATTATTGGTTACTAATCTTATCATAAATCTTTGAAAAGAAATATTCTAAAGAGTCAATCGTCGAGTCGACCAGGAGTCGTGTTAAGATGAAGCCAAAGAGTTTACGAGTATCAAAAGAGTCCAAAGAGCCATGATTATCACAATCGGTTGTCCACACCCCCGATTCCCATTAGTATTGAAATAGTTCTCATTGGTATTTGATATCATGCATACAACATATACATATATTGGATCAGGTTGCACGTTCCGCAACACATACATATATTGGATCGGGTTGCACATTCCACAACATATACATATATTTGATCGGGTTGCACGTTCTAAAACATATACATATATTAGATCGAGTTGCACGTTCTGCTATATATAGATATAATAGATCGGGTTGTGTGTTTCGTAACACATGCATAAATCATTGTGCACATTGCATTGCATATCCATATATACACCTAAGCGTAATGGCGTGTTATATACCTCGCATTATAAGATGAGGGTAGCTTATACAGTAAAATCCTATCTAGACAGGTTGTACTTATGTTTTAGAGTTTCGTTATTAACCTCTTATGGCACCCAGGTTGCTTATGCTTTCCATTACAGTTTATTTCCTCATATTGCTATTATTATTTCTTTGAATCTTACAGTTTTATACTACTATTCATGCTTTACATACTCGATACATTATTTTGTATTGATGTCCCTTTTTCTGGGGGCGCTATGTGTTCATGCCGCAGGTTTTGATAGGAACTCAGTCAGACCACCACTGTAGGAGCTACGAGATTAGCCATCAGTAAGTAAGCTTTATCTTTCTTGGAGCTTCCTGGTCAGCTAGTGAGTATGTTTTGTGGCATTATGTACAATATGGGTAGGTCGGGGTCCTATCCCAGCCATATGTCAGTTCAGCTACTCATAGAGGCTCATAGACTTGTTTTGGTATGTATAGTGTTAATGTGTAGCCTTGCCATCTAAGTTATCTTTTGTTAAACCATGTTGTGACCTTGTTGGTCCTATTGTGTATATATGTCGGGTAAATCCCTCTTATCCAATGTTGTTGTTGTAATTTATTCTAGTACGGCCTTGTCGGTCGAAAGTTCTACTTGTACAAAGACTGGTCATCAGAGTGATACGCTCAGGCCAGCAGGGTACCGGATGCTGGCCACACACACACACCCCTAGTTTGGGGTGTGACAATTTCCGTCCATATAGGGATTCATATGGCGCCATCTGAATACTAGAATGGTAGTTGTTATTATAAGTGAACTGAATAAGCGGTAGATGATCTTCCCAACTTCAATTGAAGTCCAACACACATGCTCGCAATATATCCTTGAGCATTTAAATAGTGCACTCAGCTTGCCCATTGGTCTATGGATGAAAGGATGTGCTAAGACTAATCTAAGTACCCAAACCTTTAGGAAAGGACCTCCAAAAGTTAGCTGTAAACTGAGCACCTCAGTCAGATATAATAGACACCAAAACTCCATAAAGGTAGACTATCTCTTTGATATACAATTTAGCATAATCTTCAGCTAAATAAGTAGTCCTGATGGGTAGAAAATGAGCTAACTTCGTAAGTCTATCTAAAATAACCCATATAGAATCGAACTTCCAATGAGAATTAGGTAGTCCCATAATGAAATACATGTTGATCGCTTCCCATTTCCATATCAGAATCTCTATATTCTGCAGCAATCCTCTAAGTTTCTGATGCTCAACCTTAACTTATTGACAACTCAGACACTGAGCAACAAATTCTGTGATATTTTTATTTATATCGTTCCACCAGTATAGCTGTCAAAGGTCATGGTACATCTTAGTGGAACCAGGATAAATGGAGTACCTGGACTGCTGAATTGTTGCCATAGTCTTCCCTGAAAGTCCCACAACGTCGGGGACACACAATAGGCGCTTATACGTACGAAATACAACTTCTGATGGTTCGATCAACCGCTTCTTTTGAAAGGGGATTCCTTCTTTAATTATTACCATGGCTGGATCATCAAATTATCGTTCTTTCACTTCTTCCACTAAGGAGGATTCAGCGGCATTCTGAACTATGGAAAATCGCACACTCAGACTGGCCAACCGGTACAAATATTTTGCTATTTCCAACTTATCAACTCCCACATGCTTCAGGATAACCATAGACTTCTGACTTAACACATCAACTACAACATTTGCTTTGCCAAAATGGTACAAAATACCGACATCGTAGTCTTTCAATAACTCAAGCCATATTTGCTACCTCAGATTCAACTCTTTTTGCCTGAATATGTACTGCAAGCTCTTATGATCTATAAATATATCAACTTGAACCCCGTATAGATAGTGAATCCATATCGTTAAAGCAGATATAACAGTCGCTAATTCAAGATCATGGGTCGAGTAATTTTGCTCCTGTTTCCTTAGTTGCCTTGAAGCATACGCAATAACCTTGCCATGTTGCATCAGAACACAACCCAGACCCACTCTTGAAGCATCACAGTACACAACATAACCCTCGGATCCCTCAGTAAGTGCTAGAATAGGTGCAGATGTTAACCTGCCCTTAAACTCCTGGAAACACTTCTCACAAACATTTAACCACTAAAACTTAGTTGCCTTATGAGTCAACTTTGTCAGTGATGTGGCAATGGAAAAATAATTCTCTACCAATCTCCTATAGTAACCTACCAGGCCCAAGAAACTATGCACCTCCATAGGAGTTGTGGGACTCGGCCAATTCTTTACCGCCTCAATCTTCCGACTATCGACCATAATGCCTTCATCTAACATTATATGTCACAGAAAAGCCACTGTGTTCAGTCAGAACTCATATTTAGAGAACTTAGCATACAACTTACGATCCTAGAGCGTCTATAACACCACTCTTAAATGATATGTGTGCTCTGCTTCTGAGCGACAATATACCAAGATATCATCAATAAATACTATCAAAAAGATGTCAAAAAATGGCTTGAAAAAATGATTCATCAGATCCATAAAATTTGTTGGTGTGTTAGTCAAATCGAAGGGCATAACTAGAAATTCATAGTAACCATATCTGGTCCAGAAAGCTGTCTTCGAGTTATATTTCTCCTTAACCCGTAGCTGATGATATCCAAACCTGAGATCAATCTTTGAGAAGTATTTGGCACCTTGGAATTGGTCAAATAGATCATCAATCCTGGGAAGCAGGTATTTATTCTAATTAGTCACCTTGTGCAGTTGACGGTAATTGATACTCATTCTCAACAAACCATCCTTCTTACGAACGAACAACACTAGTGTGCCCCGTGGAGAAGTACTGGGCCTAATAACACCCTTTTCCAATAAGTCTTTCAGTTGAGATTTCAATTCTTTTATCTCGGCAGGAGCTATTCGATACGGAGGAATATATATAGGATAGGTATCTAGAAGCACGTCGATAGCAAAATCAATCTCCCTTTCAGGGGGAATACCAAGAAGTTCATCAAGGAATACCCCAAGAAATTCACTAATGACAGGAATTGATTGAAAGGCTGGAGGCTTTGCCTCTGCATCTAGTACTCGTACAAGGTGATAGATATACCTTTTTTAGATCATCTTCACAAACCCTCATGTAGGAAATAAACCACCCCTTAGATTCTGCAACATTTCCCTTCCATTCAATAGCGGGATCGCATGGAAAATTAAAATGAATGACTTTCTTCTAACAATCCACATTAGCATAGCAAGAAGCCAGCCAATCCATGCCCATAATAACGTCAAATTCCACCATTTCTAGCTCATTCAAGTTGGCTACAGTATGTCGATCATAGATCTTTCCATCACAATTTCTATACATCTGCCTAACAACTATGGGCTCACCCACGGGCGTGACACTTCAAATGACTTAGGTAACAATTCAGGATCCTTTCCACACTTACCAGCAACAAAGAGTGTAATGACAAGGTGGAACCCAGATCTATCAAAGCATATACGTCAAGAGAAAAGACAGATAACATAGTTGTAACCATATCAGGAGATGACTGAAGGTCCTACCAGCCTGACAAAGCATAAATGTGGGTCTGAGGACCGCTCGAATAAGATGTTGCTCCTTTTCCCCTGCCTTTACCAGCCGATGTTTGTGTACCTTGCCCAGAAGGACGTACTGATGAATAAAAAACTACTACAGACCCTGTCGGCTATGTCATACCACCCCCGCCTCTCATCAGATAAAACTACATGATACGACTAGGATGCCCAGATGAATAACACACATCTGAACTCTGGCGGCATTGCTCGAAATGAGTCCTACCACATCAACCACAATACAGCATTGGTGGTCTCGCCTGACTGGACTCTCCTCTATACTAGGAGCATGATACCCTTAAACTCTGACCCTGACCAAAATAAATGGTCGGATCATGACGTTGCCTTGAAGCTGAGGGTGGTGCACTAGTTATCGGATAAGATGGGCACCTAAGAAACCGAGGCCTAAATCCAACTCAAAATTATCCCATATCACTTGTAGATTGAGCCCTCTTAGGCTGGCCCCTATCATGCTCTCGATAGGCTTGCTACTATCTATTACGATCCTCTACATTTTGTGCATAGGCCTTAATACAGGAGATATCCATATTCAGGTTCAGAATAGCAGTAGTGCACTCATTCACCAAGTGCGGCCCCAAACTATTAACAAACTGATGTACCCAATCACTCATATCAACAACAATCATAAGAGCGTACCTAGCCAAAGAGTTGAACTGCAATCTATACTCTCGGATGCTCATATTAATTTACTCCAAGTGTAAGAACTTGTCTCTCCTAGATCGTCAAAGCTCGACCAGCAAATACTACTGTAAAAATACCTCAAAGAGCTCCTTTCATCTCGCTGGTGGTGAATTGGGTCCCCAAGTCTACTTCTAAGTCTCATACCAGGTCACGGAAACATCACCCAATCTATAGGAAGCCAACTCTACCAACTTAGTATCTGTATCGTGCATAACTCGTAAGGCATGTTGCATCTGATCTAGAAAATTCTATGGGTCTGCATTAGGATTTGTCCCTGTAAATACTGGAGGGTCCAAGTTAACAAAGTCCCAAACTCTCGCACTCACAACCCTATCATCAATACCAGGAGTCATGTAGTTAGGCGTGAGAGGACACAAGTTAAGTCAATAATTGCACTATGCTTTGTATATCTAGATCCTAATCAGGGGAAATCGGAGGAGGAACTAGAGGTACATCTTCCCCCCTTGTCTTTTAATCTAAGATTGAAATTATTCCATATTTTATTGCTAAAATATTGTTCCGGTCCAAAATATGGAAGATTCCTTTATGGTGGTGGTGGTGTTGCCCTATAAGACTGAGAATCAGCCTGATTATGAAGCTCGTATTGTTCTATAATGGCGGGTTGCACACGACTAGTACCCTCTCCTGCCTCCTCCCCAAATCTCTGAGAAGCCTCCTAGCCTCATATTTATAAGTGTGGTGCACAACACACACATAAAAGACTCTACTAGATACGGCTTGCAGAGAGTCTGCCGCTGGGCCTGAGAGGCCACAAGTCAAAAATTGGACCCACTCTACATATCTAGATCCTGATCAGGGGAAACTGGAGGAGGAACTTGAGGTACATTATCTCCCCTCTACCCTTCTGGAGGTGGTGGTACTTCCCTAGAAGCCTGAGAATCAGTCGCGTTATGAGGCTCGTGCTGCTCTATATTGGCAGGTCGCACCTGACTGGTGCCCTCCCCCGCCTCCTCTTTTAATATCTGAGCAGCTGCCTGGAATCTAGTAGTAGTAGGCTTCACTGAGAATACAAACAATATGAAGGTTATGGATGAATACTTACAACTCATTTATATTGCACGATCTAGATCATAAAGAAATGTAAGCATCTTAAATATCATGTAGCCTCATGTTTATAAGTGTGGTGCACAACACACCCATAAAAAGACTCTACTAGATATGGCTTACAGACTCCTTAGGACAGACCTACTATGATACCACATTTGACGCACCCCAACCTTGGGGGGTGGGTAGCATCCAGTTCCCGAAGGCCTAAGCGAACCAACTATAGTATTCGGGACCTGTAACACAAAACCTGGGCCTACAAGGCCTCCATATAACCATAATAAGAGAAGAATAGATGACAACATGCACGCAGAAGAGTTCCAATAGAATATATGCATATAACCAAGTCCGACAAGGCCACAAGAAGAGTATATCACTAACAAAGGGGGTTAACAGGGCCACGACATACATACACCTGATGTACACTAGTTTTCAAGCCACTAAAAGTTCTATAATACATCAACTAGTTAGGAAAGGGCCCCGTTATACCAAAAATACTAGGAATATATACAACGGTACCTAGACACTCATGTGCAATAACTCCGAGAGAGGGGAGTACAACAATCACATTTGAAACAGGCAACTTACTGAAGATGAGTACGGCCCTGTCTATCTGTACCTACGGGCATGAACACATTGCTCTAAAAATAGGCATCAGTTAGAAAGATGTACTAAATATGTAAGGTAGATAACATATGTAAATAGAAATTATAACATAACATAAATGGGTACAAAAGTCAACCTGAAACTCATAAGAAGCCTCTGAGGTTATACCCTCTCACAACTATGGATATATATTAATGTCTGTCAAATCAATACACTTAATGGGGATATATAATATGGTATCAATCCGCTCTATGGGGAAATCATATCATAGTATATCGTACCCAGCCTCGAAGATGACTCGGTCGTACCCAGCCTTGATAGGACTAGGTAATGTCAAAACCAACTACAGTGGTGTGCACACATAAGTGTTGTACCTGGATGACTACAGAGCAGCTCGGTAATAAAATAGATACATATATATAAGTGAAATGCAAGACAGACTACAAAGGACATTACAAGCAAAGCCGGAGTGACCTATCGTCGTTATCCTCCGATTATTGTTATTGGTGCTACGTTAAGGAACATTGATACAACCATTTTGAAATATATATAAATTCAAAACATTCTATGGTTAGGAAATACCCAAGATTTACGATCAATTTGACAAGAAAGACATATTGTTACTTGATTTCACAAGGTGAGATTGTAGTCAAAGAAGTGTTTGTGTCAAGTCATGCCAAGAAGGAAAGTTGCCCTACATACCTTGTCAATGAAGCTAGTTACGTTCCTCAGAGCCTCGCACATGTTATGGATGATTATCTACATTAAATGAGGAATTTGTTTCAATAGCAAGCTCAAATCTTATAAGAGATTTCATTTAGAAAATTCGTTGAACAACTTATGTGCGTGAAGTTCTAGAATCATTCTAGTATGGATTCTTACTCAAATAAATACCACCATATTTCATAACTCCATCCCTTAACTTTACAACTTCACCAATATGCTTCAACACTTATATTTTCTCTCAATCTCAATTAACAACCCAAACAACAAGTTAACATAACTTCATCCCATAAGAGATGTTCTTCAAGATCATACCTACTATACTTCCATAATTCATAAGTTATCTCAACCAACCAATCAAGCTAAGTTAGGAGAATTTAACGGGAACTTAAAAGCGATAAAGCTTTACCTTAATCACCCAAGAGGTCTCCCACAACAACCTTCAACTCAAACTTAAAGGAGCTCACAAGCTTGCAAAGCTCACTAGAGAGGTTATCAAGGTGTTCTTGATCCTTGGAGGAGGAAATAACCTTAGATACTTGTAGAAGGGTTCTTAAATGGTGGAGATGGTCTTGGAGTGTGTTTGGGAGTGTTTTGGAGCTCAATGGGTCGGGGAGTGAGATTAAAATGAAATTGACTGACCTTGGGACATAAATACCCAACCAAACTGCCTCGCATATGCGGTGCATAAGCCCATATATGGCCGAATATGCCACCACATATGGTGGAAGTGAGGAGGTAGAAAAATGGCCCTGATCTGCGGCCATATCCGCGAGGCATAATGGCATCCGCGACGCAAAATACTTAGTGTATCGCAACAACTTCATCAATATTTGTTGAGTTGTACTTCTTTTGGTCCTATTGACTTCCAACCTTCCAAAATAAATCCTTAACATCCTTATTCATCATACGAACCCTTGGAAACAATTTCAACTTCTCGTGACTCAAGTCAAAATGACTATACTCTCATTCAAGTGCAAAACTACGGGGCGTAACAAAAGCATAGGCTAACAAGGCCATATAAAACATCTATACATAAGACATGTGTCTACAAGTCTCTGAGAGTTCCATAAACTTCATAATGTTGGAACAGGGCCCTGCCATACCCATAAATTATATATAAAATCATACCAACTCAAAATGGTAACCCCAGAATAATGGAGTGCACAAACACCACCGTTGAGCAGAGTAACCTACTAAAGAGGGTCGTCAATCTGTATACCTGAACTTGCAAGCATGAAACGCAGTTCCCCTAACATAATGGACATCAGTACGAATAATGTACTGAGTATGTAAAGCAGATAAAACATAAATAGAGACATGAATGTAAGTAAGAGACAACAAGAGTCTACCTCAAATTCTGAATTGCCAATGTGGGCGTGTGAAATGCATGTTTTACATATATATATATATATATATATATATATATATATATATATATATATCATGCCACTCTGTGGGGTCATATTATATCGTATCAAGCTACTATGTGGGGCTAAACATCATCATCATAACCAATTGATCAGTGGTGCTATACATACATACATATATATATATATATATATATATATCTATCCGTGTGTGTGTGTGTGTGTGTGTGTGTATACACATGCATGAGGATCTTATAGTTCATTCGGAGCTCATCGGAGTGACGTAAGATCGCTATACCTTCGACTATCGTTACGTAGCTACTAGGACTTCATACATTTTATTAACACAAAGAAGAATACAATATAGAGAAGTGTATCTCTTATAACAGGAAAGTAAATCCCAACAAGGGACAAACAAGATTTCAGAACATTTCCATGAATAAAAAACAAGAATATTTCTAACGTTTAAGAGTAGAGTCATTTTGGCGGGACGTTCATTTATGTTTTGTTTACGTTGGATTCATGCCAAAATAAGAGAAGGGATATCCTTAACATACCTTATATTGAACCACAATGCGTCAATCCATAATCAGCCTCCTTAACACCTAGCGAAGTCTACAATCAACAATAAGGGTACTAACATTAATTACGAGTGTCTAGCTCATTCTATATAAAATAGGACAGCATCTCCACTCGTTTTCCTTACTTTACTAAGTCCATAATAAAAACAACAACACATACAACCTTCAACTATATACTTCTAGCACCACCACACACCCAAACAGCCAACAATACAACACAACAATACTCAATATCGAGTTTACAACTTCTAGTCGACATTTGCATGTTTTCAACAATCCAGCTATCCAGAACCTAAACTAACTCTTCTACATGAAGAAGAACAATATTCTTACCTAAATGTATAATACCAGCCGAAAATTAACTTAGAACAACTTCAAAAAAGTCCAACAACTCACAACTACACCATATACGATTTCCATCCTTTATTTCATAAGTTCTCAACCAAACAATCTAGATACAACTTGTATTAACTCAAATACATATGGGAGAAGTATAATATACCTTAAATCAGAAAGAACAAGCCTTTTATTATTCTGCCTCAACTTGCAAGAACAACCAGCATAAGCACAACGCAATAGAACTACAGTTTACTAGCACCACGGGACTCACGACACTTGATTTATGTTGTTTACCTTTGGTATTTCCCTTGAATCATGTAGGAACCCTTTAGAGATAATTTTGGGGTGTTTAGGATCTGTTGGTGTCGAAAATTAAATGAGATAAGGAAGCCACCGATTTATACATCAAAAGAAGTTTCCCACCGCCTATGTGGGTCCCAAAAAGGGTTCCTTGCGCAGTCTCGCAAAAATGCAACTATATCTCTACCCCGATGTTGTATAGATGACCGTTGTAATGCATTGGAAACTAAACTCGTAGGCCTTCAATTTAGTTGGTGGATCACCCCATAACTTCTAGTAGATTGAGAGAAAATCTCAGTGACATCTGACCCAAACTTTAGCGAATTTATGAACGTAACTTGCGATGACTTTTGACAACTTTGGTTTTACAACTTTCTTTAATTCAAACTTAACATATGAATATTTTATTATCCAAATAACTCATAAAAGGACCTTCTTATCATATTATTCACTCCTAGTCTTACCCCAAAAATACTGGCTATTACAATCCACTTTCCTTCGGTGAACTTCGTCGAAAAATGTTCTTTGATTCGTTTAGCCTTAACCTCCCACGACACTTACATAATACTTGTTTAATAAATTTTCTATCTGTGTAAGGGACCTTAACCTCTCTAGGTTCTCATTACTTTACTTGCAACACACACTAGCATGAAAATATGGGGTGTAACAGGTGGTCCTTTCCGGCAAAAAGTGTGTTGACTTAGTAAGTTTGTCCTTGAATCGTGTTTCTGAATTGAATGAGGTAAACCTATTATAAAATATATACTAATCATCTCTGATTTTCATACGGGAAATCAATATTTTCACCCAAACCATCGAGCCTCTAGTGCTCGGCTTCCACTTGTTGATAGTTTAGACACCTAGCCACATAATCTGTTACGTTCATTTTTATGTCATTCCGCCAATAAATCTCCTTGAGATCATGATACATATTCATAAAACCTGGGTGAATAGAATACCTTGAGTTGTGTGCTTATGTCATGATTCTTTGTTAAGTCCATCCACATTGGGAACACATAATATGTCGTGGTACCGTAGAGTATCATCATCTCCTCCTTTTTCAAAGTCACTGTCTTATGCTTGTGAATCCCTTCATTTAGCTGCAATATATAGGGATCATTAAACTATTTTTCTTTCACTTTGATTACTATAGAGGATTTAATTCTGTTCTGAAAGACAACACTACCATCTTCAAAATCCAAAATTTAAACTCCTAGATTTACTAAGAAGTGAACTTCCCTCACCACTATTATCTTGTCTGTCTCAATCTGAGCCAAAATTCCCATGAAATGCAAACTGAGAGCATCAGCTACAACATTTGCTTTCCCCGGATGATAAAGGGTATCCACATCATAGTCCTTGAGTAGTTCGAGCCAGCTTCTCTTTTTAAGATTCAACTCTATTTTTGAAAATGTATTGAAGGCTCTTGTGATATGTGAAAATATCAATATGAACTCCATACAAATAGTGGTGCCATGTGTTTAACGCGAACACCACTGTTACCAACTCCAAGTCGTGAGTCATATAATTCTTTTCATGAGCCTTAAGTTGCCTAGATACATAAGCTACTACCTTGCCATGCTGCATTATGACACATCCAAGACCAAATCCTGAAGTATCACACCCTTCAGTTCCCTCTGGTAGTGTCAAAACTGGAGCAGAAGTCAACTTCGTTTTCAACTCTTTGAAACTTCAGTCACATGCATTTGACTATTGAAACTTGAGAATCTTCTAAGTCAACTTAGTCAATGGAGCAGAGATAGAGGAAAACACCTCTACGAAATCTATAATACCCTGCAAAACCCAAGAAACTTCTTATCTATGTTGTGGAAATAGATCTGGACCAATTCTTCATGCCGTCTATTTCTGAAAATCCAATTTCATGCCTTCTTCCGCAATTACATATCCTTGAAATGCTACTGATTTCAGCCAAAATTCACACTTGGAATAATTCGCATAAAGCTTGCGATCATGAAGCATCTGTAACACTATCCTGAGATGTTCTGAATGGTCAGTCTCACTACGAGAGTAAACTAAGATATCATCAATAAAGACAATGGTGAATAAATCGAGATAAGGCTTGAAAACCTTATTCATTAGGTCCATAAAAGTTGTTATGTTCGTCAAACGAAATAACATGACAAGGAATTCAAATATACTATAACAGGTCCTAAAAGCGGTCTTTAGAATGTCTACTTTCTTAACCTTTTGCTTATAGTAACTTGACCTAAGGTCAATTTAGGAATAACATTGGGCACCCTGAAGTTGGTCGAACAAATTCATAGAAGTGGGTACTTGTTTTTAATGGTGACCTTGTTCAACTGAATATACTCAATGCACATACGCTAATATTCATCTTGCTTTTGGACAAACAAGACTGGTGCGCCCCAAGGTGAGACAACTGGCCTTATAATTCCCTTATCGAGAAGGTCCTTCATTTGAGCTTTCAACTCTTTCAATTATGTTGGAGTCATTTTGTACATTGGAATATATATCGGCTTCGAGCCTAAAAGTAGATCAATTACAATGTCAATCTCCCTATCGAAAGGAACACCGGGAGGATCTTCTAGGAAAACTTCCAAAAATTCGTTAACATCTGGTACGGACTGAAGAGTTGGTGTCTTAGCATCGGCATCATTGACTCAAACTAAGTGGTAAATGCAACCCTTGGTAATCATTTTTCTAAATTTAAGACAGGAAATAAATGTACCTATAGGTACTACTTTGTATCACTTTTCCACTCTAAAAGCGGCTCGTTAGGGAACCGGAAACTTACTATCTTCGTTCAACAACCCACGGTGGCATAACATGATGTCAACCAGTCCATGCCCATGATTACATCAAAATATATCATTTCCAACTCAACTAATTTAGTTATTGTACTGCGGTTATAGACTTTTACTGGACAACCCCTATACACACGTCTAGCTCTAACCAACTCTCTAACTGAAGTGGATATATAAAAGGGTTCACATAACTTTTTAGGTTCTACTTCGAATTTCTTATCAAGAAATAGGGTTACATATGATAGGGTAGACCCTGGATCCATAAGGACATAAACGTCAAAGGGTAAAATTGTTAATACACCTGTAATGACATTTGGAAATGCATTTGTATCCTAATAACCTGCTAATGCATACAAGTGGTTCTGACCTCTGCCTGCATTACCTAACTTAGTTGCACCATGCCCTGATTAGGCTTGAGAATTTCTAGGAGCTACTGAATTTTTGGAGTGAGCCACATTACCACTGGTACCCTACCTTATTGATGGACAGTCTCTCATAAAGTGACCTTACTGGCCACATCCAAAACATTTGTCCATGCCCTGACGACACTCCTCTGGGTGCCTCCTTCCTATCTGTTACAAACTGGATTATCATAGACCTTTTAGCCTACAATATCTTATGACTGAGAGGCTGCTGCCTTGAATCTCTCTCTTCTAATCATACTTGGACATCGGGATTGGTGCACTAGGCACGGATGGAGCGGGTCTTGATGACCTCTTACTTAAAAACTATCTTGCCTCAACCTCCCTAAGAACCCCATTATCTTGTGACAAAATCAACCATCTTAGTAATAGTCATGTCATTATTTTGAGCAGCGATATCAATATCACCAAACATATAAGGTGCAAGACCCAACACAAAATGCCTATTTTTGGCCCTCATACCGGAAACCATTTCTATAGCATACTTAGCTAGTGATACAAATTTGAGGTAGTACTCATGCACGTTCATGTTGTTCTATTAGAGTCTCTCAAACTCTAGGGCCTTTGCCTCCATGATCTCTATCGATAGGAAGTGCTTAATGAATGCAGCTATTAATTCATCACAAGTTGCAGGAAATGCATCTTCTCCTCGAGACTTTTCTTGTGACTCATACCAAATGTTATCAACATCTTTGAGCTGATAAGCTGCAAACTCTGTTGCTTCTAGCGTGGTAGCATGCATAACACAGAGGATTTTCTAAACTTCATCAATAAAGTTTTGAGAGTCCTCAGTCTTACAGGACCCTGTGATTACTAGAGGATTCATAAGTATGAATTCCCTAATCCTGAAACTAGATGATCTCTCACTAGAAACATTACTCAAAGCCATCCCTTGACATTGAGCTTGTAAAGCAACAATCTAAGTGAAAAACTATGTAGCTCCCCTGACATCCACATCAGTAGCACTAGGCGGCGGAGTGATTGTAATACAGATATCCACAGGAATTTCTGTAGCAGATGGGGGTGATGTCGGGTGTACTGAGCCCTCTAAGCCCGAGAGTCCACCTCTTGGGCAGCAGTAGATTCTTCTTGCAGCAGACTTTCTCTTTGCAGGCATTTGCTAAAAGAAACGTAATACGCATGAGTAAGAAGAGTTCCTGAAGGTATAGATCTAATTGCACGATCTAGGGTATAAAAGAAATGAGACAATCCTGAATATCTCAATAGTTACCCATTTATATATATGGCAAGCACACACATATAAAGGTAACTCCATCGGACATGATTTCATAGACTCTCTAAGACACTTGAACCTAAGGCTTTGATACCAAGCTTTGCCATACCCCGAACTCCGGGCACCGAACGTAACACGACACTCGCCTCTTGATGCATGTGACCGAGCAAACCACATGGCTTGTTGAATCAACATGGGACATGCACTAATGCGGAACATAAGTTAAAACATAAAGAGTCCAAATAAAACATATAAATCAATAGTAATACTGAAAGTACTATTTTAAAACATAAGTGCGAAAATAGTTTGAAAACATGATAGTGTAGTCCACAAGGCAGAAGATAACTGAATACCCAACATAACATAACTGACTAGTCTATGAAACCTCTGACATGAGTCTGTAACACTAAATTATTGCTGGGAAAAGTCCCCCAGCATACCTGACTGTCTAACATGACATGACTACTAAAAATAAAGATAATGCTTTGAAGGAAGTGGGGCTCACCAAATAGTTGATATGATGAATTCCTAACGAACAGATCTGTCATCTTATAAATTGGCACTTGCATGGTAAAATGCATGCCTCAGTCAATAGGGACATAAGTGCATTGGAATTGTACTTGTATGAAAGCAACTAAAATGAAAAAATAGTAAGTGGGAAGCTCAGTGAATGGGCAACCCAAATAAATAACATGAATATAAGAAGTAATATGAAACTGAACTGAAATATTAAGCTATAATTGAAACCTGGACATGATCATGATCGGGCATGATTATGTTGTAACATGAATAAATCATTTTAAGTGGGAGAGCCATAGTATAACCGATAATATGAAATCACCACATGAGCACGTGGAGTCTGGTCTTTGGCCTAACTAGCAAAGTAATCTCATACCTCACCAGGGTATGAGACATGAACATAACATAAATGGATTCAATCAATAAACATTAAGGAATCATCCTAACTGGGTAGAGCGATCCTGTCACACCCCAACCTTTGAGAGGTAGCCGGCACCCAGCACCCGAATGCCTAAGCGAACCAACTATAGTATCTGGATTTGATCCCAAGTTAGCCCTTGAGAGGAGTTGACTAGGTTTGCTCTTTGATTTGATCCCAATTTAGCCCTTGAGAGGAGTTTGGGAATTATTTAGGGTTTGTAGGAAGGGGAAATAAAGACCCAAGGTCGAGGGTTTCATATATATACTAAAAAAATCTACATTGTCCATTTGATGGTCCAAATATACTGTTCATACATTTTTGTACGGTCCGTATAGTTGGACCATAAAAGTCAGATCTGAAACTTAAACTTTTGTAGAAAAAACTGATGGTCCGAATTTCCAAATTATACGGTCCGTACATTTTGGCCGTCAAATTTGGAATTTTTTTCAATTTCATCAAAATGTAATTTCTTCAATCCGTTTAACTTTTATACACTCAAGTGCTTCTATAAACAAGCTATAAACCTTCACTAATCCTTCATAAGTTCATACATCTTCCTGGGATATCACTATCAATCGACAAAACGTAAAACTATGAGGCATAACAGGTCCTTATCCTATGTAGGCATACATAGTTTCAAGTGTTTAAATCTTCTCTGTAAATATATGCTACTACCAAAATTGTTAACATGAACATGGTTGGCTGAAATCCCATGATTTGTATAACATGATTCTATATATAGTTCAACATGTACATATATAATATAACTTGTATGAGACATTGACACATGCAAAATCCATAGAATGAAATAATATTGGTTCATGACTTGTATCTGGCAACTCATGGAAATAAAGACATGAGTATACATGGATTACAGATAGATTCATGACAATAGTAATGACATTCATGAATACAAATAGCTTAAATTGGATCGGATTTTACTATTTTTTTCTGCAGTACCTCGACATGACATGAGTGTGAAAAGGGTTCAAGAATCAGTTTTCTTTTTATAAGGGCTAAAATCACTTATTTTGGCTTTTTACCCCCATATTGTAGGGTGGATCTCGAAATATATGAAAGATCTCCCTCCAAGTAGTACATACGACTTTCATATAATACGGCTTTCTACAGAATTCTATATATATCTATGAGATCTAGTACAGAATTATGTTTACTCACTTTTAAATTTAGTATCTATTTCCCTCCCATTCCTTCTAGGATTAGAAATCTTGTATTTTACATATCCATACGATTGAGTCCTTGGGTTTCCGAAATAGTGTAAAACAAATGCTTAGAATCATTTCTATTTGACTCATAACTGTTCTAAAGAAGTCGATATATATATATGTTGACGTGTATCTAGCGTTTATCATGAGATGAGACATAATTCTATAACTCTGAGGAGAAATCATATTTTTATGAATCACGCATGGCATGGGGATGAACAATGATGTTTCCACACATGGATAGAATATGTCACACCCCGGCCTGAGCGTACTGATCCTGATAACTATAACATATTCCAACCAAACATGGCCCGACAAGCCCTCTGACGGAAATTACCTGAACAAGACACGATTACCTGCATGTAGAAAAGGCAAAACATATAGCAGGACCGACAAGGCCTCACAAGATCATTGTACACAAAATGATTATCTACAAACCTTTAGAGAGTATATCAATCACATTAGGTCAGGATAGGATCCCACCGTACCGAACTATATATATATATATATATGTGTGTGTGTGTGTGTGTGTGTGTGTGCAATCATCATACCTATCAGCTCACTAGATAGCTCCGAAAGAAAAGAGCATGACAATCCTCAATTGAGTCGAGTCACCTACTGTAACGTATTATCTGAATCTCTATATGTACCTGCGGCCATAAAATGCAGTGCCCAAGAAAGGGACATCAGTAAAAACATGTACATAATATGTAAGGTTGAAACTATAAATAAGTACAACATTGTAAATGAAGCATAAGCTGAAACTGTAACTGAAATGCATAACTGTAAGATAGGGGAATGGAAAGACAACATGTACTCTGAGTGCATCTGTGGGCTAGAATATGCATAAATGAAATATAATCGTGTATATAATGTCGTAGGCCTCTATGGGCTATATCATCAGTCTCATATCTATATAAACTACATATATAACGCTATAGGCCACTGTAGGCAATATCATCAATATCATATCTGTATTTCTGCGTATATAATGCAATAGGCCTCTGAGGGAAATATAGATATATATTACATGCATATGATGACCTCTTATGGAATATGGAATACTCTTTTGAATTCAATGGACTGACGTAAGGTACACCTCTAACTCCTTTATGAGGGTTACATAGTACCCTTTTTTTTCTTATGAATCAAATAGAACAATGTGATGTACATTTGACTCAACTTTCAAGATTATCAACATGAAGCTTCGTTATATCAAGTTAAGTACGACTCGATAGGATACGGATAGTAGACTCAATCAAGAGTAGCTAAGAACCATAACCAAGAGGTAGAATAAGTGATAAGTACATTCTTGGCAATTAGGAATGGAGCAGATATATTGGATAGCAACTCGTAATTGTCGTTTTTATGTCGATCATGCCAAAAGATAGAAAGGTAAGCCTTACATCTTTGTTAGAAGGGAAACACTACTCCTATAATGTCTCGCTTATCGTATAAGTGTCAACTTAGATGATTAAGATATTCCATGTTAATATCCAACCAACAGTTTCATGATTTTGTCATTGTGATATTTCGTCGAACACTTAGTGTGCATACTTTATTCCATCTTGTTTTCATGGTACTTGAGGTATTATTACCTCTTCTATAACAACATAATATTATCAATACTACAACAATTATACTCCATGACATCTAGAAAAAGTTAGTCCAAGAATCGCATTAAAACCATTCAACAATTTACACAACAACCACGCCATGATCAACAATAGAGTTTGTCCTAATTTCTCCATGGATTTATTTACCAAAAGATCATTCTAAGCTAGGATAACATAAGAATGCTAGGGAAAACAAGAATCATACCTTAAACTTCCAATATATCCTCCACACAAAAGCTAATTCTGATTCTTCAAAACTTCCGAGTTGATTCTGATAATCCAAGAGAGATTTCAAGGTGATCCAAGCTTCTTGAGGGAGAATTCACATATTAATCTTGTGGAATATCTCTTCAATGATGTATATACCATGGGATATTGTTTGAGAGCATCTAGGTTCAATTGGGGCGAAATGGAAATGTTTTGGGTGAAGGGTCGACAATGGCATATTTAAAGGTTGCCCACCGCCTCACATATGCGGCTACATATG
This sequence comes from Anisodus tanguticus, assembly GCA_034509755.1. NCBI lineage: Eukaryota > Viridiplantae > Streptophyta > Magnoliopsida > Solanales > Solanaceae > Anisodus > Anisodus tanguticus. The sequence goes on along the minus strand of CM067555.1, from coordinate 23,492,646 downwards.
CGGCGCATATTCCCATATGCAGCTGCATATTCCACTGCATATGGTGGCAGCGAGGTGTTGAAATATTGGTAGTGAGGTGTTGAAATAGTGGCAGTGAGGTGTTGAAATGGTGGTCTTGATTCGTGGTGGCATCCGCGAGCCAGAAGGGGTTTCGTGGGCGAAACGTTTAGCGTATCGTCCTATCTTTGTCAAACTTTATCGAGATGTGATTTCTTTAATATCAATGACTTATAACCATCCCTATTCCATTTTAACATCCATTTATGTCATACATGAACCTCGTAACGGAGCCCAAGTCATCGAAACTTAAGTCGTTTAATCGGGTTCTCAAACGTGCGTGAAATGACGAGTATAACTCAGAATATTTTGGATATGCTTCCAACTTGTGACCAAAGCCTTCCTTGTCCTTTTTATGAACATTATAATTTTCTCATATTGCATCGCCTTAACACGACAAACACAACATAAGGATTACAAGCACGGAGGGCGTAACAGCTCTTTAAACTCTTACGATTCCTTCGATTTCAACTCGACCATTTCTTAATCTTCCCAATAGAACCTTCTTCCTTATCGTTATTCTTAACTTAAGGTATATTCGATATGCAAATTTATAGGGTGTGACATCCTTCCCCCTTTAAGAACATTCGTCCTTGAATGTTTGGGGCATCATCACTCAGTATAGCGATTCTTATATTCTTTGACACCTCTGCCAGAGTTCTTTTGTAGATAGAATTATCTCAACCTGTTGTGAAATCTAATACCATAGCTATCGCCTCATATGGTTACACAAACATGACATTATCGGTGCATCATTGACCCCACACGGTCGTACATCTCCCTTACAACATCACTTAGTAACTGCCATTTACATGAATCATTGAATCCTAACATTGGAAGTATATCTTTCATTCACTTGATACAATTTTCATCGCACTATAGTATTTGTGATAAAAGTTCATAGTTATGTAGCGTAAGTAAGTTTACAAGGAGGAGACGTTGCACGATGGTGTAACATCCCAGAATTTTAGACAATGATTTGGGCACCTAAGCGTAATAAGGCCTCGAGGATTTTATGTGATATCACGTATGCTAATAAAGAGACTAGAATATAAAAGAATTAGACCCCGAAATAATTTTGGATACAACAAGTGTGACGACGGGGAGCGGAAATAAATTTGGTATGTGCATAAAGAAATTATGGACTAGTGTCATAATATAAATTATGACATTGTGTATACGAAGGTCTTATGAGTTTTTAGGATTTAAATGAAGTGGGATCTAGAATTAATTGTGTGTATAATTGATTAATTGTGGGATCAATTAATAAATTGAGGGGACAAAGCTAGTGGGGAATCTCCACGTGTGAATCCCTAAGTAAGCTACCTAAATCACTAGCCTAAATAATCTATAGGTGGCAACTTTACTATTAGGAATTAAGTTAGGGGTGGGGGACATATCATTAAAGTGGCTATCATTCATTTTTATATAGCACTTCCATTAGTTAACTAGGCTTCCTCCCGTTCATTTTCATTTCTAAATGTTAAAGTCTTTCCCCTGTGAAAACGTAATTCTCAACACATTCAGCAAATGTTTCTCTTTGTTTCACGAAATTTAAGAGTCAAGTTGGAACAACTTTCTCCTTAAATTTCATGTGTAGCACAGGGTATACATGCAGTAATGGGGTTATTTTAATTTTAAGCTTGGATTCGAGGTTAAGATTTAAAGGGAGATTAACCCATCATAGTTATTTCCAAGATCTTGAGTCGAGGTATGTTAAGGCAAATTATTTTGTTCTTTTGGCATGTTCCATATAACAAAATATAATCGTGTTATTGCCCCATAATTTATTCTACTCCTGGTAGTTAAGAATATTCATGTTATTGATTCCTATGCTAAAAGCATGTCTAAATATATTCCTAAGTCCTTATTAAGGCATACGGAAAAGATGTTGATGTTCCCAATTTTAACCAAAGGTGTAAAGGATATTATGTCGCTCCGGATGTTTATTATTATTCATGCATTTCATTGGCATTGCATTCATATATTACCCTGGACCACTTGTGTTGTGCACACTACTATATGGTAAATATTATATATATATATATATATATGTACGGGAAATGGGAAAAGGAAAGGTGTTATATACGCACACCACCTGCAACTGGTACAGACTATCACGAAAGAGCCCGAAGAGGCCAATATGATGTGATGATGTGATGCCCTTGTGTGGTGATATAACCTGATGCCCACAGAAGCGGTTATGGGAGGATTCCTGTGTGGACATTAGTATACCGCATTTGCATTATGCATACATTTATTAATCATTACATGGTATGGTGCCCACAGAGGCCGACATGAAATGATGCCCACAGAGGTTGTTATGGTAAGGAAGATGCCCGAAAGGGGCTAATGTAAATGTATATTGCATTGTGCATAACATTTAGGCATATGTATTAGGGCCCTCAGAGGCATTTACTGTTGGTTAGTTGTTTCAGTTTCAGTTGTTGGTAAATCCCTGTTATACTATTGTTCATTCCTGACATACTCGGTACATCAATCATACTAACGTCCCTTTTGTCGGGGGACGTTGCGTTTCATGCCCGCAGGTTCGGTTAAAGAAGGTGACGGTACACGCTAGTTGGTTGCTGGTTCAGCTGATATTGGAGCACTCTATTTGTTTTAGAGTTGCAATTGGTCGTGGTACGGTAATTTTGCATCCGCATATGTGTATGGTGGGGTCCTGTCCCATCCTTATGATGTCATGTATTCTTTAGAGGCTTGTAGACAGGTGTCCTGTAGTTAGTTGTCATGTATGGCCTTGTCGACCTTGGTATGGGTATGTATATATGAAAATTGGATTTCTGATTAAGATTTTCTATAATATTTTTTGGCTTAGTTCGTATTTAATTATGAGTAGGTGTTTGATAGTGTGATTAGTGGTACCCGGCGGGTGGGGTCCGGGTGCCCTTCGCGGCCCTCCGATTTGGGTCATGACATATGGTCGTCATAGGTTAGGAGTTTTGTAACAATATGATTATCTGCGTTCGTTTCCTCTTTCATTCTTTTGTTCCATCTCTATTACACACTCTTGTACATCCCTTTCTCATTTTCACACTTATAGATATAATCGTTTTCATTCAATAATTTCTACTCTACCTTCACGTTTCTATCATAGATATTTTGAAAGGGATACCCAACAAATGATCTCAGTATCCAATGTAAGAACTAGATAGGTGTGTCAGTCTATCATTATATTCCTTGGTCAAATTCGGGTACCACAATCATTAATGTCTCAGATTACGTCATTCCTTATTTTTAAATTTTTATTCGTCTCCTATCGTCAAGTTTTCTAAAATATCCTTCTATTAACTCGGGCACTTTCCTATATCTTAATGTATCTCATTTACTAATGTTACCATGAATCGGTTCCTTCTTCATTATTCAATAGGAGTCTTGTCCATCTTTGCGACACAAAGCCTTATGTGTCGACATGCCAGTACCTCGTATAACGGTTATTGTCTTTCCAAGTTCAGTACATCTACGTATAACATAATTCTAGCAATTTGAATCTTACTTTTGGATGGCCTATTAGAATAAAGGAGTGGCAAAATTTAAGCATCCATAGTCCTCTTCAACTCGGTTTCTTACAGGTTGTTTGCCAAAGAGAGAGAGTGTTTGTGCAATGGTTCAAGATATCTTCCAGAAAATAGATATTCTTCTCAATATGAATTATTAGCCAATCCTCAACCTTATATATTGTCCTAATTTCCACAATGCAAACTGTCGAGCCATTTATATATCAGTTTTCTAGATCAAAATGAATTACGATAGTAATGGAATAAACTTTAAAAACTCACATGCTACCCAATAATCCTTGATTAACTTTTCCCGTTTCAAGTGTGCATCCTCTTATGTGTCAACCATCAATCTCTGATTTTCAATATGGTTTTCTGTTACTACCTTTCCTAGACGTCAGGCTATATCTTCATACGTTCTAGATGAGTGGATTGCTATAATAGCATTCATCTCGACGTTCCCTTAACTCTAAATATAAGATAAGTTCCTTCCGCATTTTTGCTTCAAGGATTTATCATCACTTGGCTTCTATTTCTGCTAACTACTTACTACCTTACACTTTCCTTTAATCTTCATTTTCCTCATCTTACTGGCGGTGCTCGACCATATTGTCAACTACATCCTTGTATGTTACGTCAAAATCTCTTACTTCTCATAACGTCTCCAATTCGGATATTCTATAAATGACTAGTCCAATATATGTCCATCTTCCCTTAGTCGTATCCCATTTTTACTCAAGTATCCTTCTAAAAAAAATTGTATCGTTCCTTTACGATTCATCTTACTTTCCTTTTTGCTTACGTACTGGAGATGGGACACCTCTTCTCTTTGATGTATTTTTCCCCTTACGTACTGGAGACTGGACTCTGGTAACTTCAAGATTCACTACTCACCACATTCGACTATTCTTTTGCCGAGTATGTCATATGTATCGTATCTGGAGGAAAACCTTTGACACTATCGTACTGTTCTTCAGTATTGTTAATTCTAAGGGTCATCTTACCCTTTTCTTATTAAAGGATTCATCTTTACTAGGTGTCGATCTGTCTTAAATTATCTCTTGTCTTTACTTGGCAATTTAGGCTTCCTTCACATCCGACATCCTTAGATTTCATGATCATTATACTACCCGCTTAGTAGAGTTCCTATTTAATTTGACAACCCAGAGTTTACCATTATTCGCCTACTTATATCTTTGATTCATTATCCTTATTCGTTTACTAATGTTCCAAACGTCTACCCTGGACTTTTGAGACTGTTGGTTATTTTATCCTTTCATCATGTACTTAGATCGGTCTCGTTCATCCTTACTTCTACTTGCATATCCTCAAGTGTCTGGCTTACCCTTGTAGCAGAGTTAGTGTTGGACATCTTTAATTTCAAATTATAGCCCGGTTTTTAATCTACTACCAACTCGGCTCCCCCCTTTATGATATTAGATTTCCTCTTAACCCGTCACTCGATCCTTTCACCCTTGCATTTCTGGCTTAAATTCCTTTAAGGATCTTTTTTCTTTATGTAATTCTTGTACCATCACTTCTGGACGTCGGGTGTTTTAGTCTTGGATAGGAAGGTTCAAGTATCATTCCCTTGCTATTATTGTTGTAGGTCCCACCATAGTTTTGTTATCGGTATCCTTGATAGTATAATCTTTCCGCCTGTCAATCTATTTCAGGAAAATCCTTCGGCCTTATTATTTTGTCATAATACTTTTATTTGAACTTCCCTTTACTACTTATAGTTGTTTTCTTGTCACATTGAAATATTTATCATGAATGGTCTTTAACAAGTTATTCTTGCCATGTCGGCTTATCAAATTACACCATAGAATGCGAAAATTTTATCACCCAATACTGAAAATTCGTTGTCTTACCGCCACCCACATACGTATTTGCTAATGGTATAGAAGGTATGCCTTTTGCCCTACACCGATGAAACTCATCTTGTCTCTCAGTCTTCATAAATGGTCCAGTTCTTCTGGAGGAGTTGGGGTTACTAATTTGGGCATGACATTTTGCGTCCCTTTTCTTTAACTGCTTCCTGAAACGAAGCTTCAAGTAACCTAACTCCAGAAGTCCATTTTCCTTGTCAATATTTTGGGTTTCCCTTAATTACTTGGACTCTAAAGTATTCTTTTAAATCATGTATTCCTAGCATATTCTCAAATTCAAAGGACATAAGTCACTAAGAAACGAAAAAAAACATTCTCACGACAATCCAAACTTCCCAACAGCCATTTTTTCCTTACATTTCCTTTTGTTCTTATTTCGATTTGTCATTCCTCACCCAGAGCCTGGGATTTTCATACAATCAACAAATGATACGTTAACACAAATTAGGAGTTTATCTAGTATATTTGCTTGAAAATATGTCACACTTCAGCACTATGTCAAGTTGGGGCTCCATATCCGTTCTATTTACAATACGCATACATAACTTTAACTATGCATTTGACTAAAAGTTGTCTTCTTCAATTGGTATCTATACATCCGCATTCTTTCTTACCAAACTATCTTATTCCACGGGGAATTCAAGAGATCGATTCCTAAAATGGTGTCACTCTTCTAGAGTATAAAATAAGTTTGTGTTGCACATGTAGAAGGTAACTAGATGAATAAGTAAATTAGTATCATACTTGCTCTCATCCGTTCTCTTCGTGTACCATCAAAATTCGAGGCTACGTCCTCGCTCTTCTCTTTTCTTCTATAGGCTAGTCTGGGACACTCTCGTATCTTGTGTCCTCGATTACCATACCAATAGCAACCTCATTTCTCCTTGCGATAGGTCCTAGCATGCATCCATCCACATGTCCTACAACATGTCCTAGATGGCCCCACTACGTTAGAACCTCTCCTATTTTGATCCTGAGATATTGAGGGTTGTGACCTCTGTCTCAGCCTTACCAAAAAACTCTGATCGTACCTGATATGTCGCAAACAACTGTCATATTGATCATGAATTCCTTCCTCATTCTGCCATTCCCAATAACCACCAACCAGTTTAACTCTCTTAGTCCTTTCTCTTGCTCCCACTGAGTCAGCCCTACCGATCATTAGTTATCCCTGACCAATAAATTCCCTGGCCTAAGAACTCCCTGACCTTTCTAGCGGTCTATCTCTGTCAATCATATCGGGATGTTATCGTGCATGAGAGGCCACAAACTGGGTCAATACCTGAACTACCCTCCTAACATCTTCGTCAGACGGTGTTAGGGTATATCTGACGGTACGGAGGTCTGTCTCGGTTCCCCTGATTATATCTAGGTCAAAGGCTGATGGAGAGGTAATCCACTCATGTCCTCAGATGGGTCAATCTCGATAGAAGGTGTATCTCTTGAAGAAGACATCACTAAAATCATGTTTGAGACACTCTCGTATCCTGTGTCCTCAATTACCACACCAATAGCAACCTCATTTCTCCTTGCGATAGGGCCTAGCATGCATCCATCCACATATCCTACAACATGTCCTAGATGGACCCACTATATTAGAACCTCTCCTATTTTGATCCTGAGATATTGAGGGTTGTGACCTCTGTCTCAGCCTTACCAAAAAACTCTGATCATACCCGATCCGTCGCAAACAATCTCATTGTCATATTGATCATGAATTCCTTCCTCATTCTCGTCATTCCCAATAACCACCAACCAGTTTAACTCTCTTAGTCCTTTCTCTTGCTCCCACTGAGTCAGCCCTACCGATCATTAGTTATCCCTGACCAATAAATTCCCTAGGCTGAGAACTCCCTGACCCTTCTAGCGGTCTATCTCTGTCAATCATATCAGGATGTTATCGTGCATAAGAGGCCACCAACTGGGTCAATACCTGAACTGCCCTCCTAACATCTTTGTCAGACGGTGTTAGGGTATATCTGACGGTACGGAGGTCTGTCTTGGTTCCCCTGATTGTATCTAGGTCAAAGGCTGATGGAGAGGTAATCCACTCATGTCCTCGGATGGGTCGATCTCGATAGAAGGTGTATCTCTTGAAGAAGACATCGCTAAAATCGTAATACGGAAATATTAGGAAAGAGATACTTACAGCTCGGCTCTAGTGCACGATCTAGATCAAGAAAGAAGAAAACCCTCCTAAATACCCTGTAGCCTCTTGTTTATAAGTATGGCGCGCAACACACCCATAAGCAAGACTCTACTAAAAATAGCTTGTAGACATCCCTAGGACTGGCCTGCTCTGATACCAAGTTTGTCACACCCCAACCTTGGGGGTGTCGTCGTCTCCCGGCGCCTGAAGACCCGAGCCTACGATCCCGATACACCGTAACATATTCCAACTAAACATGGACCGACAAGGCCTCTAACGGAAATTACATGAACAAGACATGATTACTCGCATGTAGAAAAAGCCATATATATATATATATATATATATATATATATATATATATATATATACAACAGGGGCGACAAGGTCTCACAAGATCAATGTACACAAAACGATTGTCTACAAGCCTCTATAGAGTATATCAACATCCGGTCGGGATAGGGCACCGTTGTACCCATCTATATATATATATATATATATATATATATGCAACTATCATACCTATTAGCTCACTAGACAGCTCTGGAAGAAAGAAGCGTGACAATTCTCAGCTGAGTCGAGTCACCTACTACAAGGTATTGTCTGAATCTTTATATATACCTATGGGCATGAGACACAGTGCCCCATAAAGAGACATCAGTACGAAAGATGTACTGAATATGTAAGGTTGAAACTATAAACAAGTACAACATTGTAAATGAAGCATAAGCCTAAGCTATAACTGAAATGCATAACTATCAGATAGAGCAATGGAAAGACAACATGTACTCTGAGTGCATCTGTGGGCCAGAATATGTATAAACGAAATATAATCGTGTATATAATGTTGTAGGCATCAATGGGTTATATCATCAGTCCCATATCGGTATAAACTGCGTATATAATGTCATAGGCCACTGTGGGCAATATCATCAATATCATATATGTATTTCTGTGTATATAACGCCATAGACCTCTGAGGGAAATATATATATATATTACATGCATATGATGACCTCTTATGGAACATGGAATACTCTTTTGAATCCGTTGGAGTGATATAAGGTGTTTACACCTCCGACTCCTTTATAAGGATTACATAGTACCTTTTCTTCTCATGTGAATCAATAAGAACAATGTGACGTACATTTGACTCAACTTTCAAGAATATCAACATGAAGCTTTTTTATATCAAGTTAACTATGACTCGATAGGATACGGATAGTAGACTCAATCAAGAGCAGCTAAAAAATATAACCAAGCGACGGAATAAGTCATAAGTACATTCTTATCAATTAGGAATGGAGCAGATATATTGGATAGCAACTCGCAAGTGTCATTTTTATGTCGATCATGACAACAGAGAAAAAGATAAGCCTTACATACCTTGTTAGCAGGGAAACACTACTCCTATGGCGTCTCGCTCATCGTATAAGTGTCAACCTAGACAATTAATATAATTCATATCAATATCCAACCAATAGTTTCATGATTTCGTCATTGCGACATTTTGTCGAACACTTAACGTGCATACTCTATTCCATCTTTTTTCATGGTACTTGAGCTATTATTACCTCTTCTATAACAACACAATATCACAATACTGCAACAATCATACTCCATGAAATCTAGCCAAAGTTACTCTAAGAATCCTATTAAAACCATCAACAATTTACACAACAACCACTATGATCAACTGTAGAGTTTGTCCCAATTTCTCCATGAATTTATTTGCAAAAAAGATTATTATAAGCTAGGAGAACATAACAATACTAGGAACAACAAGAATCATACCTTAAACTTCCAAGAGATCCTCCACACAAAAGCTACTTTCGATTCTTCAAAACTCCAGAGTTGTTTCTGATAATCCAAGAGACATTTCAAGGTGATCCAAGATTCTTAAGGGATAATTCATATATTAATCTTATGTAATAGCTCTTAAATAATGTATATACCTCGGTAGAGGGTTTGAGAGAATCTAGGTTCAATTTGGGGCAAAATGGAAATATTTTGGGTGAAGGGCCGACTTTCGCCTATTTAAAGGATGCCCACCTCCTCACATATGTGGATGAATATGCATGCGGCCGCATATACCACCACATATGGTGGTATTGAGGTGGTTAAATAGTGTCCTTGATCTGTTGTGTCATCTGCGAGGCAAAACGGATTCCGTAGGGCAAAACGTTTAGTATATCATCCTATCTTCGTCAAACTTTATTGAGATGTGATTCATTTAATCTCAATGACTTATAACCATCCATATACCTTCTTAACATCTATTTATGTCGTATATAACCCTAGGAATGGAGCCCAAGTCATCGGAACTTAAGTCAGTTAATTGGGTTCTCAAACATGTGCGAAATGACCAGTATAACTCAGAATCTGTTGGATATGCTTCCAACTTGTGCCCAAGGCCTTCCTTGTCCTTTTTATGAACATTATACTTTTCTCATCTTGTATCGGCTTAACACTATGCACTCAACATAAGTATTGTAAGCACGAAGGGCATTACGGCTCTTTAAACTCTTATGATTCCTTCGGTTTCAACTCGACCATTCCTTAATCTTCCCAATAGAACCTTCTTCCTTATCGTAGGATTCTTAACTTAAGGTATATTCGATATGCCAATTTATGTAGTGTAACAAAATCCTAACATATATATGAATGCTCCAATTCAATGAACTAGAGCTTGTTTAGATGGGCTTATGCCTTTTGACTTATAAGCCAAAAGCTATAAGCTATGAATTCTACCTTATGACTTTTGACTTATTTTTGTTAAAAATAAGTGCTTAAAAGCACTTTTTTATTTTAGCTAAATACTGAAAAAGTGCTTAAAGGCTATTTTGGCTTAAAATCACCTAAAAGTCAATCCAAATAGGCTCCTAGTTTGCTTCTCTGACAAATTACATCAAAAACCCTATATTTGAATTGCTTGAGAAGTATTTATCTTGGAAATCATGTGTTTGTGTTTAAGAATCATGCATTTAGTACTAGTATTGATTAAGAATCATATGAATTATCTTACCTTGATGTGGGAGGTTGAGAGGAGAGCAAAGTCGTTCTAGGGTTGTGAGGAAGTGAAAATAACTTGAAAATTTCAGAGCTCGCACATTTAAAGAAAAAGGACACGCTCATTCTGTGGACTATTTAGCGGGTTGCACTTCCATTTTGTGGACCGCACTTCAGTCGTAGAATGTGAGAGTGACATACCATTTAAAGAAAAAGGACACGCTCGTTCTACGGACTATTTAGCGGGTTGCACTTCCATTTTGCAAATTGCACTTTGGTCGTAGAATGTGAGAGTGACTTACCGTTCTGAGGCCCATTATGTGGACGACCCTACGAACCACATAGCCATTCTGCGGGCCGCATAACCATTCGGTAGACCGCACTTTGGTCATATAATATAACAGTGTACCTGGGACGTCTGGTTGGTTTTAGACTTGATCTATATGGTGACCGCATTTCCATTCTACAGCTGCACATTTGTCCCTATCTCGGCTCTTTAGGCTTCAAAGATTTGGCAAAAAACATCTCCTCTCTTTACTCACCCATGCAAACCCTAACCCTAGTGTAGCCATTAATGGTCGCTCCGATCCCCGGTCACCGTCGACGGGGTTGGCCACCTTTGGATCTCACCCTTCAAGATCATTTCCCACCATTACCTACCACAAAAACTCCTGTATCTTCTTCTTCTCTACCGTTTGGTCCCGTTAACCCTACCTCAAACTATGTGAAAACTATTTTAAACATGACAGAGTCGATTCCACGATTGCATGTGATCAAATCCCTATGAAGAATGTTACATACATTGAAGGTATTCCTTACGTGAAGTGGACGTCGACAGAAGTGTCAAGGATGGAGGTGATTGAAAACCTACAATACGCCATTATAGGTAAGTTTTCATATGGTTGGTCTAATCTTGAAGAACTGAGAACAATTATACCTCAACAATGTGGTGCGAAGAGTAGATGTCAAGTAGGGTTTTTCAGAAACATACATGTATTAATTAAATGCACATTAATAGAGGATTTCATTAATTTATCTTCTAAAAGTAAATTTTGGTTGAAGTCGGGGGATGGTTATTCTTATCAAATGAGGCCTCTTATTTATAATTCCAATTTTAAAATTTATGAAGAAACATTCATCGCAATGGCTTGGATATCCTTTCCAAACCTATTACCAACATTCTTTGTGAAGGAATCGTTATTTACTCTGGATTCTGCTATTGAAAAACCATTGCAACTTGATTTGGCTACTGTTAATAAGGTAAGGCCAAATTGTGCAAGGGTTAAAGTTCAAGTGGATTTATTATCAGATCTTCCAAAGTTTGTGATGATAGAGATAGAGGATGAAATAAAAATGAAAGTTAGAGTTATTAAAGTGAAGATTCAGTATGATTTCATACAAAAATATTGTACTGAATGTATGTTACAAGGGCATTCTAATGAGGAATATCGGGGGTTACACCCAGACTTGGATAAGGCTCCAATAATTACGGATCATGAAACTGAAGAACATAATAGTGGAGAGAAGAATGAGGAGAAACATCAAGAGAAAACTCATAAATATGTGCAAGAAAGGCAAAGGAGATATAAGGGTCGACAACCTACTGCACAGAAATATCTCCCTAAAGTGTTATCTAGTGGGAAGGTTGTGACTTACCATGTGACAATGGTAAATAAGGAGGTCAGGAATCATAATGAGAATAGAACAAAGGAAGATAAACTATCCAGTAACAACAAGTTTAATGTGTTTTCTAGCATCTATGAAGATGAGGGGACCTGCAATGTGAACAACAAGTTGGAAGATGAGATGACCAATAATGAAGAAAGCATTAAGGATTACTTAAGTGATCATCAGAGTGATTCTCAAACTTCAAGTGTAAGTATTCCAGTAGAAGTTGCTAATTCTGGTAATCATGACAAGGGAGGATGAGTTTTATTAACTAAGGATTGGGTGAATGAGATATTTGTGGCAGAAGAACATGTGAAGAATTTGGAAGGATCAATATTATCTAACATGGATAAGGTTGATTCTCCAAATCATGGGAATGAGATGTTTCTGATGAGGTGACTAAACAGTTTGAATATGAAGTATCATTGACCAGTGTAGAAATGGATGGAACTTCAGCAATTCCAATTAATAAGATTGAGGGGTCAGCTGCTAGTATTTTAAAGCAAGGTGAAACTACTCTCTTATCAATCAGAATGAACAAAGATATGTTGAATCATTCATTATCAACTAAGGATCACAGAGTACTAGAAGAAGGCAAGGTGGATGTAGAGATTCCAGCTGGTGATATCATAGAAAATGCTTGTGAAGTGAGAGAGAAAATAGTTGCACCTATAGTTTCTTGTGCTACCAAGGAAAGAAATTATAAGAATGTCATAACCAGCAAATGGATAAATGTAGAGAGGGATGAACTTGAACTCCCACCATGAGAAAGTGTAGAAATGAATCTTCAGTTAGTAGAGGAAAGCATTGAGATTGTCACTATTTATACACCTTCGAATGAGAATATTGAAGAAAGTTTTCATGCTATGTCTCCTAGTGAAGGGGTGTTAGCAGAGGAATTGAAAATTGATGCTATTTCTATCTCCCTCAATCCATAGTTACTCTCCAATGTAGAGGAGGAAGAGGCCAAAGGAGATGAAAGTGTTACCATGCTAGAGCATAATGTGGCAGATTATGAAGAGAATACACAATTGAAGGCTCCTGATATGGAGAATATCAATGGTCATACAGTTGAGTGCCTCAGAGATAAATATCTAGCAGTAGGGTCATATCCTCCATGCAAAGGAACTACTGTTGTATCTAGTATCGTAGAAGCATTAGAAGTTACTTTGATATTAATGAAGGAAAATGTGAATGTTGTAGCAGTGCAGAGAAAACCATCTCCTATTAAGGATCTTCATTCCTTGATCTCTCATGATCTAAACAGTATGGACAGCAACTCTGAATCTATACAAACAAAGGAAAACATTCAGGGTCCAGAACTGGACAAAGTGGAAAAGGAGGACATTATGCAGATATAGCAAGACAAGCAGATATTACTCCAAAAGGGAATGCTAAGAGTACTAAAAATGAGAAGAAAAACAACAAGAATGGGGGAGAAGTTCAACATACTAGAGCTATGTCTACGAAGCCAACATTATTGTGGAACATCAGATCGGTAAATACACATAAGACTTTTCATAGAGTGTAGATATTGAATAAACATCACAAGTTTGTTCTTATAGCTTTGATGGAGCCTTTTCAAAATTCAAGACATACACAAAGATATAGAAGGAGGTTGGGTATGAATATGGATAGTCACAAATGTAATAGTAAGATATGGTTTTTTGTTGCAGAAGGAGTAGAAGTGGAAGTTTTATCAGATACTGATCAACAAGTGACCATAAAACTACTGCTACAAGATTGTGGCAAAATTCTTGTCACAACACTTGTCTATGCCAAATGTGATGCTCAAGAAATATTGATGTTGTGGGACAGTATCTATTCTATAGCCATTGCTATGAATCTTTCATGGATGGTTGGGGTGACTTTAATGTCATCATGAATGAAGAAGAGAAGTTTGGAGGATTGCATGTTTATCTTACAGAATATGAATACTTAGCATTTCGTATGAACTCATGTAATCTAAATTAGGTAGAGTTTAGAGGAACTCATCAGGAATTAACCATCAGAGAGGATATTGTCAAGATTAAAGAGCAGTTATTTGAAGAACATCCATCTGAAGGATATAAAATGGTGCTTCAAAGGGCACAAGCTGAATTCAAAAAGAATCTTTATTTCAAAGAAGAATTTTGGAGACAAAAAACTGGAATTCAGTGGCATTCAGAAGGATATAGAAATACAATGTACTTCCACAGCCTTGTGAAAGGGAGAATGAAGAAACTTCAGTTGTCTAGAATTCACAATACAAATGGAGATTGGTTAGACAATATTGATTAGACTGCCACAGAAGTTGTTACCTTCTATCAGAACTAGTTCACACGAGAATAAACTTCAACTGATTTTAGTCTTCTTGATCATATTCCAGAAAGGATAACACATGAGCACAATACAACATTATGTGTTATGCCAACTTTAGAGGAGGTGAAGATGCAGTTTTTGCATTATTAGGGGACAGTGCATGTGGTCCTGATGGATTTTCTGGTATTTTTTATCAGCAGTGTTGGAACATAGTAGGTGCAGATGTGTATAATGTGGTAAAGGCCTTCTATGATGGATAGACACTCCCAAAGTCTGTTGCTCACACTAATTTAGTGTTGTTACTAAAGAAGTCTAATCAACACCTTCTCATACTTGAGGCCAATCAGTCTCAGCAATTTCATCAATAACGTGATTTCTAGAATCTTGCATGATAAACTTGAAGTCATTCTTCCTTCCTTGATTTCTTCCAATCGATCTGGCTTTGTGAAAGGTAAAACCATTATTGAGAATGTCTTGCTTACTCAAGAATTGGTGACTGATATAAGAAAGAGGAGAAAATCTGCTAATGTTATTAGAAAACTTGATATGGAAAAAATATATGATAGAGTATCTTAGAGATATCTTGTACAAGTGTTGAGAAAAATGGGATTTGCGGAAGTGTATGTGGACAGGATTTGGAGGATAATAGCTAACAACTTGTATTAAATTATAATCAATGGGCAATCCTATGGATTTTTTCATTCTACAAGAGGGGTCAAGCAAGGTGATCCACTATCCCAAGCTCTATTCATTCTGGTTCCTGAGGTTTTGTCTACTGTCTTAAACTTATTATTTGATAATAGTATGTTTAGAGGTTATGAGATGCCAAAGTGGAGTTCAAATGTAAATCATCTAGCATATGTTAATGACACTATAATCTTTGTATCTGCTGAGAAAGAGTCTTTACAGATGATTATGAAAATGTTGCATGAATAAGAAAGTGTTTCTAGACAGAAGATCAATGCAGATAAAAGTTCATTTTACCGCATAAAAAGGTGACATCAGAGTTGGTCTTAGAGGTTCAACAAGTGACAGGCTTCAGTTGAGGGGAGTTTCCATTCACATATTTGGGATGCCCTATATTTCATGCAAGAAGGCAAAAATTGTTCTATAATGATATGATGGAGGAAGTAATAGATAAGCAACATGATTGGAAAGGGAAAATGTTATCTTTTGGTGGGAATGTTTTTTTAATATCTTCTTTGTTACAAAGTATCCCAATATACTTGTTATCATCAATGATACCCCCAAAGTGTGTTATTAAAGATCTGCATAAGTTATTCAATAGATTTTTCTGGCAAACAAAGGAGGATGGAAGAAGCAAGTACTGGTCTAATGGGAAGATTTGTGTTATCCAAAGCAAGAATGAGGGTTGGGTTTCAGATCATTATATGATATATCCAAAGCTCTATTTGCCAAGTTATGATGGATATTTAGAACAAGCAACACAATGTGGTCTAACTTCATGTGGAACAAGTATTGTAAGAGATTCAAGCCCACAGAGGTGCAGTGGAAAGGTGGATCACAAACTTGAAAGGTAATGCTAGCGGCAAAGGATGAAGTAGAACACAAAATTTGGTGGGAACCTCTTAAAGATTCTTCTTCAATCTGATATGATAATTGGACAAAACTGGGAGCATTACATGACTATCTTCATTCACATTACCGTATCAATGAATCAGTAGAAGATGTGGAGGAACTAATGGATGGAACACACTGAAACTACTCAAGACATCAAGAACTGTTACTTGGAGATATTATTGATCATATTAGGCCGGAACTAGGGTATTTTGTGAGATCATAATACATAGATAAACCTTGGTGGAAAAATACTAACACTGGTAAGTTTACAGCTAAAATTGCATGGGAGTTCATAATACAAAAGGCACAGGCTTCACAGTACTGCTCCAAATTTTGGATAAAAGGGTTGCCATACAAAGTGTTATTCTTTCTGTGGAGGATATGGTTCTCTAAATTTCCAATTGATGAATTCTTTATGAGGTTGAGGATCAATATAGTATCAAGATGTTGGTGATGTCATGTTCAGCAGGAAACCATGGATCATCTTTTTATCACATGTCCATTTGCACACAAAGTATGGAGGTATTTTTAAATAGCAGCAGGTATACTTGAACTTTTCATTCAAATCTAACAAATAATATTGGCTTGGTGGAATGCACAATGTGTAGCAGATTGAAGCCTTTGTTCTAAGCAGCTCCAACTCTAATTATGTGGCAAATTTGAAAAAGTAGAAACACAATGAGACATGAGGGGAACAGTTTCATACAACAAGGTGATTAATAAGATCAACAGAAATATGTTCATGTTAGCACAAAACAGGTACCCCTGGTTGTAGAATTTTCCAAAACACTAGCCTCTCATGGTACAAGCATTAGAAGGGTATAGGGTGTCCTTATCATGTAGACAAGTAGTGTGGAAGCCTCCAGGAATAGGTTATCATAAGTGTAACATAGATGGTGCTTCAAGAAGCAATCCAGGGCCAAATTCAGTAGCTTTTTGTGTTAGGAGTTCTATAGGAGATATCATATATGCAAAGGCAATGAGATTGCCAAACACTACTAACATCATGGCTGAAGAAGTTGCTATAGAATAAGGGATCCAATACTGCATATCTCATCAACTACTATCAGTGATCATAGAAATTGACTCCCTTACTATGAAGAAGGTATTGGATGGCATATGGGAGGTATGTTGGAGTATAGAAATGTTGGTTAGGAGCATTCAGTACTGCATGAAGGATAAGGAAGTACTGGTTGAGCATGTGCTGAGAGAAGGGAACTGTCTTACAGATTATTTTGCTTACTTGGTTTTTGATTTTGCAAGTACAATAAAATTCAATCACTTTTAGGACATCCCAGCTCTTGGTAGAATATTGATCAATATGGAAAAGGTTCTAACTCCAAACTTTAGAGTTAGATCCAATTCTAGAAAGATCAACAAAACTTCAATAGTCAAACCAACAACGACTTGTAAGAAAGGAAGGTTTAAACTGGAAATAGCTTTGTTTTCAGTATGTGGTATTAACTAAGGTTCATCCTGCTGAAAACACGGTTATTTTTTGTTGGAAACTAACCAAAACTTCTGATTTATGAGAATTCAAACAGATTACAATGATGATATTAGAGTACCATCAGAGGCAACGATTTTAATCTGCAATAGACATAGAGCTAATACTTGTATATGGCATTTTGGTACTGCATAGAATATAGAGATAGTATGCTTTTACACAAAAGGCTTCAATCAAGGTCAAGCAAACAAAATTCACTACTGGAGCATGATCTTCCTACACTACTAGCTACTACAATATGTTAACAACCACAGCAAGAAATACAACTACATTCATCTCTGCCTGAAGAGTATCTTCATGAAAGCTTGATGCATTCCACCTATGAGACATGAAGGTGTGAAAAAAGGATACAAGTTAAGGCTCTTGGATTCTAGTTAATTGATCTTGTTCACTTGTTAGGATTGAGTAACTAGCTAGATTTTCTTCCACTTTAGATTGCTATTAACTTTATTTTCTGCATTTCTGCACTTTCTTTTCTTTGTATTTTTCTGTAAATACTTTGCTTTTAAATAAATTTCCACCATTTTGGTGGTTTCACTAAAAAGGAAAAAAGGCCCTTCATGATTCTCTAATATTTTTCAATTCCAACTCTTACTGCACACTTGGAGCTTGCCTAGATATTAACTTCAACATGTATTCATACCTATTTTCATCGTACTCAAGTTACAACCACGCTAACTTGACAATTCAAATTCCCACCGAAGCTACGGGGTGTTACATTTGTAGTGTTGTAGTAGTTCAGTTAAATATATTAACCTCTTAGAGTCGCTTGAATATATAATTTATATTAGCTTAATTTAGTAAATAGTTAATCACAAGTCCTCATAATTGAGAGTTACTCTACTTATCACTTTATTACTTGTTGACCACGTACATTAGTATGAGTGGTGTACCTGACCAATATAACTGAAACGTTTTTGTAGAGATACAAAATTAGGGCCCTAATTTATCATTTTAATGGAAGAACCACACTTTCAAAAACTAGCAATAATGTTATAATAAATCATACACAACTTCCAACAAATCTCACAAAATTAGAGATTTTGAATTCCTCCTCCTAATCTTTCGTCCTATCGATCTTCTCTTTCTTTTTATCTTCTCTTTCCACAAACTCTAGTTGTCATTGTTTCACCATCAGACGACTATCAGAAACCACCACTGATTCACCATAATGATGCAAGAATCATTCTCATACAAAAAAGTGTGAAAGAAAGAAGATTGTTTCAGAACCACCAACAATGAACTTGCACTCCAGCAATTAATTTATTTCACTCCATACAAATTGGTAAATGAAATAAAATACTAACTTTCAATAATATGATGCAGCGATGTTATATGTATTTTATTTGTCGTTTAATATATTTCGTATGTTGTGCGTATGTCACTATATGTCCAATGATACATAAGATGTACAATCACATACACCTAATACAATAAACATACGACATACTGACATTCCACATACACCGGCCATACACTCATTCCACACCCAGTACATACACACATGACATGCAAATAATATGCACTCGACATGCATCTGACGTATAATTATTCAACCATAGGACCGCCACCAGAAATTCCACCATATACATCACCAAAAATCATCATAACCATCATTCTTTTCACCATAATAATGAAAAACAAATCTCTAAAAAAATGAATAATAATTCCATTGAAATATTTCGTCCAGCAATGAATCGGATTGTGTTTGGGATGAAGTTTCTGGGAGAAAGAAAGTCCATCCATACTAAGTTTATTGAGAAGAAGCTGAAATATCGACATACAATAATGAAGATTGGGATGAATTAGAAGGGGGAAAAGTAGAACCATTAGGGCTGTGCTTGGTACGAAGGAAAATGTTTTTCATGAAAAATGTTTTTCTAGAAAATATTTTTTTGGGAAAAAAGTTGATTTCATATTTATTTTCTAGTGTTTGGTATGTAAGCAAAAAAATATTATCCTAAGAAGCATTTATATGTAATGTACCAAAATACTATGTGGTGGGATGAGTGGGAGTGGGTGTTAGGGGGAGTGGGGGTGAGATGGTGAAGGGGTTAGGGGGCTTTGGGTGGATGGAGAGAAGACAATAAACTTGAAATGTTTGTTTTCCCCACTTCCATTAGGGAAGTCATTTTTTTCATTTTTAAAGAACTTGTTTTTCCAAGACATTTTGACAAACCAAACATGAGAAAAATATTTTCCTTCATACCAAACACACCCTAGAGAGAAATTATTTTTTTGAAAATGAAGATGAAAGTGTTGATAGACGTCGGGAGAGGAGGTACCTATCCTAATTTTAGAGAATCAGTTATACCCATTTAAATGGCTCTCTATTAATTAAATGGCTAAATTAAGGACCCACTTTTTCTATTAATATGTCATAATTGGTAATATATTGCTATATTACATAATTAAATGCATTTCCCTAATAATTGCAATTAAAATTTCAAAATAAATTTCTCAAAAGGCAATCTTGCATTATGAACACAGGATGCACATAATTTTTTACCCTTATCTAATTGTTTTGCAAGAGATTATAATAGTTGTCCCCTAATTTCTAGTTACCATTACATTTCAGAATCACCATGTAGGAAAAAAATCCAAACAGTCACACATATAATAAAATTAAGATAGGATATTTTTAAAAGAAATTGCAAAAAAAAAAAATGAATTGCATTAAATTAAAATTAGGTGGAACGACGGTCGTATGGTCAAACCCAGCTTCTGTCATGGCACATTTTCAGTCATGCATTTTACAAGAAATCTCAAACAATGAAACAACTAATCATGAAACTGGAAGAAAGACATAAGAAGAAGAAAAGCCAATATAGGGTAAATGGCAACCAAAATTTGAGATTTGGCCAACAAACATTTGTAATTTTCGCATAGGCATCATCTCTTCTTTGACAGAAATCAACCTAAGGATTCACATATCTGCAAATAGAAGAAAAAAAAACAATACGATCATGAATTACAAATTTTGATGGAAACCACGAGATAACAAGCAATTTGAATCACCAATGGTAATAGTTTAGCAGAAAAAAATTATCTACAACCCCGTGTTACAACAATTCAATTATACATGACATGTGTATTACATATATGGTTAACGGTAATACACATTCTCACATCAATTCTTCACTTAACTCCGGTGTGAGTAATTTTTTTCATAGTGAGCTGCAATAGATCGGTCAATGAAAATGAAACTTGATCATTAACTAGCGTGTCAAAGAGAAAAGAAAATGTTGAACTCGAACAACTACTATCCATTATCCTCTTTTTCATCCCAACAGCTCAAGATCAAGTACGAAACAAAATGGGGGTGATATTAGTGACCAGAATAATAGACAGATTCTTTAAAGAACAATAAGGCTAGAAGAATAAGGAGAGCAAGAAAACAAAATATAAGTGTTAACACATATATATACCTCTATGCAAATTACAAGAAAGATAGGTACTATAATCTCAGAATCTGAAACTGAATCTAGGAAGAAAATGACAAGGTGTACCTCATCAACAGTCTTCTAGTTCCCGAGGTTCAACAAGAATATAGAGAGGCTTTCCCTTTAGCCTGATTTGCCCCTGAAAAGCAGAGGAAAAGAGGAAGGAGAAAAATACTTAGAAGTTATGTTGCACAGAAAAAAGACGGTTCAAAGTTTAGACGGTATAAAATTAATTAGGAGCCACATATTTGTTCCAACTAAAATGAAGTGATACACAATAGCAACATGAGTTTATATTTTCCACTGAATAAATACCTCCATTGTCCTAAGTATCCTAAATCCCATTACCACGAAAGGAAAAAAGTAAAGTGAATTTGTCTAGTTAGCATCTCAAGAAAATTAAATTTGAACAGCAGTAGGACAGATATAGTATTTATGAGATTTGCAGATGTAATCTAATTTGTGAAGACAGGCTATCGCATGCCCAGGAAACAGGAACGATCGTTATTTTCTTTTCGATCAGAGAAAAAGAAAAGACAAAACTCGTGCGCGTGTATTCTATTTAGTCTCACATTATGTTTTAACTAACTAGCACACGCCTTAAAAAACAATATAGGAACCTCAGCCAAGTCTATTGAGAAATATACGATTTCGAATAACAGATACAATTTCTCAATCTTTTTCATTGAACTTCGCTTTGGCTCAATCTTTTCATGAGCTTTTGAGGTTCTGATGTTAAAAGAAAAATCAACCTATTCCACTGAGTTTAAAATGATAGTTATCTCCTCCATGGTAATTACAACTTTCTTGTCACATATGGGCTACTGATAAGAACTTAAAACAATAATATGACTTATTTGCACTTATACCATCAAAGGTTGTGGTGGAGTGGTAAGTACCCCTCCATCCTTAACCAAAGATCTAAAGGGGAGCCTATAGAGCTATGGTACAGGTTCGAGCCGTGAAATCAATCTCTAATTCTTGCAATAGGATAGGCTATCTACATCACATCCCCTAGGGGTGGGCCCTTCCGTAGACCCTACTTGAATACGGGATGTTTCGTGCACCGGGCTGCCCTTTTTTGGCACTAATATTTTTTTGCTTTTTGTTATCATCTTTGATTAACAACTTGTTTCAACTCTCAAAAATATGAGAACTAATGTAACAAACCAAAGTCACAAAAGAGAATGTTAAGTAACCACTACCTTGACCTCTGGCACTCCGATAACACAACCACATTCAATCACTTCGGCCCCCATCCGTTCTAGATTGTAGCACAGAAAACATTCATTAGCTGAGCCAGAGCCAGTAGGATGCAATGTTATGACCAGGAACCATGAGATCCACTGAAAAGTTACCTAGAAGTTTAATTGCTGCAGAGAGTGTTCCACCGGTAGCTACCAAATCATCAATTACAACTGCTTTATCCCCTTGTTGTACAGCTCCAACATGAATCTCCAAACAATCTTTCCCATACTCCAGTTCATATGATTCTGAAATTATCTTACCTGTCCAGTGTTGTCAATGCTGAGATAAGACTTTCCAAAAATAGTAGTCAAGCATTTAAAAGGTTTCCTTTTCAAGACCATCCTTTAAAGCAGTCCTCAATCAGGACCCTACCCCAAGATGGGTAGGAAGCATGGGAGCAGAGCCCAATTTTGATTAGTATTTTGAAGATATTATGTCTGAGAATTAAATATTTGGTAAGCGACAAAGTAAAAGAAATTTAAACATCCTATCCTACGTGTAATTGGTTTGTTTCCTCAACTAAATATTATTGCATCTTAGAGACTTTAATCCATTGAATTCACTTTCATTTCATCCAATGAAGAAAAAATGTGTCACAAGATATGAACATTGACTTTGATTGTTAAAGATGGATCAGAAAGAGAAATCCTAGCATCTACAATGAAATTATCACTACTTCTCAACCAAAACAACGAGATAATACTGAAAATTGAGTGTCCCATAATGAAAACGAGTTCTGAAGAAATCAACACAATGAGTTCTTGAAAGGGAAGAAGTCAAGAAACTCGATCTTAGAATACCTGGCAATTTTCCTGGCTTGCGTAATGGAACAAACTTTGCACCAATGGCTAGAGCTACAGATGGACCAAACATGAACCCTCTAGCTTCAATTCCTATCAAGTGATTTGGACATACAGAAAAAATTATAGAATTATTTTTCCTAATATGATGGAACACATTATCATACTACAATTAAAGAATTCTGTTCAAATGCACTGTATCATCAAGAAAACGTAAACCTAATCGGAAGAACCGTCTCCGTGGAATAAAATAATTTAGAATTCAGGAAAATCCAAAAATACTTGGTCATGCCACTCAGAATTCAGGAAAAATCCAAAACACTTAACTATTGACTTCCAAATTAATCCAACGGAAGTAATGTATGCATATAAAATGTCGTGCGCACCAAACATATCAATTGTGGATGTACATTGAAAAAAAAAAAAAAATTTGTATTTTAATGTGGAATAAAGACGGAATAAAGACCTATATTCAATGTTGAGCCAAAAAAAACGAGAGAAATGACCTGAAAATTTTCAAACAGCTACATTGAAAAAAGAAATCTCACTTTACACACAAGAAAAATAGATACAGAGTCTCATAGTAACAGATTGAGAGAAGGGATTTTACCAGCAACAACAGAGATGTCCATGTCTTTGTACCTATCAACAAATATGTCCACAGTGTCTTTAAAGACCTTATGATTCAACAACAGAGTGGTAATATCCTGAAACATTATTCCTGCACAAAAGTGAAAACATTCATTTCATATCAGCTAACTTCTTTGTCTGCACAAACATAAACAAGTAACAAGAAGAAATGGGGGAAAAATAAGCAAAATGCAAGTAGAGAAATGGACAATTTTTTTGTAAAAAGAACCTGGTTTTGGGAAATCAGGAACTACTCTAATGGCTTGAGAAATTCCCTGAAGCCTTGGGTCTCCCTTGAGTCCATTTTCAGCAGCAAACATCTTCTTCCTTGTTGGTGAGAAATCTCTTTCTGTTTCTCTCTCTATCTCTACAAGAAGGGGGAATTCGTTGTTTTATACTGAGCAGAAGCAGTGTACTTTCTCACCCTTCAATGTCTTTTATTAGTTGCTAGTTCCAACAGGAATAGGGTGGTTGCTTCTTTCTTTGCATTCTTTTCCCTCTCAAAGTAAGATAATAAAAGGATCAAATCTTTCTCGCTTCTTCTCTCTCTCTCTCTCTCTCTCTCTCTCTCTCTCTCTCTCTCTCTCTCTCTCTCTCTCTTTCTATCTTTGGGGGTGTGCATCAATGACAAGTGGTTTATAAAACAAAACTCTTAAGGGCCATTTGCTTTGCTTTGCCCATAGACTTATATTGCAGGGATGTTATATTGAATTGATAATTCTTGAATTATTTAGTAGGCGTTTGGGTTATACATTCTAAAAAAAATCATTTTATTTAAAAAATTTAAAATTAAAGTTGTATTTAATTATATTTTTTCAAATGAGATAAATAGCACTTTATTAAAAATTTATTAAATTGAAGTTGTGTTTGATTAAATTTGTTGTGAAGGAGAAAGGATAGTACTTTATTTGAAATTTATAATATTGAAGTTGTGTTTTATTAAGATAGCATTTTATTTGAAAATTATGAAGATGAAGTTGGAAAACAAGTTTGGACCACTTTTTAAATTCGAAATCTCACTCCAAGTTGAATTTGAAAATTTATAACCAAACCTTGATTATTAATTAAAGTGAAAAATTATTTCAATAAAGTTGAATCATTATCATGGTCAAACGGCGCATTAGTAGCCAATTGGATCACTTATAAATCATCCATTCTTTTCCACAGTTCAAATATAACTTCAATTTTTAATTACCATTTTTCAAGTTCAACTTCAAAAACAATTTTCCTAACGTTTCAACCAACTCTATATTTTTCTTTAAGCAAACCTACTAGGGGTACATAGTAGCTCATTTTATATATATTCTCGATTAGTGCGCGTCGTGTCCTAACGGCGCAATCTTTGCTGCTTCAACGTCTCCCCAAGACACAGCTCCACGCTAGGCCTGCGCATCGCATGCCCGAGGCGCTTCACCTGTTTCATTTCACTTGACCTCTTCGTACTCTTCACATCTTGCATCTCAACATAGTAATTTGGATAGAACTTGAACACTTTCTTTCTCCTGGATAATCAATAACTCTATGTGATACCATTTCGCACCATAAATGAACATTCTCATGAACCAAATTATCGAGTAAATTGTACCTAATCATCAGTTATTGGAATAGGCTCAATGAAACAGTGAACTTTATTAAAATAGAAACACAAGCAGGCCATATCATTTCCATAAATTTGTAGGATCGATGGAGTAGTAAAAATCATCAAATTTGGACCAATCCTTTACCAAATCATTTCCTATAAATAAGATCAAGGAAAAAACAATCTAAACTCGACTCTGGAACACTTCGTGACAAAACTTGTAAAACATGTTGGTCGATGGAGTAAATAAATGGTCAAACTTCAAAAAGGTCTCCAAGCCATGCTGCCGCAAGTATCACCTTGCAAAGCCAACTTTGAGAAGCTCGCCGCAAGTATGTTGTGTCTTGAATCTTGATATCAAATCAAGAAACAACTAAATACGGAAGGTTACAAAGCCAATAGGTTGAGCCTGTCGAAGAAAACAAATATGACTCGACTTGCAAGATATGGAATAGGAAGGAAGAGTTTCTCTTTACTCTTCTCTTTTGTCTCTGTGTATATAGTGTGTCTCTCGTAGTGTATATCTTGTGTATACAGAGAAGGGGTTGTCCAACTGCCAAAACATGGCTGTTAATGGCCATTTAGGAGGGCATTAAAACGACCAAGTAATGCTCCCGAGAGCCCGAGCAGACCGGACCGGGCGGACGGGACGGGCGGCGGCGGCGCGCGTGTGGGCTTAGCCTTGAACCCAAGCACATCTAGGTCTTCCCTCCTTTAAACACATGGGATACCCCTGGGGATCCAAACCCTTTACCACATTAGAGACTTATATAGAGAGCAATTCTTCATATTCCCACCGATGTGGTAGATTTGTCCCACACCACATTTCCATGTCTCAAACACCTTACTTCGTGGACCAATATCTCTTTCATTTCTCAACGAAATTAGACGATTCTTGGCCCTACGGTCATCTACTCACTTCGTAGATCATGCATGTGCGAAGAGACAAGGTCTCCAACATGCGAAACACTAGTGTTTAATTCATCAAAGATTGGTGGACGCATCTCCCCGCCAAAGGCTAATTTCCAACAATCCCCTCTATGAAAGAGAGATTGTGGCGCACGCACGAGGTGCCTACATTTCAGCAATCTTTCGGCGAAACGATATTGCATCGGGGAGAGGTAGCTTTCGCTTTGAACCTTCCCGCTTCACAAGT
This sequence comes from Anisodus tanguticus, assembly GCA_034509755.1. Lineage (NCBI taxonomy): Eukaryota > Viridiplantae > Streptophyta > Magnoliopsida > Solanales > Solanaceae > Anisodus > Anisodus tanguticus. The sequence continues at coordinate 23,466,108 of CM067555.1, read as the reverse complement.
GTTAGGAATCATTAAAAGTTCCCCCAACCTTAACCTCAACCGTTTGAGGATCTTTTAAAGGTTTGGAAGCTTAACCTTTACCCACCACGGCGACACTTTAATGTCTATCGCGAACGACTTTGGATTCATGTTTCCGTACGAAATCATCATCCGAAGTGCTTCTTGCTTCCACCGAAGCGCTGAACCGAACCTTTTGCCGCTTAGTTTTCCCATTGAACCACATTCTTGGGATCTCCAATCGGTATGGTTGGGTTTCCACCGCAAAGGTTCGTATTGTTTGGGTTTTAAGCCAATTCCCCTAGACATGCGAGAACACTTGATCTCCCAAGGTAGTCCCTTAGTTAGTAAACAAGGATGTGACACCCGTGATGATCAAATACGGATGCTTATGTCTCCGACGGATCCTAAAAGATATGTCCGGATGCCGTCATCCGTGTCCTTCCCGAAGCCGACCGGCTAGCCACGTGTATAACTGCTGAAGGCACGGGTTTCTCCCAATAAGGGACGTCCTCTAAAGAGTCGTGAAGTTACTCAACTTCTTTCATGCTTTGTATAAAGCGATAAACCCCGATTCCATCATGAATCGGCCGATGCAAGTTTGGAGAATTTTCCAAGAACCACCATACACGTTTTACTTGTGGCTATCGATGTCCGGTTGCATCACGGTGTTCTCTCGAGAAACCGCTGGACATCGAAATACTATAATCCATAGATAAGTGAATAATTCGAGATATCGTCATATCCGACTTAACGCCTTTCTATTGATCATGTATTGAAATCATCGGTGAACCTTAGTTCAACTGATTCGCTTTGGAAGACGATACCGGGTCGGTTGTAGTGTGTACAATACATTGAACTACACGTGACACCGAGCATATCGCTCCTTGTCTATGCATTGTTCTGTTTTATCGCATTTTTTCCAAAGCGAGCGCTTTTAGAGATGACAATTATTTATTAATTGTCCATGGTTCGTTCTCAACCATACAAGCTAGAAGGTATGGAACAAGTCTTTGTCCCCTCTTTGCTCCTTCTCGGTTCAACATCTAGAATCCCCGAGTTACAGATCTTGAATATTAAGTTCCGGATAGCCAAACTTTCGAGTCCTGTAGATACGAACGTCCAGGGCGTCCGATTCCGGACGATCGAGCCCTCGCGGGTTCTTGTTAACCTTGAGCAATTACTCCCTTTTCCTTTTTCAAGGAAAGCGATCTTCAAAGAATTCAAGATATTCTTTGACGCCGAGAGCGATAAAAACTACGTTATTTGCGGATCCGGTGGATATGCAATCTACGATCTTAGGTATGAAACCACCCCACATCACAACATTTGTATGTGAGATCCTTTCCATGTCTCACACGGAGGGTTATCCTTATCCTTATGCGGAGTTCGTTGAGAATCGCATTAGCGGTAAGATCGCCTTGCCCCACATAATTTGGGAGTACGAATTTCGCAATCCATAGGCTTAGTTGATTTCCAACTTCGCTTTGTAGCGTTTATCCGGCTTTTCAACAAACAAAGGATTATATACGTTGTTCCCATCATCAATGAAGATCACAACGTACTTGTCTCCCCCTCTATTTTGTATAAACTTCAAATCACCCATAAAGGTGTGACTAAGCTCTAGAGGAGCGGTGTATGTTGTGTCTTGATACCATTTCGCACCATAAATGAACATTCTCATGAACCAAATTATCGAGTAAATTGTACCTAATCATCAGTTATTGGAATAGGCTCAATGAAACAGTGAACTTTATTAAAATAGAAACACAAGCAGGCCATATCATTTCCATAAATTTGTAGGATCGATGGAGTAGTAAAAATCATCAAATTTGGACCAATCCTTTACCAAATCATTTCCTATAAATAAGATCAAGGAAAAAAGAATCTAAAATCGACTCTGGAACACTTCGTGACAAAACTTGTAAAACATGCTCGAACTTTAACCATATCATTTCATATAAGATGAGGATCAATGGGAAAGTAATTATGAAACTCCTCCAGGTCAACCTCGTATATCTCCATGCTATGCTAGTTTCATCCATTGACAATCTCTTAACAGAATGAGCAATACGTGTTAATACCACACGTTGAGAAATAATCAATAGAACATGTATAATATAATGAAACTTGTAAAAAAGAACACAATAATAGTAATAAAAACTACCTTCGTGATTTCCTCCTTAGGACTTGAACATAATGGCAAATTGTTAGACTTTCTCATCAACTGTTGCATGAACGGCGACTTCAACTTCATCTTCTAGCAACTCTCACATGTATGTATGGATGTTGCAATTTGTCGTTGTTGATAATCGTCCTTGCCTCAATATCTAGATCACCAAAAGCATGAGCTACAAGATCACTATTTTAATCTGTCAATTAAAAGATATGTTGAAAATTTACTAATGTGGAATTAAGTATATGCCATTATTTATGACTCAAACAATTGGGGGCCCGTACGTCGGAAACATCGTTTCCACACACGTGCACACGTAGTGCCAAGTATCGCAAATTTCATTAGTGAAAGAGATATTGGTACGTATGTAATACGTTTGAGACATAGAATGATGGACGGTTATTGGCCAAATGACAAAGTATTACACGTTGGTAAAAGAAGGAAGAAGTGTACGAAGTGTAAGATGAAACGTGTCGGAAATCGTCGCGGAGCCGCGAAGGGCCGCGGCGCAGCCCCGTCGAAGTCGAGGCGCCGGAGCGCCTCCCAGGGAGTGTCGCAGCGCTAATTGGGTCTTCAGTTACTGGAGTCGCGGCGGTAATTCACATAGCCGCGGCGCTTCGGAGGCAGAATGCTGCGACGGGAAGTTGGAAAGTTTTGACCTTTGGGCTGGTTTTGGAGCATTGAATCTCCATTACTTAGCACATGAATTCAGCCATTATTTGGCTGAATGTAACCCCTCTCAATAAGTGTCATTACATGGCTATTGAAGGCCATTAGTTGGCTAGTTGAGGGGTCATCTCCTTACACTATAAATTGAGGCATTTGGCTCAATTGTTCAACACTACACTTAGAAATATCTACAGAATTTCTGATTTTCATCTTCTTCCTTTCTAGCAAGTCTCCTACACTCAAAGTTCTCCAAGAGTAACACTTGAGTTTCCTTTGCTCAATTGTTAAGTTGTTGTTGTATCTTGGGAGACTATTGCCCGACAACGTAAAAGGAGATATACGGGGTAATCTTGTCTTAAAGATAGAGTGTCATCACTCGACCCAGCAAATCACACAAGGAGGTTGTTTCATTCTTGATTTCCAGTTTTATTGTAATCTTTAGATTATCCTTTCTAGCAATTGTAATATTTACTTACTTCCCGTTCCCTGCAATTGTTGTATCCCACAATTTTAAGACAAGATTTGTTGTAAGTACTTAGAAAGATGACTGGAAGAGAACAACTCGCTTCTGATTCTGTTGTTGCTACTACGCAAGACAACCCCTCTGCCTTCCCCACTGCTCAAGGCACACCTAATGCCTTCACTGCTGCACAAGCCTCATCCAACGCCTTTTTTGCTGCTCAAGGGAATGATGTCGTTCCTCCACCCGCTGGATTCCATCATGAACGCCCAGAAAAGTTCATGGGCTCCAATTTCAAAAGATGGCAACAGAAGATGCTCTTTTATCTGACTGTTATTGGAATGGCTCATTTCCTAACAGAAGATCCTCCACAAGCTGGAGATAAATGGATTATTCGCCTACTAAAATGGCTTAAGGGGGCCAAGGTTTCCATGTCATTAATGGCATGAAGATGGTTCTTGATACATGGAGTCATAGTGATTTCATGTGTAAGAACTATATTTTAAACTGCTTGTCAGACCCTCTCTACACGGTGTATTGCACCGTTGGCACCGCCAAAGAGTTGTGGGAGAAGTTGCAAAAGAAGTACAACGCACAAGATGCAGGTACTAAGAAATTCATCCTTGGGAAATTCCTGAAATTTCAAATGGTGGATAGTAAAACAGTGATGTCCCAAGTCCAGGAATTCCAAATGATTCTACATCACCTGGATTTGGAAGGTATGAAACCAAATGAGCAGTTTTTTGTTGCATCGCTGATTGAAAAGTTACCTCATTCGTGGAATGAGTTTATGAGTTACTTAAAACTCAAGACAAAGGAGATGACCTTTGAAGAACTTATTATCAAACTCCAAATTCAGGAAAGATAATAAGAAGGCCTTGCCTAGGGGTAAATAACCCGCTAAGGCTAAGGCAAAGCTGGCTGGGGCCAAAGGGAACCCAAGCAAGAAGCGCAAGTTCCAGAAAGACGGCAAGACCCAAGCGGCAGAGAAGTTCAAAGGAAACTGACACCACTATGGGAAACCTGGTCACATGATCAAGGACTACCACAAGCTCAAGACTAAGCAACAAGAGAAGGCCAAGGCTAAGGGCAAAGCACAAGTTAACGTCGTCAAAGACAGGCTTTTGGATGACATGATTGAGGAGTTCTCAGCGGTGGTGCTTAAAGCAAACCATGTTGAGAATCCTATGCAATGGTGAATGGACACATGTGATACAAGACACATCTGTTCCAATAGAGATGCCTTCTCCACTTATACACCAGTTACTAACAAGAAGTTGTTCGTGGGTAACAATGTTTCCTATGACGTGCTGGGGGTAGGAAATGTAGTCCTGAAGATGACTTCTGGAAAGGAGCTCACTCTGAAGGAGGTGATGCATGTTCCTGAGATTAGAAGAAATTTAATTTCAGGTCATTTATTGGTTAATGCTAGTTTTAGGCTAGTGTTTGAGTCCAATAAATTTGTAATCACCAAGAATAGAACGTTTGTGGGAAGGGGCTTCGTCTGTGAAGTCCTCTTCAAAGTTAACGCCATGTCTGTACTATATGCAAGCAATAATATTGAAGTTTCTTCTTACTTGCTTGAGTCCTCTAATTTATGGCATCATAGATTATGACATGTTAACTATAAGTCCATCCAAACGTTGGTAAAGTTTGAGTTGTTGCCGTCTATCGACGTAAACCCTCAACATAAGTGTGAGGTGTGCGTAGAGGCAAAACTCACAAAACTTCCTTTTCGATCCGTCGAAAGGAATACCGCTCCTCTAGAACTTATTCACACAGATATATGTGATTTGAAATTTGCATAAACTAGAGGGGGAATAAGTGCTTTGTGACATTCATTGATGATAGCACAAGGTTTTGTTACCTTTACTTGTTGAAAAGTAAATATGAAGCCTTCAAAGCGTTCCGACGTTACAAAGCAGAAGTTGAGATCCAACTAAGCATGCGGATTAAATCCATTCGTAGCGATAGAGGGGAAGAATACGTTGCGCCATTTGAGGAATATTGTGCCCAATCATGTATTGTTCATCAAACGACGACTCCATACTCACCTCAGTCGAATGGTGTGGCTTAACGTAAGAACCACACATTGAAAGAAATGATGAATGCTTTGCTCATCAATTTCGATCTTCCCCAAAACATGTGGGGAGAAACCATCCTTACCGCTAATACGATTCTTAACAGAGTCCCACATAAGGGTAAGGACAAAACTCCATATGAATCATGGAAGGGAAAGAAACCCACCTATAAATATTTAAAAGTGTGGGGTTGTTTGGCAAAGTCAAAATACCCAAGCCAAAGCAAGTCAAGATTGGGCCTATGATTGTAGATTACATTTTCATCGGATATGAAAATAACAGTAGTGTTTATCGCTTCTTAGTGCATAAGTCAGATATTCCAGATATCCACGGAGGTACAATCATGGAATCAAGGAATGCTCAATTCTTTGAAGATACTTTTCCTAGAAAATAAAAAGACATAACCTCTCGCAAATGAAGTTATGAACAAAGCTCTCAGGAACCGGGAGTCGTTGACTGCCCGGATCTAGATGGTTCAGATCTAGTGGACTTTGAAGCGGCTGAATATCCGAAATCTAGTATTCCAGATTTTCAGAACTTGGAGACTCCAGAGATGGAACCAAGGCGAAGTAAAAGGGCCAGGAAGGATAAATCCTTCGGTCCTAACTTTGTAGCTTACATGGTTGGTGACGAACCAAGGAAAATTGCTGAAGCATTGTCAACTCCAGAGGCACCACTCTAGAAAGAATCTATTGAGAGTGAAATAGACTCCATCCTGCATAACCATACTTGGGAGTTGGTTGATCTTCCTCCGAGAAATAAACCATTGGGTTGTAAATGGATACTCAAACGGAAGTATAAAGTAGATGGATCTATAGATAAGTATAAGGCCAAGTTGGTAGTCAAGGGCTATCGGCAGAAAGAAGGCCTTGACTATTTTGACACGTACTCACTAGTGTCTCGGAGGACGTCCATACGGATATTCATTGTAATCGCAGCGTCGCGTGACCTTGAGATATATTAAATGAATGTCAAGACAGTCTTTCTAAATGGTGATTTGGAAGATTAAATTTATATGGAACAACCCGATGGGTATATGGTTCTAGGGTAAGAGAATAAAGTCTGTCGGCTTGTCAAATCTCTGTACGAGCTGAAACAAGCCCCGAAGCAATGGCACAAAAAAATTGATAGTACTCTACTATCGAAGGGTTTCGCCATTAATGAGTGTGACAAATGTGTCTACGTGAAAGGTAACTCTGACTCGTTCGTCGTGATATGCATATACGTAGATGACATGTTGATCACATGGAGCAGTCCTAGGTTGATCCTAGAGACTAAGAACATGTTGAAACAATGCTTCGACATAAATGATATGGGTATCGCAGATGTCATCTTAGGGATAAAAATCTCTAAGACGTCTGACAGACTGGTCTTATCTCAGTCTCACTACATCGAGGATGTGTTGAGAAAGTTTGAGATGTTTGACAGTTCGCCTATGAAGTCACAAATGGATAGAAATCAAAAGCTTGATAAAAATCGTGGTGCACCCGTATGCCAGGAGCAATATGCACATGTGATTGGTAGTTTGATGTACATAACAAACTGCACCCGACCTGATATTGCTTATACAATCAATAAGTTGGCTAGGTTTACCTGTAATCCGAGTAATGATCATTGGAAGGCGTTGAATCGGGTACTACGATACATGAAATACACGCTAACTTACGAGTTGCACTATTCGAGATATCCAACTGTACTAGAGGGGTACAGTGATGTAAACTGGATATCTGATATAGAGAACACCAAGTCCACCAGTGTGTATGTATTTACAATTGGTGGTGGGGCTGTGTCTTGGAAATCCTCTAAGCAAACTTGCATCGCCCGATCCACGATGGAATCAGAGTTTATCGCTTTAGACAAAGCAGGAGAAGAAGTTGAGTGGCTTCATGACTTCTTAGAGGATGTCTCTTGTTGGGACAAACTCGTACCTTCTGTAATGATCCACTACGACAGTCAGTCGGCTCTAGAAAGGGCACGAAATTCTATGTACAATGGCAAGTCTCGTCATATTCGACGGAGGCATAAGACCGTTAGGCAGCTGATCACCACGGGTATAATATCAATTGATTACATAAAATCAAAGGATAACATAGCAAACCCACTGACAAAAGGCTTACCCAAAGATCAGATATTTTGCATGTCTAGGGAAATGGGCTTAAAACCCAAGGTATAAGGACCAATACGGTGGTAACCCAACCTTACTGACTGGAGATCCCAGGAATTAGGTTCAATGGGAAAACTAAGTTGTAAAGGTTCTGTTGAACGCTTCGGTGGAAGCATGAGCACTTCGGATAGTAATTTCTGTAAAGAAACACCAAATCCAAAGTCGTTCCCGCGATAGACTATAAGTGCTATCTGCAGTGTGAGTAAAGGTTAAGTTTCCAAAACCTTTAATGATCCTCACCGGTTGAGGTTAGGTTTAGAGAAACTTTTAATAGTTCCTAATACTTGTAAAGTGAGGTATAGCAGGATACCTTGTAGGATACCGCCTATTTAAGTGTGAGGACAGGCCACCTCAAATGAACGCACTTAAGAATCCAAGAAGTGTCCACGGCCACAACGGATAAAATATTATGAAGAACAAAGTAAGGAGAAAGTTATTGTGTTGGTACCGTTGACTTGGCTTACACTAAACACTGATGGTTCAAGACATCACGTTCACCGTGCAGTAAGTAAGTCCGATGGTATTCAACTATGGAAGGTTCAAAGCAAAAGTTACCTATCCAAATGCAACATCGGTCCGTTGAAAGATTATTGAAAAGGCACCATATGAGTGCGCCAAAATCTCTTTTAAGAGGGGATTGTTGGAAATTTACTAATGTGGAATTAAGTATATCCCATTATTTATTACTCAAACAATTAGGGCCCCGTACGTCGAAAACGTCGTTTCCACACATGTGCACACGTATTGCCAAGTATCGCAAATTTTATTAGTGAAAGAGATATTGGTACGTATGTAATACGTTTGAGACATAGAACGATGGACGGTAATTTTCCAAATGACAAAGTATTCCACGTTGGTAAACGAAGGAAGAAGTGTACGAAGTGTAAGATGAAACATGTCGAAAATCGCCGCGGAGCTCGAAGGGCCGAGGCGTCGGAGCGCTGCGGCGCTAATTGGATCTTTAGTTACTAGGAGCTGCGGCGCTAATTCACAGAGTCGCGGCGCTTCGGAGGCAGAATGCTGCGACGGGAAGTTGGAAAGTTCTGACCTTTGGGCTGATTTTGGAGCATTGAATCTCCATTACTTAGCACATGAATTCAGCCATTATTTGGCTGAATGTAACCCCTCTCAATAAGTGACATTACATGTCTATTAAAGGCCATTAGTTGGCTAGTTAAGGAGTCATCTCCTTACACTATAAATTGAGGCATTTGGCTCAATTGTTCAACACTACACTTAGAAATATCTACAGAATTTCTAATTTCATCTTCTTCCTCTCTAGCAAGTCTATTACACTCAAAGTTCTTCAAGAGTAACACTTGAGTTTCCTTTGTTCAATTATTAAGTTGTTGTATCTTGGGAGACTATTGCCCGACAACGTAAAAGGAGATATACGGGGCAATCTTGTCTTAAAGACAGAGTGCCATCACTCGACTCAGCAAATCACACAAGGAGGTTGTTTCATTCTTAATTTCCAGTTTTATTGTAATCTTTAGATTATCGTTTCTAGCAATTATAATATTTATTTACTTATCGTTCTTTGCAATTGTTGTATCCCACAAGATCTGTGTTAATCACCAGTGCAGCTATACAAAACGAGGCCCAACTATCCAACTGGTCCTCTTAGGAAAAGAAACAGGACTGTTGAGAATATAATCAAACATTGACGTGTGTGACGTGTGTGACGTGTGTGACCATCTGTTCTAAAAGCTTAAGCTTTTAGATCGAACACAATTTTAATATTTGATTATATTCTCAACACGCCCTCTCACGTGTTGACCTAATTTTTTTCATGGTCCAAACACGTGAAAAATCTTTTTTGAAAATGGGTGGCGGTGAGGTTCGATCCCAGGACCTTTGGCCTGCTTTGATACCATATAAAGAATGGATCTTGGGTCTAACGCAACCCCAAAAGCTAGCTTGTAGGGTGAGGATTGTCCAAGTCCATATAAGAAATTCATGTTCTCATTCCATATCCGATATGAGACTCTTAACACTCCCTGCACGCCCAGACCTTATTAACTAGAGCGTGGATAATATGATTTGGGTGCCCAACATCGATGAACAAAGAATTTGATGTGCCTGGTTCTGATATCATGTTGACGTGTGTGACTATCTGATCTAAAAATTTAAACTTTTAAAATAGAATACACTTTTAATATTTGATTATATTATAAACAAAGACTTTCCATCATATGTGTACCCAAAGAAAACACCTCTGAGCTATGCATCTAAACAAATAACCTATGTCAAAAGTACTTACAAAGTCAAAAAGTTTCCTATAAATAATCTGCGAGCCTATTTTTTTTCTCATTATATGCAACATTTGGATATTAATATTTTTCAAAATGGCTAATATCTTGTCCATTGCGTCAACTACTTACTATCCAAGGTGACTTCCACGTTCCACCAATGATATTTTTCAAGAGCAAAGAGTCTATTTCTTTAAAAATAAATTCACGACATAGCTTGCAACACAATAGCTGACAGCCTCTAAAATAGTCACTGACTCTGCTTCATTATTTGTCCCCTCCTTGATCTTCTTGGTTAAGGATAAACCAAATCACCTATTGAATTCCTGAAACATTATGCATAGGAGCTCCACCCTGAGTTTTCTCTGGACACTAAATCTATATTGCACTTTAATTAATTTTCAGGAGGCAACTTCTATAAAACTTTAGTGATCTTCAGTGAAGCTGTGAAATTCTCCATAATTCTAGTCAAGTCAGGCCATCTATGGGAAACTTCCTTCAATGCCGACGTCCCGAACTTGACTAATATATGAATACTAACCAACTCTATGTTCAAACGCCTACTTAATACTGATATTTCTTGGTTTAATAAATTTAAAATAAGATATTGGATGTATAATTTAAAGCATATGTTGAATGTTTATTTAATTAAATTTGAATAAACTTTATTTCAAGTTTTAATCTTTATCTTCTTAAAAGACAGATAGAATCATATATTATGCATCAATTATAATCAGAATCATATCATAGACAATCAGAATCATATCATGTATTATCTTGTAGATTAGAATAGATTTTAGGTATTATCTTCCTTTGATTTATAGCCTAATAGATAACACATGTATATCAATATATATATTGTAAAGAATCATCAATGAAAACTGACCAATTCAGTTCCTTCATTCTTTCATGGTATCAGACTAAGATCCCTCTTCCGCTGCAACTCATATTGGTCTCAACCAAACTCTTCCGGCCTGCCTCTGTTCATCAGAAATAATTCTCTATTTTAGCTTGCAAAATTACTTTCTGTTTTCTGCCTCAAACAGAAAATTTCCACTGTTCGTCAAACACACCCCTGTTTCATGACCCTTCTTTGTTCTTCTTCTTACCAAAACCTTACACATTGCCATGTCGGAAAACCAAAAATTTCATCCAGTGTTAGCTATAACTAATTTTAGACAAATCATTCCAATTACATTGGATAATGATTCTAGTCAATATCATTATTGGGCAGCACTTTTCAAAGTCCACGCAAAAGTGCACAACGTTCTTGCCCACATCATCCCTCCGAATAAAAATCATTTTTTTAAAAAAAAAACGAATACTTTTTTTATAAAAAAACAATATGTTCGGTTTATATCGTCGAACGTATGTAATTATATCATTTTTTTCTAGTGGGCCGGGTTGGGTCGAGGAATTTTTTATTTTAAAAAAAATTGAATTTCCAAAACTGAAATTGACATTCACACCTACACTACCATGAAATTTCGACGTTGAAATCAATTGTGTATCGTGAAATGTTTACTAAAGAAAAAGAAAATTAGAAATCGATTTGGGGGAAACCACAAATTGATTGGGAAAACAGACGTTTTCATAAAAATTGGTTGCGGCCGGCCCCGTCTCGAAAAACTACCCAAATTTAAAAAATAATTGGGTAAAACGGACATCCGAGCGCAGAGTTATGACCATTTAAAGTCACCAATTTACAACTACTTTCTCTCCCTACATTTTATGTCAATGCTTACGTGATATGTTAATCAAGTTCATGCCGCATTCGACTTCCATAAAAGCTTCATAGATTGGCTTCAATTGCTATGATTCAAGAGATAGTAGTAGCCTAAAATAAAAAATAAGAATAATTATATATTTAATTCAATTTTTTTGGTTCGGTTCGTATCCAAAATTAAAAAACTAAATCGAATCACTAAATCCTAATTCGGTTCGGTTTTTCAAATATTTATAAAAAAACCGAGAAAAAACCGAACCAAAATTTAGTTCGGTTTTGTTTTTTCTGTTCTCTTGGTTTTTTGCCCACCCTTAGAGCTACTTCTTGGGTATTGCAGTCACTCGTCATGCATATGGTTTATTTCTATCCCAGAAAAAGTATGTAGAAGAAATTATTGATCGTGCTAGCATGTCATCTTGCAAATCTTGTCCCACTCCGGTTAACACCAAACCAAAGCTTAGCGCTACGTCAAGCACTCCTTATGAAGACCCTTCTCACTACCGCAACCTTGCAGGAGCTCTACAATATCTCACATTTATGAGGCATGACATCTCTTATGCGGTACAACAGATCTGCATGTTTATGCACAATCCGATGGTTGATCATATGTATGCTCTTCGGTGAATTCTCTGCTACATTCAGGGCACACTTCATCACGGACGGCATCTTTATCCTTATCCAACTACATCCTTGATTTCATACACATATGCAGATTGTGGTGGATGCCCAGATACCAGAAGGTCCACTTCCGGTATTGTGTATATCTTGGTGATAATCTGCTCTCCTGGTCGTCCAAACGCCAGCCCACACTGTCTCGCTCGAGCGTCGAAGCTGAATATTGCGGCGTCGCCAATGTGGTCTTTGAATCATGCTGGTTACGCAACCCTCTCCTGGAATTGCATTGCCTCATCCATAAAACTACATCGGTCTAATGTGATAATGTTAGTGTCATATACCTCTCGGGAAATCCAGTTCAACATCAACGCACTAAGCACATCGAAATTGGACATTCATTTTGTTCGTGAAAAGGTTGCTCGAGGACAAGTCCGTGTTCTACATGTCCCTTCGCGCCATCAAATAGCAGATATCTTCACAAAAGGTCTTCCGTTAGTGCTGTTTCAAGATTTCATGGACAGTCTTAACGTACGAGAACCTCCCGTTTCGACTGCTGAGGCGTGATAGAATCATATATTTTGTATATCCTAGAATATATGATTTCGATTCTATGCATCAATTACAATCAGAATCATATCATGTATTATCTTGTAGATTAGAATAATACTAGATATTATCTTCCTTTGATTTATAGCCTAAAATAACACATGTATATCAGTATATATATTGTAAAGAATCATCAATTTGACCAATTGAGTTCCTTCATTCTTTCAAAGACTTCACAAAAGAGCTTTGTAAGGAGTATATTTTTGTCATTTTATTATTTTATTCAGGGATTAGCTAATATTAATATTGTTAACCTAAATTAAATATGATATAAAATAACACCAAGATTATGATATAAAATAAATCAGGATTACTTATCCTAAAACTGAAAATTCCAACCCGATAAAATAATCTCACTTTATTTGAAATTATTTTCCTGATCTATGGTGCCAAACAACCCCTAAGAGTTTATTTTTATAAATAGATAATGTAAAAATATTATCATATAAAGTAATTATAGGTAAATTTCTGTAATAAATATCAAACGATACAATATTAACTAACCAGTTACTAACGTATTAAGGTATATTGATTGTGTGAATTTTTTATAGTAATATCAATCAATGTAGATAACTTAAACATAATATAATACTATTGTTGTTTTCTGCTGGCCAAAACAAAACAGAGGACTACTCTCAAGACTGACACACAAAAGCTGGACCAAAGTGGTAATGTACATGGAAAGGAAATTTTAAAAGAAGGCACAACTTTTAACACAATTAGTAATCACTCCGTCTCAATTTAAATATCTTAATTTAATTATGTATGATATTTAAAAAATAAAAATAAAAATTAAATTTTATGGTCTTTAATTAAAAATTTGTTGTGTCCTTAAATCTTGTGATCTTACACTTGTTAAAACTTACTAAATATAGAAAAATACTCTTTTTGGAATAAACTAAAAAAAAAAATAAGACATTTAAATTGAGACGAAAATAGTATATAAAACTCTCTCTCTTTCATTTTAAATATCTTAGTTTGATTTGATATAAAATTTAAGAAATAAAATAAAACTTTTAAATCTTATAATTCTAAATTAAATATGTATGTAATTATTAAAATATTTTTTAAATTTTATTATTTTAAACTTATCATATAAAATATTTAAATTATCAACTTATTAAATATAAAAAAAATGTTTTATAACGGACAAAAAAAATTAAACATTTAAATTAGAACAGAAAGTATATAAATTAATCCTAGAAAGAAATGTCACTCATTCTCAGGAAACTTCTGACTTCTGAGCATGTAGTAGTTGCTAGGACGCTGGTTGACCAATTTCCAGAAATATCTTCAAAGGAAGTGTTTTTAAGAAATATAGTAATATACTAGTCTAATCATTTTTAAAATATTTATCTTTCTTTTCTTTTTGATTCGTTTCGAAATGAATATTTCTTTCATTTTATAACAATTTTTTAATTTCTATTTTTCACGTAACATGTTTAAGACCACCATAGTAAATGTCGTTTTGATACATTCTACATATCTTTAATTTAAGATCATAAGGTTAAAATGTTTTTTTACTTTCTTAAATTTTATGCTAAATCAAAATCAGACAATCATTTTAAAACAGAAAGAATAGTAAAAAAAAGAAATATACTAGTAATATTTAATTATTTTTAATAAAAATAACTTATGCTTACTATTTTTATCTTTTTGAAAATTCGTTTGTTTGAAAAGAGAGTTAACCTCTTAGCTTTTTTGAAAAGAGAGTTAACCTACTATTCTATTAAAAAGCTTTTTTGATAAACGCATCAAAGATCAAACAGATATGTTTAGCAAGCATTTCAAGAAAATTTCCCTTCCGGACATTAGATCCTCTTAGCTTAGTTTGAATTTCTTTGTCCCTTTTTGTTTTCTGAATTTCTTCTCATGTAAAGAAGTTTATGGAAAATGACTCCGTGATTAAGGTTTCTTTTATGTTAAAGAAATATACTAAGTATGTGAACGGATATAAGTTATGGTTCTCGTGTAGGTCGATGTATAGGAATGGGGTAGACATTTTGGTAGACAACGAGCTAAGAGATTATGTGGTAGAGGTTAAGAGGATAAATGACAGGATGATGGTGATTAAGTTGGTAGTTGAAGGATTCACTATGAACATCATTAGTGCTTACGTGCCGCAGGCGGGCTTGGAAGAGGAGGAGGAGAAGATGCGCTTCTGGGAGGATTTTGACGAGGTGGTGGGAGGTATACCACCCACTGAAAAGCTATTTGTATAAGGGATTTCAATGGACATATCGGGTTAATTCCGGGGGTTATGACGACGTGCATGGAGGCTTTGGCCTCGGGGACAAGAACGGGGGAGGCGTCTCACTTTTGGAGTTCGCTAAAGCTTTTGGGATGGTGATAGCCAATTCGAGGTTCATGAAGAAGGAGGAGCACTTGGTGACTTTCCGTAGTTCGGTGGCTAAGACTCAGATAGACTTTTTGCTCCTTAGGAAGGTTGACAAAGGTATTTGTAGAGACTTCAAGGTTATTCCGAGTGAGTATCTTACAACCCGACATAAGCTTTTGGTGGTGGATGTGGAGATCAAGATGGAGAAGAAGATGGAGGTTGTGGATGACAAGTTAAGAATCAAATGGGAGAGTTTGACCATGGCTAGTGCAAATGAGATGGGGGAGAGGTTGATAGCTAAGGGGCTTGGGGGAGTAGTGGGGATGCGACCGGTATGTGGGATAGGACAGACAATTACATTCAGAAGGTAGCTACAGAAGTGTTAGGGGTTTCGCGGGGTAGTCGTGGTGGGCATCGATGAGACTGGTGATGGAATGGTAAAATTCAAGAGAAGATGGAAGCAAAGAAAGTGGTGTATACGACATTGGTAGAAAGCAATGATGAGATGGAGAAGTGGACGAATAGGGAATTATATAAGATGGCGAGGAATGAGGCAAAGCTAGCGGTTACGGTAGTGAAAACGGTGGCTTTTGAACATATGTATGTGGAATTAGAGGAAAATGCAGGGATAAGAAGTACAAACTAGCCAAGGAGAGGGAGAGGAGGACCCATGACTTAGATCACGTGAGGTGCATCAAGGACGAGGACGACAAAGTACTGATGGAGGACGTACGTATTAGACAGAGGTGACAGTCTTACTTTCATAAACTCTTGAACGAAGAAGGAGATAAAGACATTGTGCTGGGAGATCTGGAGCAATCCAGAAGGTACCAGAATTTTGGATATTGTAGAAGTATTAAGGTTGAGGAGGTTAAGGGCGCGGTTCGCAAGATGCGCAGGGGACGAGCGATCGGGCCTGATGAGATTCTAGTTAAATTTTGAAAAGTGCAGGAAGGGCATGTTTGGAGTGGCTGACTGAGTTATTTAATGTCATTTTTAAGACAACAAAAATGCCCGAATGATGGGGGTGGAGTACAATGATTCCTTTGTACAAGAACAAATGTGACATCCAAAGTTGCAACAACTATTGGGGTATCAGGCTGCTAAGCCACACTATGAAAGTTTGGAAAATGGTCGTAGAGATGAGGGTGAGAAGAGGCGTGTCTATTTTCGAGAACCAGTTTGGATTCATGTTAGGACATTCGACTACAGAAGCTATTCGTCTTATTAGGAGGTTGGTGGAGCAGTATAGGGAGAGAAAGAGAGACTTACATATGGTTTTCATTGACTTGGAGAAGGCATACGACAAAATCCTTAGGAATATCTATGGAGATGCTTGGAGGTTTGAGGTGTACATATGGCGTACACTAGGGCGATAAAGGATGTATGATGGAGCCAAGACCAGGGTACAAATAGTATAAGGAGACTTGGAGCACTTTCGAGTGATAATGGGGCTGCACTAGGGATCAACTCTTAGCCCATTCTTATTTGTCTTGGTAATTAATGGACTGACGCGACAAATTCAATGGAAAGTGCCATGGTGTATGTTATTCGCATATGACATAGTCCTGATTGATGAAACTCACATCGGAGTGAGCGCTAAGTTGGAGGTTTAGAGACAGACTGTGGAGTCTAACGGGTTCAGACTGAGTAGCACCAAGACAGAATACTTGGAGTGCAAGTTCAATAACGGGAGCGACCATGAGCGGTGGGGTAGGGTGGGGGTGGGGGTGGGGGTGGGGGTGGGGGTGGGGGTGGGGTGGGACTTGGTACTTAGGTCATTCCAAAGAAAGGAAGCTTCAAGTATCTCGGGTCTATTATCCAATAGAATGGAGAGATTGATGACGATGTCACACATCGTATTGGTGTAGGGTGGATGAAATGGAGGATCACATCTGAAGTCTTATGCGATAAAAAGGTACCACAAAAACATAAAGACAAGTTCTATAGGGTGGTGGTTAGACCGATTATGTTGTATGGGGCAGAGTGTTGGCGAGTCAAGACTTCGCACATTCAAAAGATGAAAGTTGCAAAGCTGAGGATGCTGAGATGGATGTGTGGGCATATAAGGAGGGATATGATTATAAATGAGGATATCCGGGACAGAGTGAGAGTGGACTCGGTGGAGGATAAGACGCAAGAAGCGAGGTTGAGATGGTTCAGACATGTGTAGAGGAGAGGCACAAATGCCCCAGTGCGGATATGTGAGAGGTTGGCTATGGACGAGTTCAAAAGGGGTAGAGGTAGGCCGAAGAAGTATTTGGGAGATGTGATAAGACGGGATATGACGCATGTGCAACTTACTGAGGACATGACCTTAGATAGGGGGTTGTGGATGACATGAATTAGGGTAGAAGGGTAGTAGGTAGTTGAATGTAGTCTTACTTACGCTTACATACTGGTAGCTATAGTGTTGTTATTTTAGCTCTGCTTATCCTATCATACTGGTAGACACAGTATTATTTATAGTCCCCTGTCATTTGATTTCTGCTGCTGTATGTTCTTTCGTGTACTTTATTTATCTTATTTACCTGCTTTAGTTACTGTTTCTTTTATCATAATGCTTTATCATGGCGTATTCTCTTTTGTTACTATCATTTTCATACTACTTTAAATTTTTTGTCCGGATCTGACCATTTCTCTTGCTTTGCCTGTGCCTATGGTTTGTCTTGAGCCAAGAGTCTTTTGGAAACAACCTCTCTACTTATCAAGGTAAAGATAAAATCTGCGTACACTCTACCTCCACAGACTCTATGTTGTGGGACTTCACTAGATATTTTGTTGTTATTGTTATGTTAAAGTAATACTTACTCAGTATGTTTAATTTTATATAATAGTATTTAATTGAAAGCTAAAGAAATAATTAAAAAATTACTTGTATATAACATACCAAAAGTCCTCAATATTCTAATCTTTAACCTGCAAAGTTTGCTCCTTGTCTATAAGGAACTATTATTAAAGACAATATAAAAATGTTAAGATCAAATGTTTATAAATATATAAATATCTTATCTCTTAACAACATATATATCAATAAAAAAGTTATTTATCCCCAAAAAGTACAGTTAATTTGTAAGTGATTTTAAGGATACATGAATTAATTTATTATAGATAAGTATAAAGTAATGACAATTAGTAATGAAATCAAGTGAATGTAATGGAATAAGCCTGGGCTATATGAGCTTCAGAGGAAATTCTTCGATGAAGTTAGCTCCGAAAGAACACTTAGCCTTGATGAGTTCTATGAATCCGTTACAATAAGAAGACAAAAGAACAAAGTAAGTATGTTGTATTGCTATATGATTTCTGACGTGTCTTACAATAGAATGAGAAGCTCTATTTTATACTTGAGCTGAGGGGTGTATGATCCACAAATCATGCCTAATTAATTATCAATATTAATGATACAATAAAAGCTAATAAAAGTCGAAAAAAACTTGGTATTTGTTTAATGTTTCTGTAACAGACACATCTTGAATGATGTTTGACCGGTGAATTGACATGCTTCTCCGGGTCTTTTATATTTCTCTCTCCGGATCTTCTCCCGGTGTCAATTGGCTCGGTCGCATTCAGATTTACCTCGACTACTATCTCCTCCGATCATAACTTACCTTCGGTATCAAGTCCGTCTAATCACCTCAAAGTCTTGTCTTAATCTCGCTACATATCATGTTAAATTTCACCGTATACAAAAGTGTTTCGTACAAAATGGTCGGAGGAAATACTATTTGGGACAAAGTGAACATAAAGTATAGTCAATTTCAGTTCAGGCACGATGAGAGGTTGACATAACAATCAAGTAATTGGTTGAACGTATTCATCCATATTTTATAAAGGGAAAAAGGGTAAAATATACCAATTTAATTTAATTTAATTTATTAGTTAATTTTATCATACGTTAGCGAAAGTAATCAAATATACCCCTTCCGTTACAAGTTGGGACCAAATATACCCATACCGTTAGCAAAGTATTCAAAAATATCCCTTTTTAAAAAAAATATCCCTTTTTTAAAAAAATATTCTGGAAATTGGATTTTTAATAAAAAAAATCTAATTTATCATAATTTTTTTAAAAAAAATGAGTTTCATAAAATCAAGAAAATTTTATATTTTTAATGCTAAACATTTTTTCTAGAGTTGTTTTAATTAGAAAAATCAATTTTCCAGATTATTTAAAAAAAAATTATAACGTAGGTATCACATAGAATAAGTTAAGTGCTACATGTCACCCAAATTATACACATATTATATAGGGAAATACACACTAATACGCCTCATTTTAACATATTATATACGTATTTAACTTATTCTATATAACATTTAACTTATTCTATGTGGTGTCTGCGTGATAATTTTTCTAAAAATAATCTAAAAAATTATTTTTTCTAATTAAAATAAATCTAGAAAAATGGCTTTTATTAAAAATATGAGATTTTATTGATTTTATAAAACTCGTTATTTTAAAAAAATATTATGTCAAAATGGATTTTTTTTAAAATCAGTTTTTTCAGATTTATTTTTAAAATTAATCCAGATTTAAAAAAAAAGATTTTTTGGACACTTTTTTTTTTTTAAATACTTACAATTTTTTAGATTAAAAAAATTATTTCAGATTTTTAAATAAAAAATCTAATTTTCCAAAATATTTTTTTTAAAAAGGGTATTTTTGAATCCTTTGCTAACAATAGGGGTATATTTGGCCCGGGATATATTTAACTACTTTCGCTAATGGAAGACAAAATTGACTAATAAATTAAAGTAGAGGGGGTATATTTGACCCTTTTCCCTTTTATAAAATACTGTATTTTTAATTCACATTGCAGATTAATTTTTCCTCTCTCCCAATTTCCTTGACTTTGATTTTTTCACAAAAAGAAAAAAATAATGCAATTTAACTATGATTTTGAAAAGTTGAAAAACGAAATCTGCAGCTCACCCATTGATCTGCAATGAGTATGAGAGTGACTGTGTTCAATGTCCACCAAAATCTGCCTTCTAGATACTTGCCATTTAATGCGTGCGGATCCTCTCTTTTATTTCTTCCTTAATCTCTACAACTTTCATTCTCTACTTCGCAACCCACAACTAAAACAATTTGTTTAACATAATCCACACCCTCCATGTCAATTTCTAGTTTTCAATCTGCTGACAAAATGAATCTTGTGTCTTAACATTAAAATTGAACTCACAAAATTAGAAGATAATAACTCCTCATATTAATTAATGTGATAATGATCTACATCGTCACATCTTCAAGGTTAAATATTTGAATTGTAATATAAAATAATTTAAGATTGTACAAGACAGTTAAGAAAATAAAATTTATATCTAACTCAATTTAAGAATCAATTGATGAGGTGTAGTTTATCCAATACCAGTAAAGAGACAACTTATTTTTTTGTTCAATCAACGTGAGAATATAATAGAATCATGATGTGGTCTTGACAATATCATATTAAACATACTTTATTCATTTCATTTTGTATGACTGTCGTCAACTTTTTCTCTCTATGATAACAGAAGTCCTATTTTTATATTTGAGTATTTAAAGTTTAGTTATTTTCATGATATATTCTTAAAAATAATATGATATCTTTAAATCAAATAATTTCTAAAAATATTTTAATATGTTTAAGCAGTATATAAACACTCTTTTTTTTATTTTTTAAAATTTATATTTAATCATATATCATGGCACCATTTAAATATCAGGAGACAAACTTCTTAATTTTGACTGTGGGTTCATATAAAAAAACTTTAAGTTTTTAAAATAAAATATATATTTAATAAATATTATAAATAACAATAATTAAAAATTTAGAAAAACATTTAAAAAAATTGCCGTAAAATAAATTCGCTTAAAAGTTGGACGTAGGATAACAGCGTGAGTGGGAATGTAGAATATCACGTCTGCATGGGTCTCTGTAAGCTTTTTGTGGGAAACGAGGTAAAGGTTAGTTTGGTCTTTTAAGGCAAGTTGACGGCTGTAGACAGGCAGAGAATCAAGCAAGATCAGCTTTTATGGATTCGGGTGTGGTCCCCCAAAGCTCACTTTTTACTCTTTTTTTAACCCTCTTTATGCCGTGGCACTTCTTTAATGGTAAATAATCTCTATCATCTACGTGTTGTGCCTATCTGTATATTGTGTTACAGAAATGGTTTTTCCTTTTCTTTCTTTTCGACCTTACTAAAATTTTAAAGTCCCCATTTTAAGGATCTCACGTAAGTTTTGCTGTCACACATAGGTGTAGGGTGAAAAAAACAAATGTGAAGCTTGAATCAATCACTTACATACTTTTTTTCTCCTCTATTGTATGTTTGTATTTAATTGAATATGGAGCTTAAACTCTTTCATGTTTAGTCTATTAAAAAAAGAGTGATATATTTTTATATATAATAATAATTAAATTTTAAATTATTTATTTTATTCTTTAAAAAATGATTTACAATCACATAAATATATATGATTTATTTTAGATCATAAATATCAAAATTTTTTATTTTTTTCTTAAATTTCGTGCGAAAGCAAACACATTCATATAAATTGGGACGGGCAAGTATCATAAAGGCAATAGCAGTGTTCAATTCAATTCATGCACATCTCTATACTTTTATACCAAGACTGAAGACACGCTATCTATTAGAATAGGGATAACGAACAAAATTACCGATAAGTATGCTGATAAACATGAAACTTAATCAATTGAGTTGAAAAGATGATGATAGATAATTTTCATCTTATATCTTATTAATGTTCTTGATTTTGCAAAATGGTAAAATAAAGTTATAAACCACCACAAAATCAGTTGTCCTTAGTGATTATATATTCTACTATCTACTCCTCATTTGTCGTTTTTTCTTTCATTGAAATTGTTTGGAAAACGACGTTGTCTTCTCCTATATTCACTCCCCCACAACAATTATTCTTTAATTGTGGAGGGCCCATTAGTAGATATGGATGACAACATCACATTTAATTCCCCAACATCCACACGAACACTCACCTCACGTTCTCCCCACGCTCCACTATCTCTCACTGGAGCATTCGCGAATGAAGGTACGCGCTTCAGTAAGGCGTGAAATTAGTAGCTTGAGATGGCCCCAGGAAAGATTTAACGTACCCAATAATCCTGTTCATGTGCACGCGCGCTGTACTCTAATAAAACATAGGGCCCTCGTGAGACCTATGTGTGTTTCGGAGACAGAGAATGATAACGCGATCATTGAAAACCTTTGCTAAGATCGACCTTTTCTCTGTGAAGGGGAAAGTCCCCGAGGCGAAAACCCTCCGTATAAGAGGTTTTTTGGTCAGGTGAGATATAAATCGAGGGATATGTGCGAGTGACAGCCCTGCAAGGGAGAGGACCAACGGAATACGAACCCAGCAACAACCCTTGTAATATTTCAGCAAAGACTGTCACCACACGGATTCGAACCCGCGACGTTGGAATGGTTGTATCCCAATCACCTTGCCACTTACCAATTCGCATGTGCCCCTTAAGGGCCAAGATCGACCTTTTCTATGATAGGAGTATTAAGTTTCATAATATTTTAATTCCTTTTTTCTTTTTGGTGTTGCTACAAACAGTACAAAGTGTTTATAAAAATGTTGTATTCAGAGAAAACCTTTTGTGATCACGCTCGTATTAATCACAATACCGATAATTCCGATTCAGTATAACCATTGCATATCCGGCTCGCTTATCTCGCTTGAAGAGTAAAAGAATTAACGGGGTCTCTTATGCTCATTTCTTGTTTAAAATTTTCAATTTTCTTATTTTTATATAATGTAAATTTAAAACAAGACTAAACTGAACTAGGTAAAGTGAATTTGTTTCCGTCCAAAATGTTTGCCGTTTTATCAGTGACGAAATCAGATGACAAATTGATTTTTAACTAAACGATTTGGGTTGAAAGCGGAACTCTAACTTCCAGCAATGAGTTCCCCAACTACTCCAGAAAGCGTTAAGATGGTGATCGAGTAAACTAAGTGTTAAGAAACATAAATACAACTAGAATGCAATAAAGGCGATAAAGATAGAATGCAGATATGAAAAAATCAATTTTTTGATTGATTGAATGTGTGTTTTTCTGTACAAATGATCCTATAGTTATACTACAAGAAATAAAACGTGATCCCCCTATATTAGCCACTAAATCCACTAGCCAACTATGAGGTGGTGGTGCTGATTTTTGCTCATTAATTCCCTCTTGCACGATTAATGACACTTCCTTCTAGCTGCTTCTGGTTGTTACCGTTTCTTGGGGGTCTAGGATGGTCTTTGACTTGGTCTTCAAGGCGTACAAATGTGTGTGGGTCTTAATTGTTACTCGGAATTGTGACTCGGCTAGGCTACTGTAATAGCCGATGAAGCTTTTTGAGTCGAAGGCTAGGACTAGTAGATTCGGCTACGAGTCAGTTCGATTATCGACTTAGCATTCTGGTGCCTACTCATTTTGATGTTTCCACCTTCGACTGCCATTTGATTCGGCTACACACTTAAAGATATTTTTTGAGTGTTAACAATTGCCCCTACATTAACTCGAGTGCAACTATTGAGTTGATGTATTAAATAATAGCCGTCGTTTCGTGTGGCAGCCACGAGTGTCATTTCAATCACTTTTGCTCTAAATGTATGCAATGATGATTTTCTCTGAAAAGTTTTCTCCTTTTAACCGAGACGTCTCGGCTTCCTACGGAGTTTCAACAACACATTTCAAATAAAGCAGTCCCAATGCGTGTCAGCCACATCTTCCAAAAAGAAAGGGGATATTTAAGGAGAGACGTCCCCCAGAGATTTCTCACTTAGTCATCAGTCGTTCCCAAATTCTCCAAAAAACCCTATTTTCTTAATCAGAGAACCATGTCTTCATCTTCCTCTCTATCTCAAGGATCAGATAACGCCGATTTGGCTGCTGGTGACCTAACCCCTACCTTTGCCTTCATCGATGAACAATTGGTTCTTACTCCTTATGGTACATTTGAACAGGGCGACCTCCTTATTTCTCGGTATCTTAGCCCGACAAACTATGACCTTCCTAGTACCTGTGATTGGTTCACCGGTGACCGTTGTCCGGCTAGCCTGGGTACCTAGCCGGCCAAGATTACCAACTATTCTGGTTGGTTGGAACGAGTGAAGTAGGCCAGAGAGGCCGAATGAGACGCATGGGTCTCTATGACACCATTGCGCTGTCGGAGTTTGACCTCCCATATAACATTGGTCTCATGTACGCATTCCTTGGTTATTGGTCGACTATTGCCAACGCCTTTGTTTTTCCTTGGGGGATGATGACCCCCACATTGCTCGACGTGACGGCGGTACTTGGCCTTTCGATACTGGGAGCAGACGCGCCTATCTTAGGCAATATAGATGTTGCCGACTTGGGCATCAATGTCTCAAAGACTTCTTCCGGCTATGTCCACTTCATGGCCAACAACAGTCGAGTATCGCCTCTCTCGTCGATGATGTCGAGCATCATGCTTTCCTGCTTTTTTGGTTCAGCCAATATTTGTCTGCACAGGGTCTTATGCAGTCGTGAAGGAACTGGAAATTTATGCGGTGTTAGCCGTTTTGGGGAAAGATATCAGTTGGGCATCTCTCTTTCTGACTTATGTTTATATGGCTCTTGGCGATGCCCAGACAAAGTTAAGGGACTCCAAAAATCTGGATACCTTAGCCGGTTCCCTGTGATTCCTTCAGTTGTGGATCACCCTGTATTTCCCAGAGTTTATTCCTGATGATTTTGATGACCGCCGTTTTTCATTAAACCTGCCGGTGCTAGTCTATACTCTTCAGAAAACACCCTTCGTTCCTTAGGATGCCTTCACTGTAGTCTCCACCCTGCATAGTCTATCTCGAGACCATTACATAGATTGGAAACCGGTCCTCGAGAGATGGGCCACCCGCGATTGGGTCTGTCAAGTAGCCGATGACAAAAATTTACATTTTCTCAGCGGAGAACTATGGCCCTCATATGGGGGCGCATTCTGACGGCAAATGATCTATTGGGTGGCTTGAAGCCCACTTATAGGAACAATAAGTAGACTATGGAGCCCTATCAGTCAAACTTTATGGCACGCAATTCGATCTAACTCAGCACGTACCATGGCCACACCACACTATTGTTTGCTCAACCCAACGCTGTATTCTTGATGCAAAATATGCAAGAAAAATAGCCGATCGCAATATTGATAGGCTCGCCCTATTTGACTGGCGGTCATTTCCCCCGAGAGCAAATACCACAGTTGCTTTTGATGACTGGTGGAACACAGCCAATGAGAAATTCTTCTAATCTCATCTAGATGTGTACTGTGATCGGCTGGTCCTGTCAAAGAAGAAAAAGACCCAAGAAACCCCTAAACCGCGGATGAAAGAGGCCGCTCTGAAAGATTCTCTCCTTAGATCGGCTAGACCTGCTGCCTCAAGATCTTTCGTCAGATTGCGGCAGACGAAGAGAAAAGGTAAAATGTCTTCTACATATGTGTTGGCCAGATTATTCTTATGATTTTTGGCTAACATCTTTTATGCGTCTTTCGGTAACTCAATCCCCCCGAGCGTTTGTCGATTTGGAGACCACTTCCAACAACGAATCCCCGTCACCTAGGAAATCTGTTCCCAAGCAACCCAAACGAAGTGGAGGGGTTGTTATCCGAGATCGTAGTGAGGAAGAACCCCATAGAACCAGAATTCCTATTTCTGCCGAGGAAGAAGAGGAAATTGAGGTATATCCCTTGTCTAGCTTAAATACCTTCGCATCAGTTATCTTTTAATATTCATGTTTTCTGTTTGCCCTTTCAGGGACCACAACGTATAAGACAGACGATCGCAGACAGTGTTTGATACCCCTCTTCATATTGGATTGTCCTTTTCGGCTCATGCTTCCACGCATCCGCAAGATCCGTTATCGGCTATTCAAGGCCAAAATTTCTCCTGTCGAGGCAGCCGAAGATTTTTATACTGATGCAGCCGTAGAGGTATATCCTTTCTCTTAAGCTTGGCCCTTCACTATTTCCAAACCCTTGCCTCTATTATGAACCCGCCCTTTTTCTATAAAGGAGATGGCTGGAGATAATCCCCCAACTGAAACTAACCCAATTGATGACTCAGAAGTGCCAGTCGAGATTATCCCTGAAGACGTGCTTCTGCAATATTTTAGCTCAGTCGATATTGCACCTGCACCATCTTTGCCTATTGACATTCATTGGGAGCAAATTGCGGAGTCTCTTGCCAGAGGGATTATGACCAGCAAAGAAGAGTTCCATGCTTTGAGGGCTTCTCTGTTCCGATTGTCAAAAGTAAAAAAGGGTTCCCCATTTTTGGCAACCACCTATAATGACATGGCCTTGGCTCTAAATGACTTATTTGCTTTACACAAAATGGTCAAAGATAGTCATGATGAGGCGGCATCTGCTCTGCAACACTTGGGGTCTCTTCGGCAAGAGAAGATCCACATTTAGACTTCTTTCAATGAGGTGAATGCAGAAAGGCAACAGAGTGTCAGCCGAAGGAATGACTTGTAGGAGCAGCTGTCAAAATTGCAAGCCGATCTGGAGAGGATCCATGCGGAGATAAAGGCTATTACTCCGGCTATAGGTACCTTGGAGTCGATTATTAAGGCACAAAATACCTCCCGCTCTTCTTTGTTTTGGCAGGGCATTCATTTGGATAACAAGATTTGGGAACTTAGTAATCAACAGGTGGTTTGGGAATTGGATCAGAAAGCGGGCAGTGAATGGCTGGCCCAATTGGAGAATGAGTGGACTGCGTGGAAAAATAGACTTGCTCAGGTAACGCCAACACTCCCTGCTAGTTTTTTCGAAGTGGCATACGAGGGAACTCATTCATCGGTTACGACTACTCCTTTGCCAATTGATTTCGTTGCTCAGTTGTCAGTCAACATCCTCATGGACTTACAATCTGAAGCCATTTCTGCTTTTGCTACTCAAGAGGTATTTTCAGAAGTCGAACAACAGCCAGAGAATACTCTAGCGACCGACACTCAAGCTTTTACCGAGATCCCATCAGTGGTGGTGGCTGACCCTTTGTTAGATGCAGAAAGGGGGTTTCCAGAAGAAGTAGGAGCGGATGAGGTAGTAGCCGTTGGTGCTTCTAAAGATGAGAAATAGACTGCAGCTATCCATGGAGACCCTTGTGACCCCAATGAGCTTGATTGCCCATTTCATTAGTCGTCCTTGAAAAATAGGTATATTCAATAAGTACCGGTGTCAATCTTGCACAAAATGTGAACCACATGTGGCATTAGATAATGTTCAAGTTTTGTACAAGCATAGAATAAGGACAAACAAAGCTTTTCTATAGGGGTATATCTAGTTTCAGCTTCATTAAGCATTCGACTAAGGTAGTAAACTACCCTTTCGGTTCCATCATTGTCATCCTGTGCTAACATGCAACCAATAGACAAATCTGCAGCCGAGATGTACAATTTCAACGGTTTCCCTAGCATGGGAGACACTAGCACATGAGGAGTTGCTAGGGCCTTTTTAATTTGGTCAAATGCCTCTTGCTGTTCTAGGCCCCTTATTAGCTCTTCTGACCCTTTAAGCCTAAGCAAAGGTGAAAAAGCTTTCATTTTGCCAGCTGAATTAGATATGAATATCCTTTGAAAGTTTATCTTCCCTAACATGCTTTGTAATTTCTTCTTTGTTCTGGGTGGTGCGGATTCCATTACTGCCCGGGCTTTGTTATGATCTATTTCAATACCTTTCTTATGTACCAAGAAACCAAGGAAGTTGCCAGCCAATACTTCGAACATGCACTTGGCTGGAATCATTTTAAGATTATGAATCCTCATTCTCTTTAGTGCTTGTTCAAGATCGGCTAAGTGATCCTTAAGGTCCTTAGACTTCACCACCACGTCATTAATGTAGACCTCCATAGTTTTTCCGATCAGATCATGGAAGATGGTGTTCATTGCCCTCTGATAAGTAGCACCAACATTCTTCAGACCAAACGGCATAACTACCCACTCGTAAATGCCCAAGGCTCCTGGACACCTAAAAACAGTCTTGTGAATGTCCTCCTCGGCTCCTGCTATCTAATTATAGTCAGAGTATCCATCCATGAATGTCAGCACACCATTAGCGACTGCCGAACCGACTAGCATATCAGCTACAAGTATGCCGTATTCATATTTAGGAGTGGATAGATTTAGGTTCCTGTAATCAATACATACCCGAACATTATTCTTCTTGACTGGCATAATGTTTGCCAACCATTCCACATACCTAGCCGTTCTGATGAACCGAATCTTCAGCAGCCGTTCATTCCCAGCTTTGATTTGAGGCATCAGTTGAGGGTGATATCTTCTGGTAGGTTGTTTATGAGGTGTGCAGCCCTCTTCAATTGGCAATCTATGCTCTATCAAAGTACATGCCAACCCAGGCATCTTATGATAATCCCACGCGAAGCAGTCTTTATACTATAGTAGAAGAGCCGTCATGCTTTGTTTATCTTCCTCCTTCAGCGAGCTACTATTATGTGTTAGTCGAGGGACTTCCTCAGTACTCAAGTTGATATCTTCCAAGGGATCATGAGACTCAAAAATAGGCATGGCCCTTCTTATGGGTGATTCAAGTTCCATCGGCAACTCAATGTCATCGGTTGCCAGTGTTGGTTCTCTGTTGTAGTCCTCTACCTGTGATGCCTCGGCTATCCTTGCTTTAGAACTTAGAGCATTCAGCCAATTCCACAGATCACGTATGATTTGGGTCTCCTCAATCATTAACTCTTCCAAGGTAAGCCGTGGTTCAGCTAATTATTTCATTACAAAACCTCATGAAGTTAGATTGCAGTATTCCCAAGATCATTCTTTGTACTGCTCCGCGACAACCATGGGAGCCATATAGGGTGAATATAAGACAACTTTAAGTTCTTAACCCCTGCTTGGAATGGGTTATCATCGGCTGGGATGATTTATATCTTGTCTCCTTCCTAGAAAATGAGCTTTTGATTCATGGTGGAAAGAAAACATCGGCTGGTGTGAATCTAGTCTCTGTCCAATAGAATGGCATATGATGGCTTGCCATCTATTACAAAGAAGGCAGACCTAACCGTTTTAGGACCTACAATGATTTCTGCTACTAAGATCCCCAAGCTTCAGAGGCCTCTCCCATAAAGCTAGCCATTTTCATGTTAGTTGGGATGAGATCCTTTCTGGTTTTGTTGAGGCTTTTCAAAGTAAGTAGCGACATCACATTCAGCACAACCCCATTATCGATGAACACTCGGCTGATGGCTTTGCCGTTAATGTAAGCCTTAACATAGAGGGTTTGAGGTGTTTAACCATCTCTTCCATAGGTGCACCAAATAAAGTGCTCAAAGTGTCCCTAGCCGTGGTAACAGCTATAGTCGCCCATTTAGTGTCTTCCACACACACATCACCTTCTAGGCTATCCAACGTAGAACGGCCGGCCGAAAACTCACATGAAATCAAGTTGACCATTTTAATAACTGCCCAAATCTCATTGGCTGAATCATGCTTAAATATATCGAGGATGGAGTCTCCCACCTCGTCTAATTCGGTTCACAAGAAGCTAATATCTTTCATCTCCTAGAGACATATAGGAAATGGCTGAGGTTCTAATGCCTAGATCCTCTGCGCGATTTGTGGAACCATCTAGGCTAAGGATTCCTTCAGGATCGTAGTCTCCCATTGAGGTTCCTCTATCGGGTCATCATCAGGCTGTATATTCAACTCTGGTTAGTCTAAAGCTTCTCCTTCATGCGGTACTGCATCTGAAAAGGTTGAGGCGAATGCCTGATCTATAGCCTCAGTCACGGCAGACTCAGGAATTTCCTGCTTATCGACCGCCTTAGCGATGGATATCATGTGCAACATTTGCTTCATCTTGCACAAGGCTCTGGCGCGCTGCATCATTCTTTTCTGAGTCCTGGATACAACACTTGGTGGTGCCTCTTTCTTTCTAGAAGCCTGATTGATGAACCACTTTCCTTCCTCTATATTGTCGATTAGTTTAATCATCCTTCGGGGTTTCAACTAATCTTCATCCCTCACTATGATACGCAAGGAAGAAACACCTTCTCTTACGTTGAACTTAGCCACCCTTTGTTTAGCTATGGGGAGTGGTTCCTCACTATCCGGGGCACGCTCGGCTTCTCATTGATTGGTAGCCATACTAGCCCCACAAGCCTGTGCTTAAGGTCTACTGCTGCCCTTTTGAGTTTCGGGTACTGTTTGTAAGGTTCCCGAGCAGTGTGCTCTGGTCTATAAGGGTGGCTATGAAAACTGCTTCGAACTGGCTACCTATTCGTGTCCTCATACATGCGGCCTAGCTGATCCAACACAGAGGTCCTTGTGGCCTCTTCCTTACCAGCGGGCTTCTTTGGGACCCATATATTTTTCATCGGGTGTTTTCCCTTAACATCTTTTGATTGATCTAGCTTAGAAAAGGATACCATAGATATCGCTACTGAAGGAAATGGGTCAGTATCAACAGATATTTTAGCTATACTTTTATCGGCTAGCTTGAATCTTCCATCCTTGATGCTATTTTGAATTGCCTTTCTGAAGACCACACAATTAGAAGTAGCGTGGCTATATGAGTTGTGCCATTTACAATACTTCTTATCCTTGATCTCTTCGGCAGACAGAATCCTCTGGCCATCAAGCAGCCAAATCTGTTTATCTTTAAGTAGATGATCAAAGATCTGATCTGCCTTTGTAATAACAAACGAGTAACCGACCCTGTCATTAGTTGAACTTGTCTCCTTTCCTTTCGTAGCTTTCAAAGTTGGGCAAGAATAAACTTTACCCTTGACAATCTCGACTACCATTGCATCTGCCGTGTAATCGACTGACTCTGAGTTAGACTCATCTTCCTCAATAATGGATACTAAATGGGAGCCTCGGTTTCGGTTAGCTCTTCTATTCTCCTGGATATATTGCTCTATTTGGCTATCATTCTCAGCTAACTGGCTTAAGTCAGAGCAGGATTGTCAAACTAATTTCTCTTATAGCTGAGGATGCATGTTGTTGATTATCATATGAGCGCATTCCGACTCAGGGAAGTGTACAGTGCATTTCCCAACCTTCATTTTGAATCTCTCGATATAATCGGTAGCCGACTCATCAGCTTGTTGCTTGAGATTCGTCAAATCGGTTACAGTGACTTGAGGTTGGGGCCAATAAAATATATCATGGAAACAACGCTTCATGTCAGCCCAGCTCTGTAGAAAGTCGAGGGTCAAGGATGAGTACTAGGCAAATGTTGTTCCGGTTAGAGAAACGGGGAACAACTGCAGCTTGTGATACTCGTTCTGGCCAACCTCGCCATATTGGACGGTAAATTTTCCGATGTGCTCAATGGTAGATTTATCGTCATCACCCGAGAAGATGGCGAATCAGGCATTTTGAAGCCTCTTGGCAATGGTGCTATCCGATCTACCTAATCGGGGTAGGGTTTCCTATAAACAGACCTGTCCAAGTGTTTCAGTTGGATGCCAAAATACCACTTCATGGTATTCACGATAGTTTAAGGGTTCATCAACTGTGAAGTCCCCTGCCAATTCTCAGTTGGAACCGGCTGGTAGGCGTTCTGAACTGGAGGCCTCTATTCTGTACCTTGTTGAGTAGGGTTTTGAAAGTTGTAGGTATTCTGCTGGCCATTACCAATAGGTGAGGTATATCCCTATTCCTGTTGTTGGGTATAATCACCAAAACCTGTAACCTGAGCTCATGAAACAACCGACGGAGCCTGAGGATAAGGTGGAATAATGTTCCATGTCTGCTCTCCCGGACATCAATCGTTCTTGAAAGTTTGCGCTTCCTGGATGGTATAGAATGGGTACATGCTGTGACTGCTGGAATGATATCCCGCTGTAGACAGCGTCACCAGATATCTTAGCATGGTCATAGCCAGGGGCCAACGACTGCCAATTTGGCTAGCCAACATTGGTTGTCTGCACCGTAGGGTCATTTGCAGGAGTGTACGACATAACGGGTGATAACCCAAGGTGTCCAGATGCCTGAACTGGTCTCCGAGCCATATTGATCCTCCCATAATGTAGACTCGCTTGGTCAAGTGACACTGTTTCCCCCCAAGATTTGGCGGCAACCATACGGTAGACTGGTTACTAAGTGACTGGGCTTGTGCTCCTAGGTGTACTATCAGCTGTACCTGAGTAGGTATTAACCGATACATATTCGGCTGAGGAATAATATCTGGAGTCACAGTTACATGTTGCACAACGCCACTCGTCCGAGGGATGGCAGAACTAGCCGAACATTCTCCTGGATGTAGTCGGTTGGCTTCCAGTTCCCTCGCATGCTGAACCTCATTATGCACCATTGGCTTAACGATGTCAGCCAACTATTTGGAAACCTTATACATAATGTCGTGGATGCCTAAGTCAATCTGATGTCTAATGAATGACGTAGTCATGATAGTTGAACCTTCAGGTTGGCTAAGTTCACCCACGGCTTGGGTTGATGGAAGAAGTGGAGGGGTATCAATCAATGTAGGCATACTCGAGGAAAGTGGTGGCTCGTTGTTTCTTCTGGGAGGATTCTGCTTAGGATGTGGATTGGACTCTGGGTTCATCTTCTTACCAGACCTTAGGCGCATACGCCAAGCGTGATCCTGACTTAGAGAATCAAACTTCACTATGAGGTCATCTATGGTCCCACTAGGCGTGCCAAATTTGTTCCCGTTCGAAATATTTTCCGTTTTATCGGCTGACGAAATTGGATGACAAATTGATTCCTTAACTAAGCGATTTGGGTTGGAAACAGAACTCTAACTTTCAGCAATGGTTCCCCAACTACTCCAGAAAGCGTTAGGATGGTGATTGAGCAAACTAAGTGGTAAGAAATATAAATACAACTACAGTGCAATAAAGAGATAAAGATAGAATGGAAATATGAAAAAATTAGTTTTTTGATTGATTGATATGTGTTTTTCTGTACAAATGATCCTATATTTATACTACAATAAATAAAACGTGATCCCCCTATGTTAGCCACTAAATTACCCACTAAATCCTCTAACCAACTATGAGGAGGTGGTGCCGATTTTTGCTCTTTGATTCCCTCTTGCACGATTAATGGCACTTCCTTCTAGATGCTGCTGGTTGTTACCGTTTCTTGGGGTCTAGGATGGTCTTTGACTTGGTCTTCGAGGCGTCCAAATGTGTGTGGGTCTTAATTATTCCTCAGAATTGTGAATTGTCTAGGCTACTATAATAGCCGATAAAGCTTTTTGAGCCAAAGGATAGGACTAGTAGATTCGGTTACGAGTCAGTTCGGTTATCGACTTAGCATTCTATCGCTTGCTCATTTTGATGTTTCCACCTTCGGCTGCCACTTGATTCAGCTACACACTTGAAGGTATTTTTTGAGTGTTAACATAATTTTACTTACATATTGTTCTAGAGACATACAACATCGATGATGCGATGGAAAAACTTGTTCTTTTAAAGTAAAAATCAAATATGCATTTGATATGGAGCTACACGGATTTGACTCCTCCCATTACACTTTTTCTCC
Source organism: Anisodus tanguticus (assembly GCA_034509755.1). Classification (NCBI taxonomy): domain Eukaryota; kingdom Viridiplantae; phylum Streptophyta; class Magnoliopsida; order Solanales; family Solanaceae; genus Anisodus; species Anisodus tanguticus. The sequence goes on along the minus strand of CM067555.1, from coordinate 23,432,499 downwards.
ATTTCATCAAATGCATACTTAGATGATTGACACTTGTCTATTTTAAAATTTTAAGGCTTGTATTAAATTAACTTAAGCAATAATATTAACCATAGTGAATGATTAATTTGAAAAATTACTTTCCACACAAATCTCAACTTCCACTAATTTAGAAACCCATTAATATCTGTCAAGACACTGTTCCATTGGGGAACAATTTTGTGTTCAGATTACAAGGATTTTCATGGATGTGCAGTGCAACTTCGACTCAAATGTGTATGAACTAATTGCTTGAAATGAAGAATTTGTGAGGAAGATAAGTAAATTTTCATTATTCACAATGATGAATACAATGAGATATTATACACATATCTATCTACATCTAGAATCTTCTAACCAACTAATTAATTACTTCTAACAACTTGCAACTACTTCTTAACCAACTAACAAACTCCACTTACTAACTAAATAGAAGATATTCCATGCAACACTCCCCATGGCACTATTGTGCACTTCACTAGCTCTTTTACACCCCCCTCAAGCTAGGAGATATGGAGATGTTTTTCATGCCTAGCTTGGACATCAAATGTGCATGTTGTGGTCGACCAAGAGCCTTAGTTAATAAATCTGTTGGCTGATCTGTAGAGGGAAAAAATGCAGTGTGGATGAGACTTTGCCCCTTATGAAATGACAATCTATATCAATGTATTTTGTACGCTTATGAAAGATTGGATTGGCAGCAATCTGGATTGCAGATTTGCTACCAGTGTTTAATCTGAACTCCAAGCTCTTGATATAACCCAATGAGCCACATCACTTCTGTTACTGAGGCAGCTATGGCCCTATATTCAGCTTCTAGACAATGTTCCCTGCTTTTTGGACTTCCATAATATTGGTGAAGAACCAAACACTACCAAATATCCAGTAACTGATCTTTTGCTGTTAATGCAAGATGTCCAGTTTGCATCACAGAATACTTCCAACTGAGGGATACTCGAGCTGGACATAAGAATTCCCAATCCAGGTTCTTGTTTGATATATCTCACCAGTCTAAGTGCAGCTTCCATTAGTGATGCCTTGGGTATATGCATAAATTGTCTTAAATATTGCACTGGGAAAGCAATGTCTGGTCTGGTAGTTGTTAAATACAACAACCTGCCAATTAACCTCCTATAAACACTGGGATCTGACAAAGGCAAATATTTCTTTGGTGGTAACTTAGCACTAGCATGTTGTGCAGCAGAACTAATATGTTGATCAAATTCAGATGTAGTAAACTTCACATTCAAATTCATAGGTGAGGAAGCAGGTTTGGCACCTAACAATCCCATGTCTGCTATAAGTTCCAAGGCATATTTCCTTTGATGCATAACTACGCCTTGATTACTTCTTGCAAATTCTATCCCAAGAAAGTATCTGAGTTCTTCTAGATCTTTTATCTTAAAAGATGACTGCAATGTCTCCTTGGTGGACTGGATAAGAGCTGGATCATTTCCTCTAGCCAGCAAATAATATACATACACCAATATCACCACCATGTTGTTACCTCTCTGCTTGGTAAACAAGGAATAATCCCTGTGACTTTGCTGGAAACCAGATGAAACCAAAGCTGTAGTGAGCTTAATGCTCTATTGCCTTGATGCATGCTTCAAGCCATACAATGATTTTAACAGTCTACACACTTGCTTCTTCCCACCCATGACATCAAAACCTTCCAGGACTGTCATATACACTTCATCCTATATATTTTCCTGTAAGAAAGCATTATACACATCCATTTTGTGAACTGTCCATTGCTTGTCTATTGTAATTGAAATTACAGATCTCACAGTGGACATTTTTACCACTGGTGAAAATGTCTCATGGTAGTCAAGGCCTTATTTTTTGTTATATCCTTTTGCAACAAGTCTGGCCTTGAATCTCTCCACTTATCCTATTGCTTTATATTTGATTTTGTACACCCATCTGCATCTTATAGCCTTCCTTTTATTTTGGGATTGACACCAACTCCCATATGCCATTGTCTTTCAAAGCCTTGATCTCAGTCTTTATTGCTTCAACCCACTTGTTATGCCTTGCAGCTTCTAAATAACTACATGGCTCAGTATTAAGAGAAATTTGAGCCATAAAACTCTAATATTTAGATGACAACCAATGTAATCTACCCAGTAGATATGAAATACAAGAAACTGGAAGAACCATGCTTAGTGACATAGTCCTTGTGCCAAATGGGAGGTTTACTAGTCCTTGCAGATCTCTTAGTATTAGAGTCTGGTGCATTTGTGGTAGATAAATTCTCATCTTGAATCACCTCATGAACCTTCAAATGTGGTCTTCTCTGTTCATCACCTGTAGGTAATATGGTAAGCATTTGTGTGGTCTTGGCAGTCTGTGGATGAACTAAATCATCAAAATAGAAATGTTCATGTGATCTGATATAACTGAGATTATCATCAGCTCCACCTTTGAGAGGAAAAACTATCTCCATGAATACCACATCCCTACTCATGAATAATGTTCTATTTTCCATGTCATAGAGTTTGTATCCATTTGTGCTGACGATAACCAAGTAGAACAACTCTTACTGCTCTAGGACTGAATTTATCCTGTCTAATCAGAGATGTTGCAAAACATAGACAACCTATCACTATTAAATGAGCTAGTGATGGTGCCTTACTGTATAACATTTCATATGGTGACTTATTACCTATGACAGTAGAAGGGATTCTATTCATTATATATACATCCCCCTCCACACAGAACCCCCTAAACCTGTCTGGTAGTCCTGCCTGAAACTTTATAGCTTTGGTTGTCTCCAGTATATGCCTATTCTTCCTTTTCACTACACCATTTTATTGTGGTGTATGTGGACAAGAACTCTCATGCACTACACCATGTTGTAAGAATAATTCCTTACAGTTTTGATTAAAGAGTTCTGTGCCATTGTCAGATCTTATCCTCTGTATCTTCACTTCAAACTGAGTATGGATTTCAACAAAGAAATTTCTAAGTATTGCAGCTACATCAGACTTCAATCTCATCAAAAAAATCTAAGTCCATCTAGAATAGTCATCCACAATTGTTAAGAAGTATCTCATTCCATTATATGTTTCTACTTTGTAAGGACCCCATACATCAATATACAACAATTAAAATGCTTTTGTTTTTCTACTAGTACTGACAAGAAATGGAATCCTAGTCTGTCTAGCCAAAGGACACACTTCACATTTATTCAAAACAAAAAAGCTGTCATTTTTGAAACATGAGATTTTCTTTAAAACACTCATAGGTACATGACATAACCTCTGGTGCCATGTGCTTACATCCACCTACTGAACTGCTGCCAAGCATCTAGTCAAATCTTTTCCTTTATTTTGTGCATCCAAACTTAATATGTATAGCCCTTCTTCTTCAATATCAATCCCCCCCACCTTCCCAGATGAGAGATCCTAAAAAACATAACATTTTGGAAAAAAAGTAACACTGTAATTCAATTCTCTAGTTACTTTTGAGACTGACATGAGATTAAACTTGAATGCTGGTACACATAAAATATTTCTAAGTACTTCACCTCCTCCTAGATGATAATTACCAACATGTGACACTTTAGCTGAATCACCTGTTGGTAATTGCACCATTCCTGTATTTTCTGTCAAACTTTTACTGTGTAAGTATTTTTTATCACTAATCATGTGATTAGTTGCTCCTGTGTCTACAATCCACTTCATCAATATTTCTGAATCAAATATACCTTTACCTGCCATGTTAGAAACTACTTTAGTTTCTGCTTTGTCATTAAGTAGATTGAGAAGCTGTTGATGTTGGCTAGGTGTAAACTGCATGAATGAAGATATATGTTGTGGAATCCTTTGGTTGTGACTGTCGTTTGTCATAAATTGAGACCGTGAATTTGTCCCATAGTACAGTCCAGATTGTTGTTTCTGCACACACCTCATATCATTCTGATACATTTCATCATTTTAACCAGTGTCTTCAAATGATACATTTCCTCCTGTCACCACATATGCCTTTTTGGCTTTACTTTTGAAATTCTCAAGATATCCATGAAGTTTGTAACAATCATCTTGTATTTATCCATTTTTGTGACAGTAGTCACATTTCATCAGTTTGAAACAATTCAGCTTAAAGTGACCTCTTCCATGACAAAAATCACAAAAAACATTGGGATTGTATGGTTTTTTTTTGTTTTGATCTTCCATTTCCTCCTCTTCCAACTCCACTTCTAGCTGTAAACATGGTAGCACAATATACTATTTCTTGCATCACTCTACTGGTCTCTGCAACTATCATTTTGCTCTCTTCTTGGTTGATAATTGCATACACCTGATTTAGACTTGGTACTTGCTGCATCATAATCACATGACTTCTTGCCTGACTATACCTCTCATCTAAGCCCATTAAGAATTGTAACATCATCTGATATTGTAGGTGATCAACAAACTCTTTAGATTTAGAACAACAAGAATGTGGTGGTACAATTGAATCATACTCATCCTAAATGTCTTTGAGTTTTGAATAGTACATTGAGACTGACAGTGTTCCCTGCCTCATTGTAACAATCTCTCTGTGTAACTGGAATGCTCTAGAACTATTTATTTTGTCAAACCTTTCCCTCAACTCTTTCCAGATTACACGTGAGTCAGAGTTGAATAACATCCCACTGAGCAAATTTTTGCTCACATTTCCCATTAGCCATGACACCACTATAGCATTGCATCTATCCCACAACCTTACCAAATCACCATGGAATGTCTCTCTTTTCACTGTTCCATCAATAAAACCTATTTTATTCTTCCCTAATAAGGCTAGTTTCATTGCCCTACTCCACAATGTATAATTGTCCATCCCATTCAGTATGATGCCAACAGATAATGATCCTGGTGCATCAGATGGAAATAAATATAGAGGATGATTATGATTTATACTTATAGTCATTGTTGTAACTCCACTTTACAGTTCTTCTCCATTAACCTCCATCGTTACTTGTCTACAATTTTTCGATTTCAGCTACAATTGTTACTAGTTACTGAAATAACACGACAGTAATCTACAAGCTTTTGCTCCAACTAAGCTTCTATTCACCAACTTCTGCCTCCCGATCCAAAAAATTCACATGTCTGATGTGTTGATCCCTCGAATCCCTTCTTTCATGCAAAGGAACTCCCTTAATCTTCGTTAATTTGTCAAAGCTCTGATACCATGTCGAGACACTGTTCCATTGGGGAACAAAATATGTGTTCAGATTACAAGAACTTCCATGGATGTGCAGTGCAACTTCGACCCAAATGTGTATGAACTAATTGCATGAGATGAAGAATTTGTGAGGAGAGAAGCAAATTTTCATTATTCACAATGATGAATACAATATGATATTTATACACATATCTATCTACATCTAGAATCTTCTAACCAACTAATTAATTACTTCTAACAACTTGTAACTACTTCTTAACCAACTAACAAACTCCATTAACTAACTAAATAGAAGATATTCCATGCAACACTCCTCATGACACTATTGTGCACTTCACTAGCTCTTTTACAATATCATTATAATTATATTTTGTACATTCAGATATAAGATTCATCTCAATAAATGAGATTATCATGTAGGTAAAGAGTAGTTATATACTTTTTTGCCTTTTAACCATAAAAAATGATATTATCTTCCACAATTTTCTTTCTGGTAGTCTATCACTGTAATCATATATACTAAAAATGGGAAGCTCCTAAGTGTAAAGTTGAATTACTAAAATGTCCATTCAAAATTGGATCCCCTTTTTATCCTTAAGATAAAAAAAGCTTTATTAATAATTTTAAAACTAAATAAATAAAATCAAATGCATTGAATAAATAGTGTACTGCTTCATCTGCCAGTAATCAGTAGGCTCTACGTGTGCATAATTCAATTAATTCTTAATAGTACTTAATATAATCTTTTTATATTCCAACTTTTATTACTCTGGTTTGGTCTTCTAAGCTACCGGTTATAGGTAGTGGAGTAGTAATATTTATTCAAAGCATTTAATCCTACTTTATAAATATAAAAGTTATCAAAGTGTCAAATCACTTAAATCATTTTGCTCATTTTCCCTATAATGGTATCATAAACAATTTTTTGTTGGGTTTCTTTGTCATTTTTCTTTGTATTTGATTCTTTCAGTATATAAATTTCCTAATTCCTGTAAATTCTTTTTGGAATCTAATAAAGGGTACTTGCTTTCTTCTTCTGCTTTAATGTTCATAATTGAGAAAATGTGATAATTGTTTTTACTTTTGCAGCTGGAATAACCCTTTGCAGATCTAAGTGTTGAGATCGTTTCTGCTAGAGGTTTGTCTTGACACATATGTGATCTGATAACTTTTATTTTTAAATAAAAAAACCTAAAAAAAATACAATAAAGCAATTCACGATAAGCTTATCATCTTTTTAAGATCAACAACAAAATAAAAAATAAAAGACTATTAATTAAACAAATAACGTTATTTGCTTAGCCTCTTCGTATGAGATTTTGATGGGACAGAGTATAATCTGGCTCACACGAATGGGTGATGATTGATGGCGGAATAGTAGGTAAGCAGTTTTTTCAAACACACAAAATTAATTTTAGGAATATAGCATTTGAATTGCATGTTTCATATTTTGTTGTTACAATCACTCGCAAATAACAACCGAATGGGCATATTTATATGATTTTATAGGGAAATAAAGGGTGAAAATCGTTAAAAATAGAGGATAAAATGAATAAAAAAAGAACATATATTTTAGGGTTGCAAAACACAAAAATCTCTTCCTATTTTAATTTGTTGTTCATCAGTTAGTATAATACGATCTTCACTATATATGTAGTGAAACAATGCTTTCATGTGCACTCTTCCGCTCGTGAGTTTAAATCTCTTAATTATTCTCTTCCCTTTAGTTTCATAACAAATAATTTTGTTTTAATGGTCAAATATAGTAGGATTATTCAAGAAATTAAAAACTGAAAAAAATTATAAAAAAAACAAACTAAAGAACTTTTTGTCTTTTTAATGAACTCAACATGTGTTCAGTAGCGGACTCAGAATTTAAGGATCGTGGGTACTTCATATTCTTCAACATTCATATTCTTCAACATAAGTTGCTAATGATAAAATATACATACGAACAAGAAAAAGATGAGACCAAAAACTGTACTTTGAACATCAGTGAAATTTAAAAAATAAAATATTGGGCACGAGGTTCAAACATAAGTACCCCAAGTTCCCAAACCCTTAAAGTTCCACTTGAAAATCAAAGCACCCAACTATCTTTTTGTTTCTAGGATATTTTTTAAATATTTATATTCAATTTTCATAAATTTCTTATATAACTATACTTAATCTGTGTCGGATTTAATAGGTGTCAGAGCACCACTAATTAGCACATAGGTCCGCCCCAGCATGTGTTCTGGTTTGAGTATGATGTAAGGAATTAGTTTAGACAGAACGTGCTAGCTATACACCCCCTTCGCCCTATTAAATCAATTTTTAGTGCTAATCTATTTGTTGTATTAATTATCTAAACTTAAATAGCTTTTTACGCCATAATGAAACAATAAGAAGATTTGAGATCGATCCTAATTGAAAATATAAATATAATGTTCATAATAAGAGTTATAGTAATGAATACGCAAACAAAACGTCAGGATGAAATATATATAAAGAATATTTTCTATAAAGAAGTATTCAGTTAGGTACGATCATATCACATGTGTGCACTTAATTACGTCAAAATTTATCACATTACATATTTGCACCTACATAACTAAATTTAATTATTCAACTTTGCAAGTTTTAGAGGATCCATAATATTTTGCGTTGACCAATCAAGTCATTTGAGGCTAATTGTTTATTCAATTCAGCTTGTATTTTGTTTCTTCAAATGCTCAATTATTCATTACACGCATGTTTTAATATTATCTATATCGTGTTAAAAACCTATATTAATTAAATTGGAATATACGTATAACGCACGTGTTCAGAGACTAGTTTAAAATAAAATGATAGTTATTTGAGGGGCATTTACTAATTTTAAATATTTAAATGGCAAAAAATGATTTCCAATGTAAATAAAAAATGATTAGTTAACACTTTTGAGTTGGTATAAAATCGTCTGCCCATTCAATCAAAATATGCAGTGTTGTTTACATCCTTGCAAAATATGAAAGAATATAATCCTCTGATTATTTTCATTAATGAAGAAATATATATATAAATATACAATATCTAAATATGGAAAATAAATCTACATTTTCGTACTATAATTCTAATAGCTTTTCCTAATACAAGACTAATACCATAATTACACTTGTACAATAATTCTACAACTATGGTAAGTGAATATACAAAAATCGGTCCTTTGATATACACGATTTGTCTGTGTATATCATGTTTTCTATCACACCCCCGAAGTCATAGCGGATGGTTGTCGTACGCTGAGATTGTCCATAAAATTTTCAAACAGAACCAAGGGAACACCCTTAGTAAAAATGTCAGCAATTTGGTACCTTGAAGGGACATGCAAGACACATACTTGTCCACGAGCTACCTTTTCGCAAACAAAATGAATATCCATCTCGATATGTTTTGTGCGCTGATGTTGGACCGGATTCCCAGAGAGATAGACGACACTAACATTATCATAGTAGACCAATGTAGCTTTTTAAATAGGAAAGTGAATCTCTAATAAAAGATTACACAACCAACATGACTTAGACACCATATTGGATACTCGTCGATACTCGGCCTCGGCACTGGATCACGATAAAGTAGCCTGGCATTTTGCCGACCAATAGACCAAGTAATCACCAAAAAATATACAATAACCAGATGTTGAACGTCTGTATCTGAACATCCACCCCAATCAACATCTGTATAAGACACGAGAGTAGAGACGGAGGATGGATATAAATGCAATCCATAATCAAGTGTGCTCTGTATGTATCGTATAATGCGTTTGAGCGCATACATGTGTCAATCCGCAGATCATGCATAAATAAACATACCTGCTGTACTGCATAAGTAATATCTGGTCTCATGAAAGTAAGATATTGAAGAGCCCCTGCAAGACTACGATAGTAGGTGGGATCCACATATGGTGTGTTAGAAGTAGCACTCATCTTCAATTTGGTATCAACCGGAGTAGAGGAGGACTTACAAGACGACATGCTATCTCTCTAAATAATATCAGCCGCATACTTTTTATGTGATAAAAATAGACAACCTTCATGACGAGTGACAACTATACCAAAAAAATAACTCAAGGGCCCCAAGTCTTTCATAGCAAATTCTGAACTGAGAAGGGACATGATAAACTTGTGCAAATTATCAGAGGAGGCAGTAATAATTATATCATCCACATATAACAGAATGTATGCTAGAGAAGTACCACGACGATAGATGAACAGAGAAGGATCAAACCTGCTGTGAGAAAACTCAATAGTAGACATATAATCTGCAAACCTCTTATACTAAGCCCGTGGGGCCTGCTTAAGCCCATACAAGGACTTCTTTAGCAAACAGACATGTTGAGGATAATTGAGGTCCTTAAAACCCAAGGGCTGATGCATGTATACTGTCCCCTTAAGATCACAGTGTAAGAAAGCATTTTTCACATCCAGCTGATGAATGAGCCATGCTTTTGAGAGAGCCAGACTAAGCACAGTGCGAATGGTTGCCGGTCGACCACCGAACTAAATGTCTCTCCACAATCCATGCCAACCTGTTGTGTTTTACCATCACCTACAAGACATGCTTTATGCCTCTCAAAATAACCATTAGAATTTTCTATGTGAGTAAAAATCCACATAGAATGAATAATATTAACACCAGGCGGACGGGGCACCAACTCCCACGTCTTATTTTCTAAAAGAGCATTATATTCGTCATCCATGGCCATTCTCCAATATGGGTCATGAAGGGCAGACATTGGGTTACGTGGTAGGGGTGATTTAGTGACATTAGAATTAAGATTAAAATGTCATTTTGGTTTAAAAATATCCCGTTGGATACGAGTAATGAGACCTTGACTCGAGATATAATTGGGCAGGATTTGGGTAATTTTCCCGTAGGCAGTGGACTAGTCAGCAGGCAGTGGGCTTGCTGGCCGAACAACGGGTGGCTAAAAAAGTGGATGTGGAGAAGAATTATTTGGGCCAGAAATTGGATTGAGAATCGGAAGCAGAAGCTGGGACGAGACTGGAACTAGGCCGTGACTTTGGAACAGTACTGAGACTGGGACTGGGCCAAGACATGAGAACCGTGTCGAGAATACTTGGGCCAGCAAGCAGTGGGGTATTTTGAGAGCTATTTCGGTGAGTCTATAGGGAGTCGGGATTCGTCGTTTTGATGGGCTGCTACGGGTGGGTTAAGGGTCAGGAATATGCTTGGGCTTGATGGTTTGGTGGTGGCAAGGACACGGAATAAACCTGAAATAGTGAGGTGCTCGGTTCGTTATTCGAACGGGTAGTGTAGTGTTTGGAGTGGGTTTCAGGAAGATATAGTGGAAAATAGGTTAAGGCTTTTTGTAGGGTGATAGTTGATAAGTTGAGGGTCAAGTAAATATTTGGGACTTGGCGATTGGATGTAGTTAAAGTTGTATACTAGAATTGAGGTAGTGGAGTTTCAGCTAGTGACTAAAGTTGTAGGTTGTTTTGTTGTTGGGCTTGGATGGATACTTGCGGATGTTTTCGGTTGATGGCGTTTCAAAGTGACTGACCATGGAGTGTTTTGGTCGAGGGGTTGAGGTTATTTGATGGGGGTTAGTATTCGGAATGTCGGGCTCAAGGTTCGGATGAAGGATGGTTATTTGAGGGAAATGTGATTTCGGTTTTTGGTGGTGTATTTGTTTAGTGACTTAGTGAGACGAAGTAGGAATGTCCAAGGATAGAGATACAAGGGTTTTACTGCCCGTATCGACACCAAGGAAGTGAATGATCAATGTTACAAGGTCGAGACAGGGGTTGCTAGTCGCAAAGCCCGTGAACAAGTCAAGTGAGGGTGATCTATGCCCTTGTTGCTGGCCAGTGGCCCAACCCCATGGCAAGTGGCCCAACTAGCCCACTACCACCACATTCACCACTGCCCCGACCACCGCTACCACCACTACCACTGCTGCGGCCTCCGCTGTGGTTTTTGCCTTTATTGTTTCAATTTTGACCCTTTTTGCTGCCACTGTTGTTACTATTTTGGCTAGAGTTATCCGTGAACGAGTGAGAGTCGTCTGACGTGGCCATCATCATGATGGAATTTGCTCTGGTAGCCGCCTTTTTAGCCAAGATGAGCTCTTCTAATGTGAGCATGAAACAAGCTTGGTAGAACGGTGAGAGTGAATTACTTTGACGAAGAAGCGTTCCAACGCCATTATAGGCCTCGGATAGGCTTGCAAACATATGAAGAACAAGCCGATCATTGCGCACCAACGTTCTTGAGTTGATCCGCCATTCCTTCATTCTTTTACAATAGGCCGAGACACTCGAAAAATCCTCCATGTTGACATGGTAAAATTCCTGCTCAAGAGTGACAACACGAGAATTTTTATTATCTTGGAATATATCACGCACCCTATTCCAAGTTTTCACCTCCGTGGCGTCAGGTTCAATAATTGTCTACAAGAGCTCCGTAGAGATAGTGGAATAAATCCGCTGGAGATTAGTAGCATCAAGAGTCGTCCATACGCAGGGTCATCCTCGGGGGTCGGCACCTTCTTCTTGCTTGTTATCGAGGGGTTGATGTGATGAAAGACTTGATGCGAGTGTGCGTGAACCTTAAATAATTCCGCCCACGTCGCGTATTGGACGTTTTCCATCTTAAGGATAATAATGATGTGGTTCTTGATGTTGGAGACTTTAAGGGAAGGATGAAACGTGTTCTTTGAGGTAGACATGATGAAAGAACAAGAAGAGAATAAGAGATTTGGGAAGAAAATTTGGGAGGGAGGGGTCACATCTCGGAATTCGAGAACCAGGTAGGGCGGCAGAAGGTGTTTTTGGGAGAATGAAATTTTTCCCTAGACTTCTGATACCATGAAAGAATATAACCCCCTGATTATTTTCATTAATGAAGAGACATATATACAAATATACAATATCTAAATATGAAAAATAAATCTACATTTTCCTACTATAATTCTAATAGCTTTCCTAATACAAGACTAATACCATAATTATACTTATACAATAATTCTACAACTATGGTAAGTGAATATACAAAAACCGCTCCTTTGATATACACGGTTTGTCCATGTATATCACGTATTCTATAAAAATATAAAGAAATAGAGTAATCAAAGTTGTTATATAAAGGAGAGCAAGAGAAGTTGATACTTTTAGCTAATATTGTATGTATAGTTCCATCTCGTTAAATAATATTATATTCAAATATAAATGAGATAAAATGAAACAACTGAAAATGAAAACTAACGTGTTCCCTAATTTGAGGGAGTTAACATTTTTCTTACCAAAGTTAGGAGTGCATTCCTAAAATTTATCTATTAACTATGGTTAAAATTATTGCTTAAGTTAGTTTAATCCAAGCCTTAAAAATTTTAAATAGACAAGTGTCAATCATCTATATATGCACTTGAGAAAATAGAAAAAAGTGTAATGAAGGGGAGCCAAATCCGAGCTAGACTCATGAAACTTCAGGGTCATCCAAAATGTGATTGATGTAAAAGAAAATGAATAGATTGTGGTAAGATTTTCTACAATTTTAAGCCTCAACAACTAAACGTAAATGTCAATGGGGAAGGTGGTTAAGATTGATTGTATGACGATATTTTTACTTATTTCAAATGAATGAGGGTGATTTCATGCTTGTCAAGATCTACCCCCACACATTTTCTTCTAGCAAAGCTTCTTAGACAAATATGTAATGTTATTTTTCCTTTGTCGATCAGATTTGTCTCGAGGGTGTAGTTCTGTTGGTAGAGATATATGCTCTTGCGATTTGGATGTAGTGATAACTAGGGTTGGCATAGTTTGTGCCATCTCGAAATCTAAAATTGGACTTTGAATTTTATTCTAAAAAATTATGTATTTTGGATTGGATAATGGATTTAGTACATCTCAAAATTCAAATTTTTACGTGTTATATTCAATCCTACCCAATACTAATAAGTCCAATTTTTAATGGTCTAATAGATTAGCAGGCCATTCGCACGATTGCCCCTATCTTTGGGTGGTCTTTAATTTTTTCCCTTTGACACTTTAAGTAACAAAAAAATGATAGAAAATACTTCTGACCTCGAAAAAATTAAAAAAAGAAATTCAGCCTACCCTTATCTATGACCTAATTTCGCAAGGCAAAGTTTAAACGAACGTTAGCGACAAAGACATTAATCAAGAAGGTGGTAAGACCCTTGCAGAGTTTCCCAAAAGCATAGCTTGGGAAGCTCGGATCCGGTCAAGATCCAAACAATAATGAGCACTTAACTACTAGTAAAAAGGGAGAGAAAGTTGACTTTGATAAAAAAGGTGCTTCTTATCGTTTTATTAGTAAGTAAGCTTGTTTTATATCTCCTCAATAAAGGCGAAAGATTAGTCCTAAAAAAAACTCTCTTATATACGATACTAAAGTTTCATAGAAACTTTGCCTTGTTTAGCATAAGTTCTATAGAAATTAACGTCATTTCTACAGAATTTATACCGGACAAGGAAGAACTTATCCCGAATTTATGAAACTTTGCCTTGCGAATTAGTTACTACACAACTTATGCCGGATAACTTCATTTCTATAGAACTTATGCTGAACAAAGTACATTTCGTATTTTATAGTTGTTTCCATCTGAATTCACTCCAAGGTTCGGTGTCAAAATTTTAATTTTTTATTTTTAAATGAAAATTATAAAATATACTTTATATATAAAAATATATTCGATTCAATCCGGTTTGATTGTCACGACCCAAAATTTTAATTCTGTACCTAAACCCGTAGGCGAACCTTAAAGCTTATTCATAGATAGAAAGGGAAGAATTTGAGGAAATAGAAGTAAACAATGAAATTACTTAAATAGTCTCAAGACATAGCATAAATAACTCTTAAGTCAACAATGAAAACCCCAACATTCGGTTGTTAGTAGTACAAAAGCATCTATACGAATACAAAGGTGGTAAAACTAATACATCACTGTCTGGAATGGAAAAAAAAGAAAATAGTTTTTCATAGAAGGAGTCCGGTGCTGAGGGACTGATCATCAGCTCGCCCTGAATCTCCTAAAGCTGCCTCTCGAGTTAATCAAGGCCTTGATTATGAAAATTCACTGCTGCTCGGATTGGTACCTACACACAAACGGTGCAACAAGTGTAGAATAAGTACGGAAAGTACGTGTACCCAGCAGTGTCGTCGACAGACCCCAAACTATAGTGATGGAGAGGGTTGGTACTCCCGTTACTCATCATCTTGCTTTATTAGCATTAACATCACAATGCATAAGTAATTCACCCTGAAATATGGATTCTACGGTCAAACCAAATCATAAAGTCTTATACTTTCTTCGTAAAGTTACAAAGAGTCCACCTTTACATTGATTTTAAGCATGTTATGTAGTAAAGTTTAGATCTTTATGCTAACTAAGGCACATAAACACGTAAAGGCTCAATCTTTTCACTCATTAAGGCAAAGAAGTCATAAAGACTCGACCCTTAGGTTGTGAAGTCCACTTTACCCCCTTAAAATATTAGGTTTGGGAAATAATACCTTATTCACATCTTGGATGGGACAATAAACCCCCTTGATCTTAAATCAATGGTTAGAAATTAGTTGAATCATTGCATATAGTTTAAAATGTCAAAAATGACCTTCAATTAATATATATGTCCAGAATTTAGTCAAGTCATCAACAATCACTTCAATTACAAGTCCATCCACAAGTAATCAATGAAATAATATATATATGTATGATATGAATAAAATGCATATGCCATGTACCTTTATCAATATGGTATACAATACGTCAAGGTTTTATTATGATCCGTAACTCATGGGAGACCTGCTAAGTCTATATACCCCTCCACTCTAGAATATCTCGTCAGATCACAGAGTCCACCTCTTGGCTGAATAATATCATGTTGCCAGCGTGCAACTCCATTCCTCGCATATCAATATCATCTTAGTGTTGCCATAATCTCATAAGTGTTCTTACCTTTCCGGCCTCTTGGACCCACATCATATCTATACCACTCTTGTATTAATATCACATAACCATGAGTGTATGAATGCAAATGAAAATATAAGGCAAGATATCATGATTTAATGAGATGCAACAAAATAAAGAAATGAAATATCACATGCTTTCAAGAATTTAAAATACATATACAAATCTAAGTACAAATTAGGATATCATAATGAAAGCATGTGTAATGAGTAACATATCAAGCAACTATGGTGACATACCCACATATGGCGACAAGCCCAAATAAACAGCAGTTGGAACCGGCAAAAAGCTGATTCTCCAAACCCCATTATCACAGTTCAATACCGGTACCCACTCAGACGTTCATCACAACCGTCTGAGTGGGACCCCTAAACACTCCTAATACCCCTCAATATTTATAATTAATTACGCACTTCTATCGAAGTCTAAAAAAACTAAAGCGTAGCCTACCTTAGAGCCGAATAAGAGCGCTACATGATCAAACCTCGGCGACAGCCTTTCCCTTCCTTTGTGCCTCGTGATGGTCGACGTCTATCCACGTATATATATTATTCGTTAATATACAGCTTACGCAACACACAAGGATATAAACCTAACAAGACTTTAAAATTCTAACTCGGGACCACGTCACCAAGATCAGAACAATATCCGAAAATCACGAGCACATACTAAGTAGTCATATCCTTAAGTTAATGGAAAAACTCTACATATTTTAACCCTCAATTGAACAATATTTAAAAATCCCCAAATTGAAACCCCAGAAATTTCTCCCAATTGAAAATAGGTTTCTATACTCAAATTAAGAATTACAACATGATAATCTAACATATTCCAATCCTAATTCACAATATTAATACAATCTAATCCATAAACATTCATTAAAATTAATAACATAACTCCCTTATTCTCATAGGAACTTGTAATTCATTTTCCCTAATTTAGAAACATACTAATCACTATTTAAGAGCTTAGAAACATAAACTCAATTCAAGAAGGACGGAAATCTTACCCCAAAAGCTGAAATTACTCTTGTTCTTCAGAGAATACTCAGTTAGCGGCTCTAGGTTTGAGAAAGAATTCTAACCTAGGGGAATATATACGACACTTGATACAGTGTTTCTGGCCCAGTGGGATCGACTCCGCTGGAGCAGACCCGCTGCCGTGAATAAAACCCTCACTGAGGTTGTTTCACTTGACACCTCGCCTCAGCGCCATGACGAACATGACTCTGCAGGAGTGGACTTGTCCATGCGGACCTCCGCCAAGGCAAAATTTTACCACTTCCCAAACCCTCGCTTCGGCGAGCCAACCTTCCACTTCGATATGCATATACTCTTTCTGCCTACTCTACACTGCCAGACCAATCAGAGTGTCTTAAGGTCATTATCCTCGATTATCGTTATGTAATTCTGTCTGTATCAATTCTCTGAGAGCACACAAAAATCATAAGAAAAATATAAGCTTCAAAGGAAAATAAGGCGAGAAGTGTCCTTGACAAGGATCAACAATAAAATCCAGGAATTATATGTCAACATGAAACAATGAGGTTCGCAAGCTTTCAATCTCAAGAATATAGTTCCTTTTTGATGTGACGTTATAATTACGTTATTCATAGATCATGTCAAAAGAATGAAGAGATGATACATAACATACATGGTCCTTGTCGCTATAATCGTTCTACAAGTTCCCGCTCCTCTTATGGATGATCATCTATATTGCACAAAAGTTGATATCAATATTGAATCCAAATTCCATAGAAGGCTCATGTAGGTGTTCTTTGACAATTCTAGGCATAAATGAGCTTTTCTTATACGGAAAGTCTTATGTGATTCAATCTCACAATCCTTCAAACCATATTCTTCTTAATCCATAACATATACCATCAGTTCAATTATCCAAGCTCAACTCATACTTAGAATAGTATTTCCCAACAACTCATACTATGATGATTTCATAAGTTTGCGAAGTTTTGATTAAGAAAATCTTTTCACAACTTGTTCCAAACCAACAATTAATCATGATAACAAGTAGAGGAGGGTAAATCCTTACCTTTATGCATCTAAATCTCCTTAGAACAGCAAGTTGTCACATACCTATGGTTTCCAAAATTGGTTCAATCCGGAGAAGATGATTCTTGCGATTACTATAGAGATTATCACATTAATCTTGCGTGATTTGACTTTGGATTTGATCTTAGGATGTTTTAATACCTTAGAGAGGATTTGTGAATGTTTTAGGGTTGATTATTGAGGGAAATGAGGGATCCAAGTTGAAATCCCAATTTAAACACGCAATAAAATTTCCATCGCCCAAAGGACGGTCCATTTATCAAATCAAATATGCCATCAAATCTTCCATATTTCTCAAATTCACAAACTGTCAGTTGCATTTGAAAGTAGGCTATCTAAACTTGAAGTTAGATAGGTTATGGTCTCCGTAATTCCTTAAATAATAGTAGATATACCTCTGACAAGTTGAGCAAAAAATCAGGTCCTAAAATTCTGTCCGATTTTTCCCAAATTCTATCGAACTTAATTTATTTGATTCATTTAGCTTCGAACTCTTCCGAAACATACTTAAAAATCATCTACACCTTACTGAAGCTTACATTAGTTAACTCACGATGAAAACGACGTCCAAAGTACGGGGTGTAACATCCTTTCCCCCTCGGAACATTCATCCTCGAATGTTGAGGACATCAAGTTAGAACCTCTAACTTCCAGAATTCTTTAAATATTTTGGCAGAGTTCCTTCTGCAAATAGGACTATCCAAAACCTGTCAGGTAGCCCAAACATATATCTAATGCCACACAAGGCAATACAATATCAAAATAACATCAATCGGCCTCCCACGACTGCTTATACTTATAAAAATTAAAGGCACTTCAGCCGTAACTTACTTTAACATCTTCTTGCTGACATTCGAGCTGTACCCGATACACTTGCTTCAGAAATATGGTCTAAATAAGGTACATGGTCCAAGAATACTAACAAGAAGCTATTTCTAGTAGGGTGATTCTTAGGTTCTGTGACCTTTCTTGAAAGAATTCTTGCGAACTAAGGACTACCTCGTCCTATCGCTCGATCAGATTACACTAACATACATTGTTTGTATATACTCAAACTTCACATAGTTGTACTTCTCTTTTACACACTTGCCTAACGACTACACTTTGTTTAAGTCATTGTAATCTGACATCTTGGTTATATCTTTCTTTTTGGTATTATAGTGGCCGTATTATGATAGAGTTTAGGTAACAAAGTTTGTAGGCATGAAGCATAAGATGATGATGAGAGGTTGTGGCACGATGGTTACCAAAGTCGAAGACGTAAATATTTAGTAGGGCTATCCGAATCCAATTCTTCTTATGTTCTCCTTCTTCCTTTCTCAATAGTGTCTTTATACGGAACACAAGTTTTGAGCGGCCTACTGGTTTAAAAAATTCCTTTCGTCAGTATATCTCTTTTCCATTTTTATTTGGATTGTTTTCTGAATAAGAGCCTCTGATTGGGACTATGCTTTGCTTGCTGTTTACTATCTTCCTTAACTGAATTCGGTGCTATGATCTTGAATACACTCAAATGGAATCTTCCTTCCTATAACACCAATTTCTTACTTCGTTTCCTTGTTGATCTAAATATTTTCTCGTAACTTATTTCTTCAAATCTGATATCGCTATTTCCAATTCCTTTTCTTTTTGTGACATTGATAAGAGTTCAATTCTTTTGCAATGTATAGTTCTTCATTTATTGATCTGGTAATATGTATCTAACTAGTCATCAGTACTTATTCCAAACTTCTTCCAAACTATATATGTGCATTCTCGACCTGGATCTGGTAGTATGACCTGAGGTCTTCATTGGTCATCTTAGAACGAGACAATGAAAATTCTGAATACTCAGATCTTCTTTTAAACTGGTTCCCTCATTATCTGTTTATCTTAATGAGCGATCATACAATGATTTGAGATAGTTTTCAAAATAAACCATTGATCAAACTTTAGTTGTATAGCCAGACATAATTGTTACCATGCAAACTAACGAGTCACTTATGCATTAATATCCTGAACCAAAATAGTTCCCAATGATGATATGATGGTCTACAACAATCTTCGGATCACTCAATAATACCGATGTGATATTTCAATTTTAAGGACAAATCTTCTTAAGTACTATTAATCGATATCCTTAATCTTTGGATCCTCATAAGGCTTCCATTATTACCTTTACTTCGCATCACCATACCTTCCAATGCCTTTAGATTGAGTGCTTTGTCTTATCACTCCTAACATTTCCAATATAATTAAGAATTCCTTTACCTACGCCTGGCCACTTGTTACTTCTTTGGGGTTGTTCCTTCCTGCATCCCCCTTAATGTCTCATTGGTTTTTCAATGTCACAAAAACCTATGGCCGATTCTCTTCTGGTTCATTATGTTAGAACTTCTTGCTTCTCATAACGCCTCAAATTTGCATACCTCCTTGGCCATGTTGTGTATTTTAAGATAGGTTCATCATTTCTTAGTTATGCCCTATATCTGCTCGTATGTTTTCTCTTGATTTGTATTGCTACCTTCCTCATTTTCCTTAATCTTCCCTTTTATTAAATATTGGAAACAAGACATTCCTTCTTATTCGTTGTTGTTTCTCCTTTTGTCGAGTTTATCCCTTAAATATCTGTCATATTTACTAGTTTTAGACTTATGATCTTTCACAATTATCATTCCCTTCATGCTAAGAGTGTATACTCACTCTTTATAACTCCAAGATTCTTATATGTCATATACGACCATTCATTTGTTAGGTACCTCTTGCACACTTGTTTCCTTGAAGCAATTATTTAACAAACTCGTGTCATGTTCCTGTATTGCTCATGTTAGGGGTGACCCTAACTTTCT
Organism: Anisodus tanguticus; assembly: GCA_034509755.1. Classification (NCBI taxonomy): domain Eukaryota; kingdom Viridiplantae; phylum Streptophyta; class Magnoliopsida; order Solanales; family Solanaceae; genus Anisodus; species Anisodus tanguticus. The sequence continues at coordinate 23,412,430 of CM067555.1, read as the reverse complement.
TTTCCTTTAAGGAGCTACTTATGTAAGGTATTGGTCTTCTTGATTCCCTCGCGGTTATCATATCTCTATTCCTCGATTTGGCTTCCATTGTATTGATATCCTTAACTTTGTTACCATAGTATTCTTCTTCTTGTGAGGTTTCTAGTTCATTCGACAGTCAATATTTTGTCATAACTCATCCATTCATCTCCTGTTCCATTGCTTTTATTCTTTTGCTCTTTTCCTTACTTTTTATATTAGACCATTCTTCATTACTCCGTTATATATTCACATCGGGCTACACTCTCTGTTATTCCCACTCATATATGTTTAAATTCCTTATCAATACATATTCAAATTCGAGTCATAGCTAGATTCATCATTGTTGCTGGTTCGGGCTTTCTCCATAAACTGGTATTACAATCCTCCTCGGTCCATCATTCAAGTAATTAGCTTAGTTATTACCGATTTGGATTCTTTCAAATATTCATTGTCTTAAATGCTTCCGGTACCGTCATTTACAGATGTCATAACTTATACTTTAACTTGGGAAGCTTACGTATCACTTCTTTACTTATACCTTTGTCTTTTATTGGTATTCTTATTGCTTGGAGGTCTCACTCCAACTCCTTTATCGACATCCTTACCATTACGGTCTTTCCATCAATCTACCAATGTAAGAAACATCCTTCGGCCTCTTTACGTTGGCATAACACTTTTGCTTGTGTCCACCAAACACTCGCTCCCTTTTTATCATCATTTACTTATCGAAAATCTGGCTATCTTTTGTTGCCGTCTACACACATGTTGTTAGAGTGATGAAGGTATATTATTCACCTTTGACCGATAACGCTTCTTTAGCCTCTATGGAGGAATTTGGGGTTGCTGGCTTATGTACGACATCTCACGTCCTTTCCCTTAACTATTTTTCTAAACAAAACTTCAAGTAATTTATTCCTAGGAATCCATTTTCCTTATCATCCTTCTGGAGTTTCCCTTAATTATTTAAATTCATGAATATTCATTTTAGGTCACCTCATATGTCCATGTCTTTAGGATTCCAGTCTTACTCATGCCACAGAAACTAAAGGTATTGGGTATGCATGTAACCACTATACGGTTGATGTCTAAATCACTTTACTTAGAACATTGAACATAGTTGAAACTTCACTCACTACTTTTTACTTCTTTTATCCATTCATGTTATATATATATATATATATATATGACACTTTCTACATCATTGATAACTGACCAGTCATCGGCATAAACACAACTATTCTAAATTATATGACACACTTTGTACATCATTGATAACATATATATATATATATATATATATATATATATATATATATATATATGACACTTTCTACATCATTGATAACTGACCAGTCATCGGCATAAACACAACTTTTCTAAACAAAATTTTCTACATACCTGATTAGATACATAACTTCTGAGTGGCATCGAACCCTGCTATTCCCCTTGACTTAATCTCGGGCACCTATAAACCCTATGACTTCTGCTCCCGCGCCAGTAACATTCTTCAAGATCTCTTGGGCATTGTCCATAATATATTGTCCACACTGATGACACAACGTCTGAAATATCTAGGAACATTCCATGGCTCTATGGCCAAAATATCCACATCCAGAACATAACTAAATGTCGAATTAACATACTCCGCCATGTCTCTCTTCACATTGCTGACATCGCACTCTACTACTTCTGACATCTTCCAGTGTTTGCCTGATTTCTACTAGGGAACTATGATCTGACGCATCTCTCAATATAAATTCTTCGATACCTGCTTCCATCCTAAATCTTCCGGTCTGTCTACTGGTTACTTCTTCCTCACTCTTACTTGTTAAGGGCAAACCTTGGTTAACTGACCTCTATGATAATGGGGTTCTCGGTTTCTCAGAGGGTCTAACCTGTGGGGGCATTTGAACATAGCCTTGCTTTGGGAAAATGACTGGAGGTGATGTTTCGTACACTGTACCACTCACACCTAACCTAACCAAAAATGTCTGCTGTGATGATGGCCTTTGCATTGTACGAGCTTTCATATGATCTAGAAATACCTCTGGAATTGGTGGCACTTAGAAGGGATATTCTTCTAGGGCCTCAGATGGGTTTCTTCCATAGAAAAATCCTCTGACGGATCGTCTTCCATAGAAAGATCTTCTTCCATAGAATAACTTACATTTCTTTCTAGTGTCCTTATTTTCCTCGGATTCATATTTACGGGTGGCTGTCGTCTAGTGCCTTCTCTCTCATTTCTGACCCAATTCCTGCTATTAGTACTTCAATTGGATCTCGGCATTACTGAAAAGGAAGATGAAGATGGAAAGATAGGAATTTAGTAACTTACGACTTCTCTTCTAACGTATGATGTAGATTTTTCAAGAAAGATAACATCCTAAATGTCCTGTAGCCTCCTATTTATAAGTGTGGAGCGCAACACACCCATAAGCAAGACTCTATTAGACATGACTTTTAGACACCCTTAGGACAAACGTGCTCTGATACCACTTTATCACACCCTAACCTTGGGGGGTGTGGCCCGCACCCGACGTCCTAAGGACAGAGCATAACGCTCCTGATACATGTGACATAAACAACAACTCTTAGACCAACAAGGCCTCTGACACATGCTTAACTGAAGAACAACATAACCACATGCACTCAAAAAAGGCCTAATCCATACACATATATATATACCAAGGCTGACATAAACACAATAAATCTTCTGGAGAGACCAACAAGGCCACACACAACCATCACACATAACACAATGGTCTACAAGCCTTTAAAGAGTAAAAAGACATCTGGTTAGGACATGTCCCCACCATACCCAACTATATACATACGCATATCTAACATACCTATTAGCTTACTACATAACTCTGGAAGAAAGGAGCGTGACACCCTCCAGTTGAGTTGAGTCCAACTATGAGGAAATCATCTGCATCTCTATTTGTACCTGCGGGAATGAAATGCAGTGCCCCCAGAAAGGGACATCAATACGAAAGATGTACTGAATATGTAAGGCATATAACCAATGTAGATAGAAAGTATAACATAAAAGATAAGGATATAGAAGTCAACCTAAAATTCATAACAAGCCTCTGTGGACCTACCCGACATAACCATGAAAATGTGTGCATGTTTGTAAAAATCAAGCCACTCAATGGGGCCATATAAAGTAATATCCAGCCTCTCTGTAGGAAAAATCATATTATAATACATATATATCATACCCGACCTATATGAGGACTCGATCGTCCCGGCCCAGATGTGGGACTCGATATTATCAAAACCAACTTCAGCTAGGTGCACATCTACGTGTCGTACCCTGCCGACTATAGCGCGACTCGGTAAGAATATATATATATATATATATATATATGACAAACTCTGAAGGGCCTTATGAAACCAATCAGTGTCTTAAGTTCATTATCCTCTGATTATCATTATGTAATTGTATTTGTATCAATTATTTGAGAGCCACAAAAATCATAAAAAATTATAAGCTTCAAAGGAAAACATGGTGAGAAGTGTCCTTGACAAGGATCATCAATACAATCTAGGAATTATATGTCAACATGAAACAATGAGGTTCACAAGCTTTCAATCTGAAGTCTAGAGTTCCTTTTTGAGCTATTCAAGGATTATGATTTTGATATTCTGTATTTCTTAACTTAGCTCATTAGGACACAATTAATAAGCTATGTAAGAGGGAAGAAGATGACAAGGCCGAAAGGTCTTCCAAAGGATGACTATGTCGAGAGGTAAATGACAGGGTGGCAAGGACAAAAATGATCCAAAAGTTAAGACCTCAAAGAAGATAATTCATGAACCAATTAGTTCATGAATTTTGATACATTGAAGACTTAAAAATCGGCCAAGGGGAGTTCAAGAGTTGGCCGAAATGGTTCATCAAAACAAATACCAAGAATAAAAGCTTCCAACACATTCCAAGAAGATGAGGTTGTTGGGAGAATTTATGAGCTAACAAATTCATGAATATGGTTACATGGGAAACCTCAATCTCGGCCTAGAGAAGAGGAAGAGGTGGCTGAAGTACCTTGCTCGCTATCTCATGCCAAATTCATTCACACTAGGCCAAACACTCAAGCAATTTATGTCCTTTTGTCTTCTTCTAGAATAGACCATTTTGTACTATAAATAGAGGCCTTAGTCCATTGTAAAATGCATAGTTGTTTGATATAAAACTTGAGTGTTTACTTATTTTACTAAGTCTTTCGATCCGGGATTGAACTTCTTAGTTGATCCTCCGGGAGGGTCGCTCGGTTCTCTGGGAGAACCACCCATCTTTATAAGGTTTTAGTCACCCTTGCTTGGTTAGTGTTGAGCCTTACAGTCAGCAAACCTCAACCTAATCCTTGTGAAATTGACCACAACATCCTTGGAGACCACACGAGCAATTAACTTCTCGTGTTACCATCCAAGAACCATATATAGACCAAATTGAGACTTGATTTGTGTCTCGGATTGTTTCCAACAATATGTATACATTCCTTGTTCCAATTACTTGTTTCCCCACTCTACTATCTCCCAAAACACCTTATTAACATCCTCTCTAAAGGCCCCCATCCGAAACCAATCGTAACTCTACACAAACACCATCAAACACACATACGTCCTACCGAGCCACCCCTCGGACCCTCACTGTCTCAGGTTGTTTCCACAACCTTAGCACCACTAAACTACTGAACCCTGACCACCACCATGACCCTAAACCCATCCGTAACCACCACACAATGCGCCTTGACGCGATTCCAACCACTTACCCGAAACATCCACCATACACCACACTGTCCGACCTTGCCGATTAACCGAAAGCCCTATTTTCCTCACCTACTTACGGGTACCCGAATCTCACCAACACCCGAACCACTTACCAACTCAAAGCCCTCCGTACTTAAATGGTGAATGGGTGTCTAGTAAACACAAGAAAAAGTGTTATGATAACGTAATGAGGCCGAAGGATGTTTTTCATAGAAACAGATCGGTGGAAAGATGGTAATGGTAAGAATATCAATAACGGTATTGGAGCAAGACCCCAAGAAACATAATTACCATTAAAAGATAAGGATATTAGTAAAGAAATGATACTTAAGCTTTTTGAGCCAAAAATATAATCTATGACATCCATAAACGATGGTACTAGGAATACACTAAGATGAGGAATATATAGAGGAATTCAAATCGATAATATACAAGTTGATTGGTTGAACGACGGGTAGAGAAGGACTCTAATACCAATTAAGGGAAGGAAGCCCAAACCAGCGGCAATAATTAATCTAGCTTAGATTTGAATTTGAATATGTCAAACACTAGTTCTGCCACAAACATCAATCAAAAATTTAAACATATGTGAGTTAAAGTAAGAACGAAGAAGCCCGATGCAAGTATATGATGGAGTGATACAAAAATGGTCTAAGATAAACGATAAGGAGGATAGCTAAAAAATAAAATCAGGGGAAAAGAGATGAGCGGGCGAGTAATGGTAAACATTGACAACCAAATAAACTAGAAACCTTGCAAGAAGAATAATGCAATGGTCATAAGGTTAAGGACATTAGTTACAAAGGAGGCCAAAATCAAGGAATAAATGCAGTAGCGCTAACTCAAATACGGTAACCACGAAGGGATCAGGCAGATCAACACCTCGCAAAAGTAAATCCTGCAAGGAAAAAAGGTAAGATGACCCCTGGCATGAGCAATAATGAAAAATAACATATGTCAAAGGTTTGCTTTTTTGGGACATGTGTACAAGAGATACCCAACGAACGAATAGTCGAATGTGATGTATAAGGGATCTTGGAATTACAAGGGGCAAGTATGCGCTCTTAGCTAATTTCGGAAGATCATAAGTTCAGGGCCAGTGAATATAGTACACGCTCAATAAATAAGGTCAACAAAAGGGGAAACAACGTAAAACAGGAGGGAATGTCTTGTTTTCAATATTTAATGAAAAAGGAAATTATAAAGGTAATGATAAAAATTGAGAAAGGATATTTTAGCAAACATGGGGCACAACTAAAGAATGATCTTGGAATACATAGCATTGCCAAAGAAGTATGCAAACTCGAGATGTTAGGAGAAGCAAGAAGTTTCGACGTAATGAATAGGAAAATAATGGACATAGGGTCGTGTACCAATAAAAAACGAGGGCCATTAGGGTATGGGAAAGGCAAATGTGTTATATATGCACCACCACATGATCAGCGGTATATGATGATGATTATGCTCACAGAGGCATATATGATACGATAGGATGCCCATAAAGGCTTGAAGGCATTATATATGCATATATACGTATGACCAAGCGTTATTTAAGCACATGTACGATACTTATGCATATTCTGGCCCACAGAGGCACTCAGAGTATGGATTGTATTTCCACTACTTTACCTTAAAGTTGTACATTCAATTATAATTACAACTTATGCTATATTTACAACATTGTACTTATTTACATCTTCAGCCTTACATATATACATCTTTCATACTGATATTCCTTTCTGGGGAAACTGTGTTCATGCTCGTAGGTATAGATAGAGATGTAGATTATTTCCTCATAGTAGGACTCGACTCAGCTGGAGGTTGTCACGCTCCTCTTTTCCAGAGTAGTATAGTGAGCTAATAAGTATGATGGATATGCATATGTACATAGTTGTGTATGGCGGGGCCTTAACCTGACCAACTATTGTCGTTATACTCTTTAGAGGCTTGTAGACAGTCATGTTGTGTATTATGGTCATGTGTGGTGTAATGATCTATCCGGTCATTTTTGTGTAAAGGCCCTTATTTGCTTGTTTGACCCTTCCCGTAGCCTCTATGTGGGGGTTTTTGATGTGAGAGGATGGGTTTCACGGATTCCAAGATCTATTTGTATGAGTTTTAGATGAAAAATCCTAAGTTTGGAAACATAAAGTTGGTTAGTTTGACTCATAGTTGACTATTTTCTAGATTAGTTTATTTCTGGGTTCCGTCACTTCCGGTAGTTTCGAAGGGTCATTTATGACTTTGTCGAGTCATTGGTTCACTTCTCGAGGTAAGTAGATGAGTTTTGTGGCTTTATTTGTAAAATTTGGATAACTGGTTTTCTTAGACGATTCTTTAGAAAAGTATGCCTTGGCTCAGTTATTTGTGAAATTTGAGAGTACGAGCGAGTTTGTAGCACTGTTTACCATATATGAGCATATCTTGTTTGTGTTTTAAGGGGTTTCAAAATAGTTTTGGGTGTTTATTTGAGGTTTGGATTGATTTCATCTTTGATGGTATCTGGTGTCCACTAGGGTGGCAGCAATGTCCACTTCAGAAGATGCGCCTCGGCAAGAGATTGACTCGATGAAGCGAGAAGTTGAGGGATGGGGATTTTCACTTCCGTGGAGTCGAGTCCGCCATGGAGAGAGGTGAGGTAACAAGTGACTCCAGCCCCAGTGAAAGGTTTTTCCACCACAATGGGTCTACTGGAGCGGAAACACTCTACCAGACCCTTATATATTCCCTAAGGTCAGAAAATTCTTTACCAAGAATTGATTTCTCGATATTAGCGCCACCCGGTAGTAAAATTCAAAACCTTAGGAGTTTTTTGACCTTGAGGTAATAGATTCCTTCTTTTTATTAGTTTAAGTGATGTTTATAGAGTCTTTAATGGTGTTTTAGCATGATGTTATGTTGGGGAAGATAAAGTTCTTGTGTTTATGAGAATAAGAGAGTTGTATGGTGGATTTTAATGAAGGTTTATGGGTTTATAGGTTATATTCATGTGAATTAGATAATCATGTTTTAAGCTTAATATGATTATAGAAACTTGTTCTCAAAAGGGAGAAATTCTAGGGTTTCAAATTGGAGATTTTTTATTATTGTTCAATTGGAGGTTCAATTTATATAGATTTTCAATTAATTTATGGTTGTGATTACTTAGTATGTATTAAAGGTTTTTGAGTATTAAAGTTCGAGTCTTGGTGGTGTGGGCCCGGGCGGTATTTTAGGATCGTGTTTGTAAAGTCCTTATCCTTGTATGTTATGAAAGCGTTGTATTAATGAGTAGTATATTTGTGAATAATCTGCGACCGTCGCGAGGCGCAAAGGAGGGGCAAGGTTGTCATTGAGTCTTGATTGTGTAGCGCACCTACTCACCTTTGCGATAGGCTACAGTTTAGCCTTTCGAGACTTTGATAGAAGTATGTAATTAGTTATAAATATTAAGGGGTATTGGGCGTGTTTGAGGGTCCCACCAGGTAGTTGTGATGAATGTCTCAGTGGGTACTCGTGTTTAATTATGATGATGGGGTTTGGAGAATCAACCTTATGCTGGTTCCGACTGCTGATTGTTTAGGCTTGTAGCCATATGTGGGCAAGTCGCCATATTTGCTTGATATGTGTACTCATCACACATACTTTCGATATGATATCTTGGATTGTAATTGGACTATGTATGCATATGAATTCTTTGAAGCATGTGATATTTCATCTATTATGTGGTTGCATCTCATTGTATCATGATATCTTTCCTTATATATGTCATTTGCATTTATACACTCATGGTTCTGATGATATTATATAAGAGTGGTATAATTATGTTGTGGGTCCAAGGATCGGGGAAAGTATGAATGATGTTGAGATTATGGAAACACTGACATGATATTGATACGCGGGGATGGTTCAGAGTTGAACTACTATAACATGATATTATTATAGCCAAGAGTTGTGCTCCGTGATCCGATGATTGGATTTCCGAAAGCTAGAAAAGGTACATTTTATCTCTTCTTATTGAGTAATACAGAAAGGTACAATGATATGTTATCTTCATAACGATAGTCGGAGGTGTAACGACCATACGCCACTCCGACAGGCTTAAAAAGTATTTTATGTTCTTCGTATTGAGTTTCATATATAAGTATGTATTATGGTATTGATGATACTTCCCACGGAGGCCTATGTTGTTGTATACGCAACTTCTATATATCACAGAGATATACAAATGACATTGCCCACAAAGGCTTGTGGGGTTATCTACACAACTTATACATATATCACATAGGTATACATATGATATTGCCCATAGAGGCCTACGATGTTATATACATGATTATATTATAATTATACATATCATTGTCCTTAGTGGCATTCAGAGTTACAGGTTGTTCCTTCCTTACCCTCATTCACAATACTGTATTTATTTACATTTTCTTGCCATACATATTCAGTACATTATTCGTACTGATGTCCCCTATTGGGGTGCTGCGTTTCATTCATGCAGGTTAATATAGACAGAGAAATGCTTATTTCCAGTAGGACTATAGCTCAACGGTGGTGTCAGAGCTCTCCACTTGTTCCGGAGGTGCTAGTCAGAGTCGGTATATTTTATATATATAGTTATGGGTAGGGCAGGCCCGGTCCTGACCTGATGATGTTTATGTACTCTTAGAGTCTTGTAGATACTCGTGTTGTGTGTCCATGTCATGTATAGCCTTGTCAGCTTCTCATTTAGTCAGTTGGTGTGTATTGTGCCCTTGTCGGCTTCCTTTATATTATATATATTAGGATTTTATTCTTCTACATGTTATTAAGTCTTGTTACCTTATGGGAGGTATTACGAGGCCTTGTTGGCCAAAATACAATTATATCCAGGGTACGTACGAGACATGGTATGCTCAGGTCGTTAGGCTCCGAGTGCTGGCCACATCCCCTAAGGTTTGGGTATGACAACGAACATCATAGATATGAATTCTCTACGAATGACATTTCTTTGTGCACTTAGTTGAGACTCGTTAGATAGGGGAATCATGCAAAACAAAGTCAGAGGGTTAACCCTTACATACCTTTTGTTTAGTCATTGACACAATCCACTTAATACTCAAGTCGCGCAACACCACACTCTATAATAATGACAATAGAATTATCGTCAACTAAAAGGGAAACTAGAACAGACATGTCGATCAACAAGCTCGTGCCACAGCAACAACCAATACCCTTCTAAACATCTCCCTCCCTTCATATTACACATAGAAACAACAACAACAACACAAGCTACCTCCAATAATTTTCAGCCAAACAATATCATAAGAACCATCCTAAAACAATCCACAACACAATAACAACTTCAACATAGTTTCCAACCCAAACAAGGTAGCTAAGACTTATACAAACTTAAATATATGTAGAGAAGGCATATTCTTACCTTAACCAACAAGAAGAACCTCTAGTTGATGTTACTTCACCACTAATAATGTCTCCAATTCAAGAACAAGGGAGAAGAACTACGATCTAGTCGTACCACATGATTCTTGGTGTAAGATTTGGGTGATTTATCTTTAGTCTTACTATTGAATCACTCAAGAACCCATAAACCCATATGCGACCGCAAGTCCCCAAAACATACCAAAATTGGAAATTCCCTAGATTTCCCAAGTCCATATGCGCCCAAGGATGCGAGGCATAATTCGTATGCGACACAGAATGCTTCCTCAACTTGAAAAACTTGATTCCTTCTATTCATTTAACCTCCAACCTTCACGACATTTACTTAACACTCATTTGACATGGTTTATCCACTTATAACCTCAAAGAGAGTCTCACTTTCCAGAAATATGTCGGCTAACTTAGGATGCGACTTAATGTACAAAATGTCATAGTGAACCAATTCTTGATTTATTGATCCGATTGTGATCTAAGCTATTTATGTAATGCATATTATCATCCATAGAGTGGGCGGGAATATGTGGAACTACTTTATCTAAGGAAAACAGAGGTATATAATGGCTTTCCTTTCCTTTATAGCATGATTCTGAATGATTCTCGATTTCCCAAAGAAATGTCTAAATGAGTATTCTACTCTTGTCGTTGGTTGTCCCTTGTTGGGAGTACTTTCATGTCATAATATTGTTGTGTTCACAAATTAGCTTATTAGTTGCTAATCTGAGTTGTTATACATCTTATTCCTCCTAAACGGACAGTGTCGAAAGCATTATTCATTAAGTCTACAAAATGTTGCACCAACGTAAGGTAAAGACTCTTATAAAATAAAGGAGCCCAGAGTGCTACTGATAATAAAGTATACACAATATGAAAACCACTGAACGAATATCAGTTGGGAGATAATTATAGATATATGAACACCACTGAATGAATATCGGTTGGGCAATGAGTATACATATAACACCACCAGAATATGATTTATGGGAAACGAAAAATAAAGATAAGTATATGTATGTATAAAAGTTTATATTTAGTTTCAGAGTTACGTGGATCGCCCCGTGTGGCATTCAGGTTATCATGTTGCTTTTTATGCCATATTTACAACTTATGCTTTCATGATATTCATTCCATACATACCAGTACTCTTAAGTCGTACTGACGTCGCTTTTGATGGAGGCGCTAGGTAGCTCAGATAGACTCCAGTAGGAACTTGTTTAGTTCAGCTATGGTCGATAAGCTTCACTTCTTTTGGAGCTACCGAGTCAGGTGTTTTGAGATGAGTCCTATGTATATATATAATTGATGGGTAGGTTGGGGCCCTATCCCGACCATAATATAGTTCTAACATTTCTAGAGGCTTGTGGACTTGGTTGATTGTCATAAAGGTTATGTATGGCCTTGTCAACATTGTTTTATGTGGTATGTAGACCTGTACTATGGCCTTGTCGACTTTATATGTATGTACATATGTTTTGGATTGTTTATCCTTCATATGTAGATGCCTAGATAACATTGTACATTCCCAGATTGTGGCCTTGTCGGTCCTACATATACGTTAGTTGTACTCCCATACCAGTTACAGTTCATTAAGGCCTTGTCGGCCGAAGTCTCTATACGATCAGGTGGTACGCTTGAGCAAATAATACATCGAGTGCCGGCCACACCTCCCCAGGTTGGGGTGTGACAATCACCTGATGCTTGAAACTGGATCAAGCGAACCACATGCATGACTGACATAATATGTAACACGTACACATGCAAAATATAATTTAAAACATGTTAAAATATTGAATAAGTCTGTAATTAATAATACTGAAATATCTGAGATGCTCTCTTTAAATAAAAATACTAAATTAGATTTGAAACATAACATGTAACCAACATGACTAAAACAATATATGACATGAACTGCTAGTCTAATCTATTAAGACTGTGGTTTGAATAGGAAAACTAAAAGTTTACCGAAACAAGTCCCCGACATACTTCAACTATATAATGTAACTGAAAGTAAAGATATCACCCTAAACTATGTGGGGCTCACTAATTAGCTGATACGAGCAAGTCCTAATGAGAAGTTATGTCGCCCTAAGTTGATACACATGCATCGTGAAATGTAGCACCCAGGAAAAAGAAATGTAAGAACTATGAAATAGTACTCGTATGTAAAATTAACTGAATAAATAAATAGCTATGGGGTGCTCGAGGGAAAGGGCAACCCAAATATACAAACATAAGATATATCTGAATACTGAAAACTGAAACATGGGAATATCTAAATACTGAGAATCATAATCCCATTATTGAATATAGGGGATTTCACATGTTTATCTGGGTTCATACACTGTGACCTCTGGCTCAATTATAGGTCCACAATTGTGTGGCCTCAAATCCAAGTATATGTATACATAAACTATGGCATCTGGCTCAAGTACAAATGCTCATCATTTCGTAATTTATATCATGTGCATGATAATTGTAGGGTCATCATACTATAGCTCTAACATGAATACTGAGTATTACGATCATGAGACATGGAATCATGGTATGTTCACATAATTTAGAGTACTAACTATTCATAGACATTTTGTAATTCGTGACTGAGACTCATAGAATATCAAACATGAGTATACATATAGTACATGATGAGTTCACAATGTTCGGAATGACATATATGAACGAAACACAAAACTTAATCATTCAATGTATTGAAACAATAAGAGTTTTCATGAACTAGGGTATAAACTCTACTTTTGATGACAATTTCATGGTAATCAGGAAAGACGTGGTGTGGATGAAAAATGTTGTTCCCACACATATATAGTTATCCTTACAAACCATAATCGATCCAAAACACCCAAAGAAGAATCCATGTTATAAAGAAGAAGCCCAAAAATTTGAACTTGAATTCTTGAGAAGGGTTTTCTTCAAAATCCTAGGGTTGTAGAGTAGAACCTTTTTAATAATACATGTATATGTTTTAATGATTGTTAATATGATGTAATAATACTTGGGGTTTGAGGAAAAACTCACCTTAGGATGTTTGGGGAAGTTCTAGGTTCGTTTCTCCTCAAAACGTCGGCCAAAAACGAAGTGGAATGTAGAATTTCTAAAAATTCACGATCTATACTTTTATAGTAGTACACGACCTGCAACACGTCCTTTTGAATGCAAACCAAACTCATGTAGTGTCAGAGAGGCACAATTTCAAGTGGACAACCTGCCAAATGCTTCAAGCTACAAAACGCATGTTTAGCCACAACCTGAATCACAGATTGGTAAAACGGTCATAACATTTTGTACAAAGTTCTATTTACTCTAATCTTTATATGGTTAAAAATATATTTAAATGGGGTAAAACATTCTTCCTTTGAGTTTTCCCAAATTCACAACTAATAAGGGGGTTATGCGCGCTTAAAATGACGTCTTGTGCAAATACACTTGGAAACTTGGTCTGTAGCGTAGCTTCCAACCTTCTTATACGTTGATTAGGTTTGAAAACATTTCATATATTCTCCATCTTTGTTTAATAATATCTCAATCTTATGGGTCAAACCTTAGCTTGAGGTACGAGCCATTACATTATCTCCCCATTGGTATTATTCATCCTCGAATGATATTCATGGCTAAGAATATGACTAATGCTAGAATTTTACAGAAATTTCGGCAAAGATTACTTTGTAAATAGGACTATCCCAACATTTCACAAACACCTACCAGGTAACCTGAACATAAACACAAGGCTCGCAAGGCATCATAATACGTATAACATGACATAATAGGGTAACTGAAACATAAACATGGAACATGAATACTGAATAGAAGGGGTACATGAAAACATGGAACACATAACTTGGGACATGAGTATGTGAGACAGTTACCTTAGGCATATTTTTTTTCATCAGATAAGTGCAAATATCTTTACTTCATATCTTCTTCGACTTCACATTTAGCCTCTTTAACTTTTTGTTTCTCAATAGCACTTTCACTGTTACACCTTATACTTCCATGTTAGAATGTTTTGTATGTGTATGAATATGATCTAGAGAAGTTAAGGACCTTTACAAAAATAATGATTGATTAAATCAAGTGTTAAGTATCGTGAGGGTTGGAGGTTAAACAAATAAAAAATGTGATAACTCGTACTTTTAGTGTGAAACTAGGAGTGTTTCATATGCTAAGGAGGTCATGTTTTAAGCTTTTTAAAGTTTTTAATAGTCATATGTTAAGTTTTGAAGTCAAGCGAGTTGTGAAACAAAAGTCGGCAAAAGTTAGATTCATAAGTTTATTGAAATTTGGTTCAGATGTCACTGAGCTTTTATCCCAATGTACTTGCAGTTATGGGGTGATCTACCCACCATATCAAAGGTCTACGAGTCTAGCTTCCAATGCATTAACCTTTTTGTTGTTACAACGTTGGAGTAGAGAGATATTCGTGTTTTTGCGATACTGCATAGGCAGTCCCTTTGGGACCCACTTGAGGCGGTGGAAACTTACAGATCATATTTAAGGTGGTTCCATTTTGTTTTAAGTCATTTTCTCGCCCAAACCAGTTCCCAAATACCCCCAAATGCTCTCTACGAGATACCTAAACATCCAAGAGTTAAATCCAAAGAAAATAACGTATATGCACCCTAAAAGCGCTCAAAATCTGGACCTAGTAACTCCGAATGAGATGGAGCTTACCAATCACGCTGATACTCGAATTTGACTACTGGGGAGGTCTTTCCGGCTGCCTGTCTGGACCTGCAGGCATGGACACAACATCCCCTGGCAAAAGGGACATAATTACGAGATAATATACAGAATATGTAAGGCAACTGAAATAAAAAGAAATACATAATATGCGGAATGTAAACTGATGAGTCAAGGGTGATTTGGAAATATACATACCTTTTTCTAACTTCTATAAATTTACTAACATTATATCAAACTAATCAGCCTCGTCTAAGACTCAGTGAATATGTATATAGTTGGGAAGGAAATAATATAACTCAAATGGCAATAACATAGCCCAGAAGCAACAAACATGTAAGGACATGAAGGCAAGCGTGCATATATATAGCCCCGAAGGCAACAATATAAATAAGTAGCCCCGTAGGCAAGTATATAACTCTATAATCATATTTTATTATCAATTAACCAAACAAGAAACTATTCTAAACTGGAAGTACACTCCTGACAAGGGAGACCTACTATAGGAATTTCTTGAACAACATAGATTTAAATTCTCTATGAATGACACTTATTTGTGCACTCATTTGTGACTCATTCGATAGGGGAATGATGCGAAACAAAGCATTTCCTCGACTCTTCAACACAATCAGCTGAATACTTAAGGCGTGCAACACCACACTCTACAATAACGATAATAGCATTATCGTCAACTAAATGGGAAACTAGAACATGACGTGTCAAGTAATAAACTCGTTTCATAGCAACAACCAATACCCTTCTAGACATCTCTCTCCCTTCATACTAAACATTGAAAAAAAAAAACAACACAAGCTATCTTCTATTTCCAACAAAACAATACCATAAGAACCAACCCCAAATAGTCCACAACACGATAATAACTTCAACATAGTTTCCAACCTTTCCCTCAAGAGTTTCTCACCCAAACAAGGTAGATAAGACTTATACAAACTTAAATATATATATATATATATATATATATATATATATAAGGCATATTATTACCTTAACTGACAATAAGAACCTTTGGTTGATGTTATTTCACCATAAAGAAAGTCTCCAATTCAACAACAAAGGAGAAGTACTATAATCTAGTCGTACTGCGAGACTCAGAGTTAGATTTGGGTGTTTTATCTTTAGTCTCACTCTTGAATCACACAAGAACAATTAAAGAGCTTCATAGGGGTGTTTAGGATCAATTGGGGTAGAAAATGAAATATTTTAGAGCTTCCACCACTATATTGATGCATATAAAGGAGGGGTGTAAGTGGGTTAGAGTTATGTTGTAAAATAGTTAACTCGAAAATGGCTTTGAAAGTGGGGTTCTCGATTTCTTGGATTCTGCCGACAGTGTGATGTTTGGTGGTTGTTTCGGGTAGTTTTAGGGAGAGTTGGATTTAGGCATTTTATTGGGTTATTTGAGAGACGTTGAGGGTTGTTCTGGTGATCGGTCTTTGTTACTTTCAAGTTGGAGGACGTCAGAAGTTTATTGAAACAATGAGGTTCTTGGTTGGGGTGTGTAGTGGGCTGGTAGGTGTTGTCGGGATGATATGACTGATTGCGGATGGATTTGAGTGTGGGTGTTTGGGAAATCTTGTGGGATGTGGTGGTAGAGAGGAGATGGTGGTTTGGACAAGGAATGAACACGGGATGCTAGATGCAAACCCGAGTACAAACGAAGTATAGGACGGTCGATATAGGAAGGATAATGACATGCGAGTTTTAATGCTCAAGTGGATACCAAGATGAGTTTGGCCAATTATACAAGGTCTTGACCAAGGTTTCTAAGTACAAGATCATGAACAAGCCAAGTAAGGATGGCCGGTAACCTTATGATAGACCCTAGGCTTGGGTTTGGTTAGATCACACAAGTTCCAACGTCCATTTGCACCAAATGGGTTCCTTAAGCTTGAGCTTAGCTAGGTCACATAAGTCCTAACCAAACTTACACTAAGGGGTTGGTTCACTCAAGAACCGAAGGCCACACAAGGACCAACTAAGGTAGACAACACACAAGTTGAATAACTTAGCAATTGAGTAAAACTCAAGTTTTTCTATTCATCAACTCTGCCTTTTACAACATCCTAAGGGTCCTATTTATAGTAATAGATGGACCTTTCTAGAAGACAAATTAAGGGACACAAACTACATTGAACTTCTCAGCCAAGTATGGACGAGTAGGAAGGGTCTCGGCTTGCTTGGGGATCAAGGAAGTTCTCGACCTCAACTCCATAAATGGGAAAGTTTTCGGTTTTACATGGGGACAAGGATGAACCCAAACTCTTTCATACCCCTCTGTGGTTCCCATGTAGAAGAATGCATGACTTGGCTCCTAAAAAATCTCTTCTTCTTGGAATATGTTTAGAAGCGTCCATTCCTTGCATATGTGCCTTGGCCGAATGGGAATGGGATAATATTTCAACCAACCCTTTATCTTCTTGGTGTCCTCCATGTAGCCAAATACATGAACAAATTGGTTCATGAATTGTCTTTTTGGAAGCCTCATCTTCTAGATCATTCTTGTCCCTTTGTCACCTCGGCTTAACATTCTTCACACGGCCTAGACACACAGCCTAGTCATCCCATTTCCTTACATCTTTGTCCTAGTCACCTTGTCTTATTACATAGTACATTACTATTTCCTAAGAATAACTAAAAGCTAAGAATGATAAGCTAAAAGGAAAAACAAGGTCTCGGCCAAGACCAACAAGAAGGCCGAATAAATGTTGTCTTCTTAATTCATCAAGTTTTGTTTTCAATTCCGTTCCATTTTCCATGCCATGTTAGGCGTCTAAGCGTAGATTGACGGGCCATCATTGACACTCTTGGTAAAGCACCTCTCGACTCATACTGAGAGTTTAAGTTTGCGGGCTTTCTTTCATCATATATATTAACTGATAAGTTCGCACTGACTGAGAAATGTGCCTGGATCTGCGATGCATAACCCTTTTTGGGGCTACAGATCCACAACGCATATAAAAATAAGATCTTCCCTAGATTTCCTAAGTCCATATGCTCCCAAGGATGCGAGGCATAATGCTTATGCAATGTAGAATGCTTCCTCAACTTGACAAACTTCATCGAAACTCGATTCCTTCGATTAATTTAACCTCCAACCTTCACGACATTTACTTAACACTCGTTTGACATGGTTTAGCCACTTATAACCTCAAACATAGTCCGGCTTATGAAATTATTTCGGCTAACTTATGACGTGACTTAATGTAAAAAGTATGGAATGTAACATCCTCCCCCCTCCCTTAGGAACATTCGTCCTTGAATGTAAAACCTTTAGAGACTTGCAAATTTTTTGTCAAGGTCTCCTCTGTAGACTAAACTTTACCCAACCTTCCACACAACCAGAAAAACATAATATACATTCCACATAGGGCGAGAATTAATAGATAACAACTCATTTCCTATCACGACTATCGATCGCAATATATCAACTATAAAGAATGATTCACCTTGAGTATCACTGGGTCTGTGTTGCGTTCTAGTGTGAAACCTCATCTCGAACAACATCTTCAGTTTGGAATAGATGAGGATATTTTAATTTTATCACTTCTTCGGCCTCCCACGACATCTCTTTGACGTTTTTGTTTCTCCACAACACCTTCATGGAGGCCACATCTTTGGCCCTCAATCTGCGGACCTGACGATTTATGATAGCAATTGGCTCGCCTAGGAAATGGAATCAAACAATCTTTGTCCAACACTCAACATTAGCATAACAAGGCGCTAGTTAATCCATGCCCATGTTGCGTCAAAATCGACCATCTCTAACTCAATACGATCTGCTGAGGTCTGCCAGCTACAAATCACTACAGTGCAACCTCAATAGACTTACCTACAAATAACTGGTTCACCCATTGGTGTAGACACCGCAAATGACTTACTTAAAAACTCATGTACTATACCAAATTTCTCCGTGACAAATATAATAACATAGGATAGAGTAGATCCAGGATGTATCAAAGCATAAACATCATATGAACAAATGGTCAATATACCCATCACGACGTCTGGCAAAGACTCCAGGTCCTATCGACTTGCAAAAGCATAGATGCAGTTATGATTAATACATGAACAAGAAGTTACACCACGACCTTGACCTCTACCAGTAGAAGAGTGGAACCCGTACCTTGGAGGACGCATGGAAGAAGATTACCCTGCCACTGAATCAGTCGGCAACGCCATACAACCATGCCTTCTATTCAGGCAATCTCTCCTCATATGTCCCTTATGACCACACGTATAATAATCAGTCGATCCTAATTGCATCTCCCATAGTGCCCCCTGCCACAACTGTCACAATGTAGAGAGGTTGACCTCATCAATCATGAACTCTGCTACCGTTGTGACCCTGAAGGTTATGATCTCTCATCAGGTCTTGACGGAATATGACGGGCATATATATAAACCTAGGACTGAGCTGATTGAGGCATATGTGGATGTATAAACTACCATGGCCTGAAACTACCCTGAAAATCTCCCTGATAACCGGCATGTCTCACCCTCTTATGCTACTCCCTCTCAATCCGCTCGGTAACTGATTGTTGGCATCAATACTTCTCCATATTCTAAGCGAAGGCCTGAATTAGGAGGTATGCGACTTGGACGATGAAAGAGGGCTCATCTTATGATACTCCCTCTCAATCCGCTCAGCAACTGATTTGTTAACATCGACACTTCTCCATATTCTAAACGAAGGCCTGAATTTGGGAGATATCTATATTATCATACATGTCAGTTGTGGTACAAGTATTAACATAATCTGGTGCAAGCGTTGCTATAAACTAATGAATTCTTGCTCGCGTCAAATCAACAAACACCGGAGCATACCTCGCCAGACAATCAAATTGGACACTATACTACCAAAACACTCATACTCTCCTGTTGAAGGGTAAAAAACTAATTAACTCAAGCCTCTCGAATCTGTAGTGGAAGATAATGATCTATAAAGGCATATGAGAATTCCTCCCAAGCTTCCAGCTATTCCTCATGTCCTCGAGATCAATCCAATCCTTCATACCAAAGAATAACTATGTCTTGTAATCTGAAGGCGGCTAACTCAACTGCCTTTGTCTCCGAGGCATACATAACCTAAAAGACCTTGTAGAGATGGTCAATACAGTCCTAAGGATCTTATCAAATTGTCCCCATAAAATCTGGAGGACTCAAAGCTCAAAATTATTGGATTCTCAAACTCTCAAGCCCCTCAAAAGATCCCGCACCCACTGGTGCCCTAGGCTGACACTGAGTAGCTACTATATGAGCCATTAGGTGTACTATACTCCTTAATTCCTAATCTGATAGAGCGAGAGGAGGAACTGTTGGTGTTTCGGCTTTAGGAATTTCCTCAGGTGAAGGAGGATTCGGAGGTGAGCCTGAGAGTGTCTCATTCTAGGCCTCAGGCTGGCCGATGTCTTACATGTCACTGACATCTCTACATACAACATGAAAACATAAGTTTAGGTTTGAATTCTTAGGACTCAACACTATAGCATTATTTAGATCAGAAAAAAGGATAACCAACTTTGAAATGCGTTGTAGCTTCCTGTCTATATAATGTGGTACATAACACACTTATAAACAAGACTCTACTAGACACGACTTGTGGACTCCTAAGACAAACCTGCTTCGATACCATGTTTATCACGCCTCCACCTGGGGAGGTGATGCTGGCACCCAATGCCTTACTTAACCCCGAGCGTACTAATTTTACATCACATAACTTGAACCTTTGCAAAGATCTAGGTCGACAAGGCCGAGCTATAACACAAGTATGTTATCTTAAACCGACAAGGCTGAAATGTATAATCTGTAGATGAACTATCACATTGCAATGGGATCACCCCAATAGGTATAAGCACCTACGCAGACCAACAAGGTCACCATGCATCTCTACAAATAACAAAACCCAAAACAAATATATATATATACAAGGCAACAAAGCCGTCGTGCTGACATGCTGTACATACAGGACATTTTGATGAGGTGGAGCTTACCAGTCACGCTTATACTCAGCTTTGACTACTAGGAGATCTCTCCGACTGCCTATCTAGACATGCAGTCATGAAGATAGCGTCCCCCGATAAAAGGGATGTCAGTATGAGATAATGTACTAAATATGTAAGGAAAGTGAATAACTGAACTGAACTGAAAATAAATACTTGTTATGCGGAATGTAAACTGAGGAATCAAGGACGATATAGAAATATACTTACCTTTTTCTGACTCCTATCAACTGAATAATACTTTATCAAACTAATCGGCCTCGTCTAAGACTCAATGCGTATATAAATAGCCCCAAAGGAAACAATATAGACCCAAAGGCAACAACATATCCCCGAAGGCAACAAACATGTAAGGACATGAAGGCAAGCACACATGTATATAGCCCTGAAGGAAACAATGTAAATAAGTAGCCCCGTAGGCAAGTATATAACTCTATAATCATATTTTATTATCTCTCAACCAGCCAAGCAACAATGTTAGACTGGAAGTACACTCCCGGCAAGAGAGAACTACTATAGGAATGTCATGAATGTTACACCTCATAGTTTTTCATTAAGTCATGTCGTCGGTTAACTTATGTATCCCGAGGAGGTAGGAGATCTTACGAGAGGGTAATAATGGTTTATAACCAATTTATAGAAGTATCGGGAAGTATATTAACTAAACGAACCTAAGAGAATACATTTCGTCAAAGTTTGACAAGTTTTCATTTGTTTTATGCAAGGTACGGACCGTACGATAATGTATAGACTGTATAAAAAGTGTAGCTTGGCTATATGATGTTGAGAATTTTTTTTTAAATTTATTCCCATGACGTACGATCTAATGTACAGATGGTACATTTGGGCATACTTTATGAAGGTGGGAAAATTCTAGCTCTTTTATATTGCGTTCTACTCGACTTAAGCCTTTTTCATATTTACAAACCCTAAACAACTCCAAAATCATATCTGGAGGCTCTCACGTGATCATAAACTAAAATCAAAGGCGAACTTCGCAAATCCGACGTAAAGAAACCCATGATCATCATCTTATCGTCTTTCTCCTCATTGTGGTGATTTTGGAGAATTATTGGAAGTGAAGCAATCTTGGATTTGAAGTAATTCTTGTGCTTGGAGGTAATTCTCATCCTTTTATTCTTGTTCTTATAATTATACAAGTGTTTGGAGTGTGGTGGTTGAAGAATCTTGTAGAATAAGTTCTTGAACCTTGAATTTTGTTGTTGGATATTGTTGGGCTGTTTTGAATGAAGTAAGAGCGTAGTATGAAGTTGTTGAGTTATTGGTTGTGTTATTGAGATGAAGGAGAGTAATTGAAGAAGATCGTTGTGTTTATATACATAGAGATTGAGCTATAAAAGGTTACATAACTTCTATGCACACTAAGTGTTCGACGAAATGCCAAAATGAGTTTTCTTATTAGTTTTGGACCCATCGTTGATACCAAATCATTTGTATGATGTAGATAATTTTTTGTGGAATGTTCGACGGCTTGTGGAATCTGTTTAAGGTAAGTCGAAGAGGTATGTAGGACTTATTCCTTCTTTTTTGGCATTATTTTGATAAAGAACGAAAATATAGTGTCCTTTAAAATGAGTCCTACTGTCGATAACTTAAGCTACCATGACTTCCCATTCCGTTAGCATATATATGATTCTTGTTGTCCCTCGTCAAGAGTACTTTTCGCACCTTGTAGCATTTCTCCTATCTTAGCATAATATGGCTCGTTGTTGGATTTTAAGAAGCTAGAAAAGATACGTTTATATCTTCTTATTGAGTCATATAGAAAGG
Source organism: Anisodus tanguticus (assembly GCA_034509755.1). Taxonomy (NCBI): domain Eukaryota; kingdom Viridiplantae; phylum Streptophyta; class Magnoliopsida; order Solanales; family Solanaceae; genus Anisodus; species Anisodus tanguticus. The sequence goes on along the minus strand of CM067555.1, from coordinate 23,389,706 downwards.
TACAATGATATGTTATCCTCATACGGATAGTCATAGGTCTAACGATCTTATGTCACTCTAATGGGCTTAAAGAGTATTCTATGTTCTTCGGATTGAGTTTCATATATAAGTATGTATTATGGTATTGATGATACTGCTCGTAGAGGCTTGTATTGTTATATACACAGCTTATATATATCACAGAAATATATAGATTACATTGACAACAGAGGCCTATGCCGTTATATAAGCAACTTATATATATCACAAAGATATACAGATGACATTACCCACAGAGGCCTATATATCATGGTCCTCAGTAGCATTCAAAGTTACAACTTGTTCCTTTCTTATTCTTATTTACATTATTGTATCTATTTATATTTTCTTTCCTTACATATTCAGTATATTATTCGTATTGACGTCCTCTATCAAGGCGCTGTGTTTTATGCACAGAGGTTCAGATAAAAGAAGCGATGCTTATTTCCAGTAGGACTACAGCTCAGCAGTGGTGTCAAAGCTCTCTACTTGTTCTGAAGGTGCTAGTCAAAGTCGATATGAATTTATATATATAATTCTGAGTATGGCGGGGCCTGTCCCGACTGATGCTATTTATGTACTCTTAGAGGCTTTTAGACAGTCGTCCTATGTGTCATAGTCATGTATGGCCTTACCAACCTCTCTGTTAGTCAGTTGATGTGTATTGTGGCCTTGTCGGCTTACTTTGTATTATATATGTTGGGATTTTCTACTTCTACAGGTTATTAAGTCTTGTTACCTTATAGGAGTAATTTTGACACCTTGTTGGCCAAAATACAGATATATCTAGGGTAGAGACAAGACGTGGTACGCTTGGGCCGTTAGGCACTGGGTGCTGGACACACTACCCAAGGTTGGGGTGTGACAAACTTGGTATCAGAGTAGGTCAGTAGTAGGGATGTCTACAAGTCGTGTCTAGTAGAGTCTTGAACATGAGGTTGCTGGACATTTAGGATAGTTACATTAAATTCATAATCTAGATCGTGCAGTAGAGCTGAGTTGTAAGAATTCGAGTTTATCTCGTTCTTTATGCAATTTCGATAATGCCGACTATCAGAAAGACTTCAGTTAGTTCATATTCGTAGCCGGTTAATGAAAGACCATTACTAGATTATTGATGCACCAGAGATGCGTGTATTATTCTAGAGTTTTAGAGCGTGAGTAATTGTTTTACAAATATACAGAGAAGGTAAAGAGAGTGTAGAATGGTGAAGTGCTGATTTTAGGATGTTAAGGACGTAAAGTCCAAGAGGTATAGATTTCTGAAATGCAGATGACTATAAGGAGATTGATATTCATATAGAATGATGTAAGTGATGTTTTCCCGCTTTCAGTGATGGTAGAACCACAATGAAAAGTACCTATACCAATTTCTGATCTATTGACATTAAGAGATGTGGGTTTTAAAAAAAGAAAGATCCCAAGTTCTAGTAAAGGCTAGAACAACCCTTAGCATGGGCAGTACAGAGGAATAGTACAATTATGTCAAAGGCACCCCCTTTAGATGATATATAGATAACGTCCCTAAGAATTTTTTATTTGAATATTACCTTTGAAATTTTTTAAACATTTAGGGGCAAAGTGTCGAAATCTTTGTGTGTAAGGTAAACCTCTCCTGAGAAAGGATTCTATTTAAAGTAAAGTAGGTTCAGTAAGTGCCTAGAAGGTAAGGCCAATAGAGGAAGGAGGAGTTAAAATCAGAAGGATGTTTTGTTACAAGTATTCAGAATATAGAGAGTAATGGGATGGATAGTTAAGGGATGAACCAATATAAGTGAGATATATGAGCAATATAAGAAACAACGGAGAGTCATATGAAAAATACAAAAAGTTGATAGTCATGTAAACCCAAAGGGAAAGCAGAAGTAAGTGTTGAGTTGTGAAGATGAATGTGTTATGAGAATATCTACTGTGAGATTTGAATAGGCAAATTTCAACAACACATGCTAATCGGGTGGTTTAGTTCTCTGAGTCATGAAGCATCGATGTTGGGTAATTTCCTCAGTTAAACAGAATAAGAATTAAAACCTCAAGAGATCATTATGAGAAAATATATTGAGAAAATGCAAGGTAAGAAATAGATGATAAGAGAATAGACTGCAAACGAAGAGGTAATCCTTGAAAGTTATCTAGAAAAAGCCCCTTAATATTAAATGTTTTGCTAGAAGATGAAAAGTTTATTGAGACTAATCATGCCAGTTACGAACCCATGATGTTCCATTCATGTAGATGACTTAGTAACTTCGAGTAAGAGGGAATTTTGTTGAAGAAGATTGTAAGATGTAAAAATATCATAAATGTATGAAAGGATTTTGAGACAACAACATGAACTTTTAAGATAGAAATCTCTAAGTACACAAAGTGGTTCTCCTCCTACAGGAGAGATAACACAATAGGGGATGATATGGACTTACCCGATGGGTTAATAAGAAGAGGAGAAGGTTATGACAGTATTTTAAGACAAACCAGATCGTGTCATCTTGATTTAGCGAACGTGTTATAACTATGGCATGAGATGTAAGTATCAATGTTAAGAAAGAATGGGTAGCGACCTCCTGATTAAAGGAATGAAGAAACAATAAGAGGCATTAAATATATGAGGCTCAAAGAGGAAAAAGCATGACCCGTAAGTGAAGACAGAGACATGTAAGCCCAAGAGGGATATCTAGGATTAATGAATGGAAAGGGTAAATTCGGTCAAAGTAGAAGATGATTTAAGGAACCGGAAGAGCCAACAGTTGATACAAAATTTCCCAATATGGGATGGTTTAGAATCTGAAATTTTAATCTTACAAGTGATCACAATTTTCATAAAATAATTCAGATGGAAAACGGTGACAAATAGGGTCAGCGTAAAACGAATCAAGTTAAAAGATTATGAACGCCTAGAAAAAGGGATGCAAGTAATTAAGAATGTACTTGTAATTAGTACTGTCAGGACGAGAGTGGATATGAAGGCGGGAGGGATAATGGTGGGCAGTCAAAAGTGCCCGAGCTCTTATAGAGATATCTGACGATAAGATTGATGAATGTATATTGCTACAAGATGTTAGCCACTAAGTGAAAGTATATACCTAATAATAAAGTACGTCAATAACCACTATTTTGATGTGTTGATCGAATAAAGGACCAAGGTTATAACCTAGAGTGAAACTTAAGGTCAAGTATATAAGGAACTCCTGGATGATAGAAGTTGAGATAAATCAATACATTGTAATGTGCTTGTTTAGAATAGATAATGAAATGAGTACGTTTACGCTTAAATGACTATTAAGAAAGCAAAGAAGAACTGCAGACTGAAGACGTAAGGTCGGCAGTAATGAGTATGCATTAGAAATTTAATGTGATATCTTTTATAATCATAAAAACCTCCAACGACCCTCTTTTCCAGGTGGCAATAATCATAATCGAGATGAGCTTCTTCTATTAAGGGTAAAGGCGCACTCCAAGATGAGTCCTAATAATAAAGGGACCTATGAGTCTTCTTAAAGGTAGTAACGGTTCTTAGGATTAAGAAGTAAGTAATGGAGAGCCCATATATTATAGCATAATAGGTTTCTCCTCGAGAAGGAGACGATTCCGAAACTAGATTACAATGGGTGGAGTCACTAATCAGAGATTAGTAGTAGTACCTTTAACGGTCAAGGTAAAAGAGCAAGAATAAATGATTTCCTTTCTAGTACATTTTAAGAAGAGAACTTAACATAGCGAGATGATATCCTTTAAGGCAAGATAAGGTAAAGGAATTGAGTGAATTAGCCTATCGAGAGGCCGTGGAAAAATAAAGGTAGCCAAAGATATTTATTAGGTGATACATTTAAGGGTTCGATTTCAAGGTTTTCATGCTAGTAGGATTATTGTACATAAGTTATCAACGTCACCCTTATGGCGGGAGTAAGGGAATAGCAATATAAGAATCCAGAGTTAGTATTATTGGCAAAATAAGTTGATGTTTGAATTAAAGGGAGGCAGAGTTCTCCGATACCCAAGTCGATTATGTGTTCCAATTTGACTAAATTTACAGAACAAGATTCCAGCAGAAGTGCAATATTCCCGCTATTTTACTCACCTATGTTCGATAAAAGTGTATCATAAAATAAGAAAATAGGTATTGGTGCGATGATGCGGTAAAAAGGCATTGCTAAAATTTAATGTAATGACTCTATGGGCAACATGCAATGACAAAGTAGCTAGGGCCAGGGGGCTAATGAAGAGAATAAAGTTCCTGACGTAAAAATGGAAAAGGGGGTTCAAGGATAAAACCCAGAATAAGCACACCCCGCTCTTACAAAAATGATACCCAAATTATTAATGATTGATATATATTCAAGTTCGACCCATTTCATGACAAAGTTTAGCTATTTGTGCAGCCAAAAACTATACAAGTAAAGTATATGATTTTGGGACATTCTAGCATCTATTATCACAAATAAAGGAAATTAGTTACCGTGAACTTATAAATAACTCTCCAAAAAGGTTAGAGGACACAATGGAATCTTGCTAGCATTCTATCCAGAAGAGTGGGTAGGCTAGGAGCGCGATTTAGACGCTCGATGACATATTGACGACAAATATGCTAGGTTTCAAAAGAAAGTGGGAGGGTCCCTTACCCTACCAATAATTATGTATCATAGTAGTTATCATCTTATTTCCTAGATGAGACCTTGTGTGATTAGAGGTACAAATCTTCTACCGAACAATCTGATGTGAGCAAATAAGAGTGTGTAGACCAAGGTTAAACTACCAAATGTTAAAATGAGTAAAGCTTCTTCAGGGGTAGATGTAAATAATTCAGGATCTCCAGGAATCACCTGTTGATATGCGATGCTGATACCTAAAGAATGTCATTTATTATTAAGTAATAAAGTTTGCCCATAAAAAGTGTAGTGAGATTCAATCAACGAAGCAAGCTTAACCATAAGTACATCACCTATAACCTTAGGTTACCTCTGGAGTTTAAGAATGTTTAATCAGCCTTCCATGTATCGATATTACTGAAGCGTATCGGAAATTCATTTCATATATTACTAGTTGGGGATGTTCAAGTATAGAAAAATTTTCTTATGAAAATATCTCAGTTACTGTCTTATATCGTCGAGTCAAAGAGTTATGGACTAAAGAGATAGCCCACGAGTAGGGTGTAGTAAAGGAAGTGATAGGTTAAAAGAGATGGTTTGAGAAGTTGATAAGAACATGAAGTCTAGGTATCCTTATTTATTCTAGGTCAAAGGTTACGTCGACACCCATGCGATACAATTTCCCTATTTTTATCCTATGTATCAAGCTCAACGTCTATGCCTTGTATAGGTAATGTTGTGGATGCATATGTGACAGATGCAACCCAAATTTTGGCACTTGATAGTTGAGGTGAGTTATGGCTAACTCTTTTAATTTCTGGATAAATAGATGGTCGTGTGGGGATGATATTGTTATGCTGTTATATGACCCTGTGTGGCATTGGATATGTTTTTCGAAAGCTTGATAGGTTTAGGATAGTCATGTTTATAGAGAAAACTATGACAAAATTTCTAGAAAATCCTTACGAGTTAGAATCCTAAAGATACATTGTTACGATTCGCTTTTTATACAAGTTAGCATACAAAAGAGCTACTAAAAATTCAGAAGGTTCTCTAAATTGAATAATGTGTTTAGAGTCGCCATATAATTTATAAGTAAATTAGAAAAACCAGTGTGAAAGAGTATTCAAATTCATTGAAAAATTCTATCTAAACCAAAGTCCAAGTAAGAGTTTTGGTGATCTCTCAGGGAAGGTGTTAGCACCCGATATTAAGGATCCGTAGAATATGACTAACCCATGGGCTCTATAGCATGCTTTTAAAGTGATAAAATTATTTAAGGTTTAAAATCCGCAAACTAATAGTCATTTCATGTATTCAAAACTTAAAGTTTGTTAAAAAATACGGAGTTAAAACTTCCGCCAAAATGATATGCACGAGATGTTTAATCAATTTAATTTTCGTACTAAGAACACTCAAAGGTGAATTTGAGTAGAAATCCACATTTAGTCCAACTATCTTATTAATATACACTTGAATCTTTGTTTAAAACATTTTTTCAAATCTCAAAAGTGGCATAATCTCCCTTAAAATAGCAAGTTTGGCTTTTATCAAAGAAATAGAAAAGTGATTTTTTTCGTTTATTCTTTCGCATGAGAAGTCCCATAGTCAGCATTGTATTCAACCTTCTCCAAAATCCTTTACTTAACTCAAGTGCAAGATAAGTGTTTTAAGTTGTCCAAAAATCATTTATCCTATTTGAGCTCACCCCGGACTAGAATTTAAATATAATACTTGTATTTAGGCCCAAATTAAATTCAGCACTCCATTTACTTTTATGTCACTTAGGCCCATTACTTAGGTCCTTAAATCAGTCCATTTAAATTCATTTCAAATGTAAAATTAGGTCTTCAAAGTCCAAAACCATTTTTACACTTGGTCAAAAAATTAGTTTTCCATTTTCAGCTTTAAATGTCCAAAACAGTCCATCTATTTTTTTCAGATTTGAACAAGTCTTAAAACTACTTAGTTGATCTAAACTAAATCCCCCCAACCCCCTACCCCTTAATATTTATTTTTAACCCATAAGTTATTATATTTACACTTTAACCCAATTTTTCAACTATAAATAACTCATTTTCTCTTCATCTTTCTCACAAATCTTCCTACAATCTCTCTAATTTCTCAATATATCTCTCTACAATTCTACATTGTTTGCTAAATATTCAATTTTATTTATTCATTTGGGAATTGGTAGTGAAGTTGGCAACTAGCTTGAGGATCTTCCATCGAGCAAAGTTTCAATTTTCAACCTCTCGATTACACGTCGACGTTACGTCGGCGTTTGGTACATTCGTTCCTTCATTAAATTATTATTGTCTGTTTATTTAATTTAGATCACTTAATTTTATTGTCTTTAATTATTTATTTATTATCATAATTAAAATGGAATGATTAAAAGGTATGTTTAAGGGTTAAGGTAAGGGTGCTTCTTCTAGTAGGGGCAACCAGGGCAAGGGTACTTCTTCTAGTCATCTTATTCCTACACAGGATGATTTTGTTGATACTCAACATTTTCCTACAATACCATTAGATTTAGACCAGAGCTATTTTCTCGAAACTCAAGAAGACTTTAATTTAGACGATGATCTAGATGATATACCCACTAATGTTGATGACAACACACCCACTAGTGCACTTTCAACTCGAAATACCTCCTATTCCCCCTAGTATGAGACGAGGTCCAAGAAAACGACCATTAAAATCGATGCATGGACATTTTTTGATAGGGACGTAGAGAATCAAGTAGCCATATGTAAAATTTGTAAAAATGTTTTAAAATTTAAAACTGGAAAAGGTCACGGTGGGACGGGGGTTTAATTAGACACGTAGTAAGTGCTCATCCAAATTAGGTATGCCCAATACCAGGCTTCAAAACCGGGTGCGCAAACGCCCGCTCCATCGAGACAAGGTTCACATACTAATATTGTCCCGGACCAAATACAAGGTCAAATTAACCCTATGACGGGGGGAATTGTAGGCCCTAAATACAATAAACATAGAGATAGGGAAGCAATATCAAAATTAGTTCAGTGGAGGATTTGCCCTTTTCATTTCCTTCATCTCCCGATTTTATTCATTACATTAGAGATATATATAATCCTCGCTTTTAACGATTTTCCTAGATCAACTCGTTAAGAGAGATGTATTTAAATTCGCGCATGAATATCAACAATATTTACGTTTTTCATTATATCATTTTAATGGCAAAGTATCCATCACGTACGATATAGGTCGTAGTACTAACGGTAGTGATTATTTAACTTGTAACTTGTCATTGGATAGATTATAAATGGTTTATGCAAAAACGTATTTTAGCGTATAGATATATAGATGAAAGGCACACTTTGGTACTTTTATTGCGAAAATATTTATCAAGTGTGCGATTATTACGGAATTACCGATAAAATTATGACTATTACATTAGATAACGCTTCTAGTAACAATTACGCAATTACAATTTTAAAAAATAGTTTAACTCCGTCTTTTCCGGACCATTTTCATATAAAATGCGCGTGCCATATATATAACTTAATTGTAAAGGATGGTCTATCACTTTTTGAAGACATTCTTAGTAAAATACAATTTGCTATAAACTTTATTTTTAAAAGTAATAAAGTACAACGTAGAAAAGAATATAAAAAAAATTGTCATGATTGTGGACTACCTTTTAGAAAAATTCCACAAGAAGTATCCACTAGGTGGAATTCTTTATACGAGCAACTACTTGTTGCTTATGACTATAAATTACCTATAACTTTATTTTTTAACTCTCATAATAAAAAGCCAAATGATATGATTTTAGATAGTGATTGGGAAAAAATTTCCGAACTTATTGTATTTTTAGAGAAATTTTTTCAAGCAACAAAAGAATTTTCCTAAGTATATATTATCCTACTATTTCAACTATGTTATTTTATATAACTCTAATATTTTTATTACTTAGTGAATATATGGAAAAACCAAATTATAAGGCAACTATTAAAAAAATGTTTGTCAAAATAAAAAAATATTTTATTCCTATTCCCTCTATTTATATTATTGGTTCTCAGTATTAAATCCTACTATTAAAATAGACGGTACTAAATCACTAATTGAAACTATTTACGATTGTATAGAAGTACTACCACCTCCAAGTCCCAAAAATCTAAATCACCCACCACCTATTGAACAAACTAAAGAAGAAGTATTGTCTAGCGTAGAACACCAATGCAAAAATATATATAGATTTTATCAACAAGAAAATGCTAGTAACTTACCAGCCTTCCATACCATCTTCTTCATATTCAATACAACCTCACAAAAGACATCTTGTTTCTCGCGCTAGTATTGAAAGCCTCGTAAATAGAATGTGCGGCCGTACCTCTACTAACCAAATTAGCGAGTTCGATATTTTTGTTTTGCAGGGTTCTGTACCGTATCAAGAAGTTATCAATGAAGATGGACATGAAGACTTGTCAAATACTTTGGAGGGGAATGAGAAGACCTTTCCGACACTTTCAATGATGGCTCGAGATGTTTTGAACATTCAAGCGTCGTCAACTCGCGTCTGAAAGCGCTTTTTCTCGAGCAGATATCAAATAGGAGACCACGAGACACTCATTAGCCGAGACAACTTGGAAATTGCGTATTATTCAGAGATTGGATACGAGCGGAGCGGAGAAGGTGCGGTCAACCGGAGATCAACGAAGAAGATGATGAAAACTACAACGAAATCTTAACCGAAGGTAGTGGAAGCGACGTGGATCAATTTGACCAACAAATACCAATTCCAACCGAAGAACCACATGAAATCATCAAGCAATTAGAACAGATTTTTTTTTTGAGAATGTAATTTTTTTAATTGTAATTTTATTATGTAATTTGTAACTTTTGGACAACACCACAAAGTTGCAATTTAGATTTTAGACAATTGTATTTGTATTACAAAAAAATCATATGTCTATTAAATAATATAAGAGGCACAAAAACAAATTTGAGATGTTAATCTAAACTAAATGATATACGCATCATTTTGCCTATCCTAGCTCCCAACCATAAGTAAAGTTCTAATATTTGAATGTATTTTTAATACAACTAATACATATATATACAAGTAACAAAAAAATAAAAACGAGAAAGGTTTAGGTGGTTGGGCCTACTCAAGCTCACCAGTTGGCATTGACAACCCAAAGGTTTATCTTCTTGACCCCCTTATGATGCATTGCCAACCTTTGTAAATCCAAGCACAAACAGACATAGACATAGATATAATAACATGGTGACACACAGCATGTGGGATCAATATAGGGAACATGACTCAATTATGGGGTAAGATTAAGGAAACATATGGAGTTAAACAAGGAACAAGCAGGCATGCTAATGCCACAGGGCAACTAACCTAATATATGTTTATTGGCCCGCAAGATTGAATTAATCTTAACCCCTAATGGACTAACAAGATAATTCAGATAGACATGACATTTAGCACTCTTGAAAGAATTGGAAGGTGTATACTTTAACTAGATCCATCAGAGTCTGAGTATATATATGACCATATTAGCATGCTTAGAGGGGGAAAGATTAAACAAGTTTAAACAGTAGGAAAACAAATAGACTTGGCCAAATAAGTAGATCATGTTGAACACAATACTGTTTTAACCATACAGAAATGACATATTTATGCAGGATAAATTACAGAAAAACTAGTCCAACGTAACACTTGAGAAAATGGCCAGTTTTTTCCTTTTGTTTTGTCATAAAAAAACAAAAAAAAAAAACAACTAGTCCTATGTTGATCTAAACTGGGCATACAAACTCAGCAAGTGACATTTTTCAAGTTCAGACCAATATTCTCACACTTGTAAGGTTATTTGAATTGTCAAGAACATGCCTGAATACATAGGACATCTAAGACTTACTTACTTCAGAAACAAATACTCAAATCATATAGACCTCAAAAACTATCCCCAAACACAGTAATGCAACAGGCATAAGATTCAGTGACTCCAAATAAGAAAGAAAGCAAACAGAGCAACAAGAACATATCATTTCAACTTAAAATTTGAACTCAGAATACAAAACATGACTTAAGAAACCTACTGGAACCCCAGTTGACATATAAAGTTGTGCTACCAAATACATATCCTTAGCATGGACAATTCAAATAGGCTCTAATGTGCTATTCATGATTTAAGGCAAGACATGTGAATCTATGACTTCTGAGCAGACAAGTGAAGACCAATACAGGTTAAGATTTTCATATGTTCATGCATGGACATCAAAGAAATGTCATTGCTCATCCATACTTAATCTAAAATAGACAATGTGGAATTATGCTAGCTACAACATAGATCAAACAGACACCAATGCATGGAATACACCTTTATCTAAATTAAGCAAGCCATTTATACACACAAGACCGACATATGATGCATCTAATTAGTCACACCAACAAAGAGTGGACATTTCTGGATTTCATTACTTTTGGATGTTCCAATAGGCATCATGGTGGTGCTTAATTAAGTAATATACTTCTAACACTTAAACAATGCCCTTAAACTATCCAAACACATCATCACAACATAATTTATATTCCTAATTTAGCACTTAGGATACAAGTCAACTCATAACGATTGTAGTATCACAAAAATGTAACCATACTTCATATTAACTCAACTAAACATGCTTATCTGACCATAAAAACACATATTTTAGTTTTCTGAATAGCATGCTCATGTTCAAAATTAGTTAACTCATGTAATACTAACACAACTAAATCTAGCCTCTAAATGATCCTATGAAATATCATAGAATTATTTTAACTCTATATTAATAACTATCAGTTATCCAACAAGCATAAACATATCATAAATCATAAATTAGACCTAAATAAATTAGAACAACCCTAACAGCACCAAACCAACTAAAACATGCTAGTTTAAACATATAAACACACAATCACGAGTTGCATAATGTAATTTAAGCAGAAATTTAAAAGGAATATGGGTTACCTTGTATGGAGGCAGTCGAATGGTTGAAGGGGAGCTCGTCTTCACTCTGGGGACCTCGTAGACTTGCAAATTACACGAAAAGATGGTTTTTATATTGTGAAGGACTAATTAGGCTAGGTCTTTGTTCCGTCAAAGGGCTTGGATCCCAGCTGAAACATAATTAATCAGATTTAAGCTTGAAATCGACTCTCAAACAATATGAGTCACAATATCAAGCTGCAGACCATTTAATTGAAGCACAAAGGTCTCTATTTATATAGTGGTCGAAATCCTAGCAGACCCTAAAGGGATCGATGTGGGAGAATCAGTTTTGGAGAGAATAATCCAACCAAAAGTTCTCAACAAATGGAATTGGTTTGTTTGAAATAAAAAATTGACAAAATCAATTAAGAATTCGCAAAGAGTACCATTGAGAGGGGTAGCCTCACCTCGTTGGGTGTGGTGGGGTATTGGTACGAAGGCATGATCTGGGGAGAAATGGGTTAAAGGTTATTAATGCCTTTACCCCTTTTGGGTGAGCACTATCTGATCCTATGAAGTGCGTTGTCCTCTCTTTGCCATTAATGGCGATCAAAGAGGGACAACATAACCGGCTAGGGTTCTCAAATGAGAGGGGTGTGGTGTTATGATGTTTTTACGCTTAAGTAGTGTTGAGCTAGGCTTGAGCTTAATCATCTTGGGCTCAGCCAAAAATTAAAAAGAAAGAGGGTATGGGTGGTCCAAACGTTTTAAGAAATAACTCAATCTTCACCACATTTTGCAAATGTGGTTAGTTTTTAAATACACTAGTGACTCAAATATAACTCAAATATGACGAAATTAAATCGATAGTTTTAATTTGAGCCTAAATTTAAAAGTAATTAAATTCATGCAAACGTCTTTTAATTTAAAAAAAAAAACTTAAAATTGAGGTGTGATTCCCTTATCATATTTAATTATCAATTTCCCAAATTTGACAGAGCGGAACATTAATCCTTCAATATTTGAGAATTCTTTACATAATTATATTTATAATTGTTTTTTTAGAATTCTAAAATTATGATTAACGATCAAAACTGTGTAAAATTAAGACATGATATACAATATATATATACCAAGTGATATTTTGTCAAATGGAATGACAAAATACTCTTGGAATAATTTTGTAAAATCATATTTGCTTTGTGAAATGTATACTTCACTCTATCTGTGACTCGGGAACTTATAATAATTAAATAAAATTATTGGAGGGTAAAAATTAGGTGTCAATATACATTCGAGGGCGATCTTACGAAAGGGTAATGATGGTTTAAACCCGTTTATAGAAGTATCGGGAAGTATAGGAGTTAAACAAACCTAAGAGAATACATTTTGTCAATGTTCGAGAAGTTTTCGCTTGTTTTATGCAAGGTTCGGACTATACAATAATGTACATACCGTATAAAAAGTGTAGCTTGGCCATATGAAGTTGAGAAAAAAAAATCAGATTTTGGCCCATGAGGTACGATCCAATGTACAGACTGTACATTTTAGTATGGACCGTACATTTGGCCGTACTTCATGGTGGTGGGAAAATTCTAGCTCTTTCGTATTGTGTTATGCTCGACTTAAGCCTTCATTTTTTCATATTTCCAAACCCTAAATCATAACCTAAGGCTCTCACATCACAAATCTGACGTAAGGAAGCGCTTGATCATTGTCTTATCATCTTTCTCCACATTATGGTGATTTTGGAGAATTCTTGTAAGTATAGCAAGCTTGGATTTGAAGTAATTATTGTGCTTGGAGGTAATTCTCATCCATTTCTTCTTCTTCTTAGAATTATACAAGTGTTTGGAATGTGATGGTTGAAGAATCAGGTAGAATAAGTTCTTGAACTTGAATATTGTTGTTGGATGTTGTTGGCCTGTTTTGAATGAAGTAAGAGTGTAGTATGAAGTTGTTGAGTTATTGGTTGTGTTATGGAGATGAAGGAGAGTAAGCGAAGAAGATCGTTGTGTTTATATACATAGAGATTGAGCTATAAAAGGTTACATAACTTCTATACATGCTATGTGTTCGACGAAATGCCTAAATGAGTTTTCTTATCCATTTTGGACTCGTTGTTGATACCAAACCATTCATATGTTGTAGATAATCATTCATGGAACGTACGAGGTCTTGTGGAATCTGTTTAAGCTAAGGCGACGAGGTATGTAGGGCTTATTCCTTCATTTTTGGCATGTTTTTTTATAAAGAATGAAAATGAAATGAGATGTCCTTTAAAATGAGTGCTATTGTCGATAATTTTAGATATCATGACTTCCCATTCCGTTAGCATATATATGATTCTTGTTGTCCCTCGTCGGGGTCCTTTTCACACCTTGTAGCATTTCTCATATCTTAGCATAGTATGGCTCCTTGTTGGATTTCCAGAAGCTAGAAAATGTATGTTTTATCTCTTATTATTGAGTCATATAGAAAGGTACAATGATATGTTATCCTCATAAGGATAGTTGGAGGTGCAACTATGTTACATCACTCCGACGAGCTTAAAGAGTATTCTATCTTCTTTGGATTGAGTTTCATATATAAGTATATATTATGGTATTGATGATACTTCTCATGGAGGCATATGTTTTTATATACGTAGCTTATATATATATATATCATTGAGTAGATATATAGATGACATTGACCACAAAGGCCTATGGCGTTATTTACGCATCTTATATATATATATATATCATAGATGTACATATGATATTTCCCACAAAGGCCTACGGTGTTATATACGAGATTATATTATAATTATGCATATCATGGTCTCTAGTGTCATTCAGAGTTACAGGTTGTTCCTTCCTTACCCTCATTTATATTACTGAATGTATTTACATTGTTTTGCCTTACATATTCAATACATAATTCTTATTGATGTCCCCTGTCGGCTCGCTGTGTTTCATGCCCATAGGTTCATATAGATAGAGTGATGCTTATTTCCAGTAGGACTCTAGCTCCGCTGTGGTGTCAGAGCTCTCCACTTGTTCCGGAGGTTCTAGTCAGAGTCGGTATAATTTTATATATATAGTTATGGGTATGGCGGGGCCTAGTCCCGACTTGATGATGTTTATGTACTCTTAGAGGATTGTAGCTAGTCTTCTTGTGTGTCCAAGTCATATATGGCCTTGTCGGCTTCTCTGTTAGTCAGTTGATGTGTACTATGGCCTTGTCGGATTCCTTCGTATTATATATGTTGGGCGTTTCTGCTTCTATAGGTTATTAAGTCTTATTACCTTATGGGAGTTATTTTGAGGCCTTGTTGGCCCAAATACAGATATATACAGGGTACGAACGAGACATGGTATGCTCATGCTGTTAGGCGCCGGCCACACCCTCCAAGGTTGGGGTTTGACAATGAACATCATAGATTTGAATTGTCTACGAATGGATTTTCTTTATGCACTTAGTTGAGACTCATTCGATAGGGGAATCATGCCAAACAAAGGAAGAGGAATAGCCTTTACATACCTTTGGTTAATTCTTTGACACACGTTTAATAGTCAAGTCGCGCAACACCATACTCTATAATAATGACAATAGAATTATCGTCAACTAGGACATGATGTGTCTATCAACAAGTTCGTGTCAAGGCAATAACCAATACCCTTCTATACTTCCCCCTCACTTCATATTACACAAACAACAACAACAACAAAAACACATGCTATCTCCTATAATTTCCAATCAAGCAATACCATAAAAACCATCCTAAAATAGTCCATAACATAATAACAACTTCAACATAGTTTCCAACCTTTCGTTCAAGAGTTTCCAACCAAAACAAGGTAGCTAAGACTTATAAAAACTTAAATATATATAGAGAAGGCATATTATTACATTAATCAACAAGAAGAACATTTAGTTGATGCTACTTCACCACAAAGAAAGTCTCCAATTCAACAAGGGATAAAAACTACGATCTAGTCGTACCACAGGATTCTCGATGTTAGATTTGGGTGTTTTATCTTTAGTCTTACTCTTGAATAACTCAAGAACACTTAGAGAGATTTTTAGTTGTGTTTAGGATCAATTGGGGTCGAAAATGAAATGCTTTGAAGCTCTCACCAATTGCATCAACTGTGAAATACGCTTGGATTTACGATACATAACCCCATATGCGACCGCAAAACCCAAATCATACCAAAATAGGACATTCCCTATATTTCCTAAGTCATTATGCACCCAAGGATGTGAGTCATAATGTGTATGCAATGCATAATGCTTTCTCAACTTGACGAACTTCGTAAAACTTAATTTCTTCAATTTGTTTAACCTCCAACCTTCACGATATTTACTTAACACTTGTTTGACATGGTTTAGTCACTTATAACCTCAAAGAATAACTAAAACATAAACGTGATTGACATGAATGAATCAACGTGAGCATGGAACATGAATACTGAATAGCAGGATTATATGAAAACATGGAACACATAACATGATACATGAGTATGTGAGACAATTACCTTAGGCGTCATCTTTTTTTTCATCAAATAAGTGTGGATATCTTGACTTCATATCCTCTTCGGCTTCCTATGTAGCCTCTTCAACTTTTTGTTTCTCAATAGCACTTTCATTGTTACACCTCATACTTTCATGTTAGAATGCGTCATAAGTGTATGAATATGAGCTAGAGAAGTTAAGGACCTTTACAAAGATAATGATGGATTAAAACAAGTGTTAAGGAAGTATCGTGAGGCTTAAAGGTTAAATGAATCGAAAATGTGTTAACCCGTACTTTTAGGGTAAATCTAGGAGTGATTCATATGCTAAGGAGGTCATGTTTTAAGCTTTTGAAGTGTTTAATAATCATATGTTAAGTTTTGAAGTCAAGCGAGTTGTAAAATAAAAGTCGGCAAAAGTTATCGCAAGTTACATTCAAGTTTACCAAAATTTGGGCCAGATGTCACTAAGCTTTTATCCCATGGGTAATCTACCCACCATATGAAAGGTCTACGATTCTAGTTACCAATTCCTACGACATCAAAGTAGAGAGATATTTGCGATTTCACAAGACTGCATAGGCAGCCCCTTTGGGACCAACTTGAGGTGGTGGAAACTTCCAGATCATATTTAAGGTGGTTCCACTTTGTTTAAAGTCACTTTATTGCCCAAACCAGTTCCCAAATACCCCTAAATTCACTCTAAGAGATCCCCAACTATCCAAGAGTGAAATCCAAAGAAAACAATGCATATGTACCCTAAAGGCACTGAAAATCTGGTCATGGTAACTCCAGATGAGATGGAGCATACCAATCATGCTGATACTCGACTAGGACTATTGGGGAGGTCTCTCTGGCTGCCTATATATACTTGTGGGAATGAACAAAGCATCCCCTAGTAAAAGGGACGTAAGTACGAGATAATGTACAAAATTTGTAAGGCAACTGAATAACTAAACTGAAATGAAAAGAAATACATGATAGATGGAATGTAAACTGATGAGTCAAGGACGATCTAGAAATATACATACCTTTTTCAAACTTCTATAAATTGACTAATACTATATCAAACTAACGGCCTCGACTAAGACTCAGTCTGTATGTAAATAGCCCTGAAGGCAACAAACATGTAAGGCCATGAAGGCAAGAGTATATATATATATATATATATATCCCTGAAGGCAACAATGTAAATAAGTAGCCTCGTAGGCAAGTATATAACTCTATAATCATATTTTATTATCTCTTAACCAAACAAGAAACAATTCTAAACTGGAAGTACACTCTCGATAAGGGAGAACTACTATAGGAATGTCATGAACAACATAGATATGAATTATCTATGAATGACACTTCTTTGTGGACTTAGTTGGGACTCGTTCGATATGGGAATCATGCCAAACAAAGGAAGAGGGATAACCTTTACATATCTTTCATCGACTCTTTGACACAATCCACTAAATACTCAAGTTGTGCAACACCACACTCTACAACAATGATAATAGAATTATTATCAACTAATAGGGAAACTAGAACATGACGTGTCGAGCAACAAACTCGTGTCACAATGACAACCAATACCATTCTATACATCTCCCTACCTTCATATTACATATAGAAATAACAAAAACAACAAAACAAGCTATCTCCCATAATTTCTAGCAAAACAATACCATAAGAACCAACCCAAAATAGTCCATAACACAATAACAACTTTAACAAAGTTTCTAACCTTTCCTTCAAAGATTTCTCACCTAAAAAAGGTAGATAAGACTTATACAAACTTAAATATATGTATAGAAGGCATATTCTTACCTTAACTAACAAGAAGAACCCTGGTTGATATTACTTCATCACAAAGAAAGTTTCTAATTCAACAACAAAGGAGAGGTACTATGATCTGATCGTATTGAGGGATTCTCGGTGTTATATTTGGGTGTTTTATCTTTATTATCACTCATGAATCACACAATAACACTTAGAGAGCTTCATACGGGTGTTTAGGATCAGTTGGGGTTGAAAATGAAATGTTTTGGAGCTTTTACCGCTATTTATTGATTGATAAATTTGCACTAACTAGGAAATGCAACTGGATCTACGACACATAACCCCTTTTTCGACCGTAGATCCCCAACACATATAAAAAAGGACCTTCCCTAGATTTCCTAAGTCTATATGCGTCCAAGGATGCGAGGCATAATGCTTCCTCAACTTGACAAATATCATCAAAACTCGATTCCTTCTATTCATTTAACCTCCAACCTTCACGATATTTACTTAACACTCATTTGACATGGTTTAGCCACTTATAACCTCAAAGATAGTATCGCTTCCGGAATTATGTCGGCTAACATATGACTGACTTAATGTACAAAAGTATGGGATGTAACATCCCCCCCCCAAGAACATTCGTCCTTGAATGTAAAACTTTTAGAGACTTGCAAAACTTTTGCCAGAGTCTTCTATGTAAACAAAACTATACCCAACCTGCCACGTAGCCAGAGAAACATAATATACATGCCACACAGGGCTAGAATCAATAGATAACAACTCGTGTCCTAACACAACCATCAATCACAATATAACATCTCATAAAGAATAACTCACCTTGTGTAACACCGGCTCTATGTCGGGTTCTGCTATGACACCTCAAATTTGGGAAATTATTTAATTAAATAGTATAATAAAATTAAATCTCAAGTTTAAATAATATTTTTAATTTAAAAGACATTTGCATGATTTTAAATTCCTAATTTTCAAGTGGTGTTCAATTAGGCTTAAATTAAGTTAAATTCATTATGTTTGATATATTTTGGTCTTTGGTTAATTTAAAACATGGCCACAAAATGTGGTCAATGTGTCAAAATTCATATTTAAAATGCGATGGGCCATCACTTCTTTTATTTTGGCCGACTCAAAGACCCCAAGGCTCAGACCCAGCTCACAAAGCAAGGCGTAAATAGGAAAAGACCCCTTTTTTATCTCATTCTTGTTTACGCTCTGAAGAATCCTACACGCATCTCTCCATTTGCCATAGATGGAAACTGTAGCTTGCACAGTCATTTTACAGACGTTGCTCGCCCAAATAGGGTAAGGGCATTAATGACCCTTGCCCCTATCCTCCATCACGCCACCGATACCTCATAGCTCAGGTGAGGTCGCCCCTCTCTGTCGTCCTTGCTACTTTTTCTGATAGCATTTATTACTCTTTTTCCAATTTCTATTTCAAACATTGATTTTATATTGGTTAAGAACCAATTGGAGGGAAGTTCCCCCCCAAGATGGTGTTCTCCCACATCGACTGAAGTCTTTATTTAGGGTTTCAATTTTCCCTATAAATACATATCCTATTCCCACATTTTAACGGTCCAAAACTTGAATTTGAGGCTTGACATTCTTTGAGCCATTTTCAAGTTAAAAAGTTGATTAATTAGACTTAAGTTGGGCTATGAATGGAAGATGCCTTTGGAACTCCTTTTCTCGGTAAGGATAGGTACGAAGTCACTCGACTGAAAGGAGAGGGAACAACCACAATGTTACACCCCAAAACTCTACGGAGCCATTCCGAATGACCTAGAATATAGTCTACGTCCATCTTTCTTACTCCCATGCTTTCCGTTGGTCACTCAAAGCCCTTTGGTGGAACCCAGAATTAGTCCAATTGATCGTTCACAACTAAAATATTTTTCTTTTGAGTGTTTGGGAGCTATTGTGGTTGTCGGAGCTGATTTCAATCCCCTATTCAATATTTAGGCTGTCTCCACACAAGGTAATCTTTTTCCCTTTTAAATATATGTTATTTAGTTTAGTATGATCTGTATAATATGATTATATGTTTGTTAAATGTGCTTATTTTCTATTTAGGTCTGTTAGATAGGTTAAAGCATGCTTAGCTAATATTCAACCTCTTAGATTAGTTATTAGTAAAGTTCAATTGTTGTTTGTGTGTATAAACTCAATAACAAATATGTTTTAACTATTACGTGTCTCTGTGTAATCCTTATTAGTATTATTTAGTCCTTAATGGCACTGGTTATGAGATATCCTGAGTGTGATTAGTTAAGATGACTGCTGGTATTCATCATACCTATTTTGTGTTCATCATAGTGAGTTCCAGCATGTGAGGCTAGTTATAAGCTTTATTGAAGTATATTTGATAGTTTCTTTGTATGTTGAGTGTTCATGGCACTAGAATATGACAGCTTAATCATGTGTACAGTTCTGAATTTACAAATCCTATGTCCTATTTAATCATTAATATGGTATAACCTGCTTAGTTAGGTTTGCTCTTCGATTATTTGTTGTTTATGTATGCTTAAATAGGTAGATGCCTAACATGTAGGTTTAAAACCGATTCTAGACACATACAAATCATGTAGTTAGCTTAACACCTAGATTTAGGTATGTTTAGTCATGTGCGACTTGTTTAAGTAATTCTGAAGAGACTAATAGATTAGTTATGACTTGGTTTAATCAAACACAGGTTGATTAAGTCAAAAGATGTTCGAAAAATGGGATAGCTTCTATACTAGTCTTAATTGACAACCATGACATATGATTATGCGTTTCATTCTTAGTTGGTATGTATAATCCTCATGTCTATGTAGAGCATGGCTAATGAGATTGGTGACATTTTTTTTGTCATAGTATCATACAAGAACCTTAAAAGGAAAAAGATAAACACAAGTGACATTGTTTTCATGTCTTGTTAGATGTATTACGTACCTACTATGATAGTTTGAAACTCCTAGAATATATGTCTTTGTTTATGCTAGTTATTTGATTGAAATGATAGCCTAGAAGTTTGTTTGGTGGTACATGGACAGTCCTAAAATTTATGTGTCATCCATATCAATTTGAGCTTCTTTATGTTAAGTTATGAACTATTAAAGACTTTTTAGGCTTACATAATGTGTATGTTGGTTCTTGATGGTCATACTTGATTAGGATGTATTATGAATGTCTGTATTATGTCATTAATTTATGTTTAGGTTTAGGAAATGACTCAATATGCTAGGTTTTCAGCTCAGTTAGTCTATTTATCCAAAGATAGCCAAGACTATATCTGTCACACCCCAGCCTTGGGGGATGGGTGGCTGGCACCCAGCTCCTGAAGGCCTGAGCGTACCATTATAGTATCTGAACCATGAAATATAAAACTTAGGCTGACAAGGCCTCCAATTACCCATAAATGACAAGACAGAAAGATAACCTGCACACAGAAGAGTCCCAACGGGATATATATATATATATATATATATATATATATATGAACATCTAGCCAAGGATTAAAAGGCCACAATATTAGTGTACTGATAACAAAAAGGGCCGACAAGGCCATGACATACCAACATCCACTACCCATAAGTCTGTAAGCCTCGAAGAGTAACACGTACATATCAACAAGTTGGGAAAGGGCCTCGCCATACCCCAAACTACTAGTAGCATATATAAAGCAGTACCTAAAGACTCATGTACTGCAACTCTGAGAGAAGGGAGTTTGACAATATCACAGCTGAGCAGATCACCTACTAAAGAAGAGCGCCACTCTATCTATCTATACCTGCGGGCATGAACACAGTGCCACGGAGAAGGGCATCAGTACGAAAGATGTGCTGAATATGTAAGGCAGATAACATATGTAAACATGAGATATAACATGAGAGATATAGAGATAAGGATCAACCTGAAACTCATAACAGCCTCTGGGGGCCTACTTTGTCATAATCAGAAATATATGTATGCATGTCTATAAAAATCATGCCACTCTATGGGGAAATCATATCATACTGTATAAATATCATACATGGCCTCGATGAGGTCTCGGTCATACCCGGCCCAAATGTGGGACTCGGTAATGTCTGATACCAAACCAACTGCAGTTGGGTGCATATCTACGTGTTATACCCGACTGACTATAGCGCAACTCGGTAGAAAATAAATACATATATATAAGTGCAATGCATGACAGACTCTATCAGAAACCACAAGCAGAGTCGGAGTGACCTATTGTCGTTATCCTCTGACTATTGTTATTGGCGCTATATTCAAGAACCTTGTTATGAACATTAGGGACTCATATAACCTGAAAGATGCTATGAACAAGAACATATTCAAGAATTATGATCGATTGTCAAAGAATACCTTTCGCTACTTCATTTTGCCAACGAGATTACCGTTTAAAGAATGATGTAACAAGTCATGCTGAGAAAGATGGTTTGCCTTACATACCTTATCCTTGAGATTACAGTTGCCTTATGCACCATCGTACGCCTTACGAATAGCTATCATAGAAACAAAGAGATGATATCAATATTCAATCCATATTCCATATTAGAACTTCATTTATGTATTATATCGACAATCCTAATAACAAAGGGTTCTTAAATTTCTCAACAAAGACACTTATGTAGTTTGATCCCCCGATTTTGCGAAACAACCCTTCGTGGTTTCACAATACCAATAATCGATTTATTTATCAATATCAATTCATAATTCAAGCCAAACAACCCACAAATCATAATCTCATGATTTCACATGTCTATGAGTTTTGATTGAAAAATCCTTTAATAACTTATTCTAAATCATTAATTAACCATAATTATAGATAAACGAAGGTGAATTTTACCTCGATACATCCAAATCTTCTTGAAACAACGCTTTTCGCCAAATTCCAAGGGTTTCCAAAAATGTTTTCAACACGGAGATGATAATTCTTGAAATTACTACGGGAGTTATTACATTGATCTAACGTAATTTGACATAGGGTTTATCTACGAATGATACACTATGATTGAAAGGGTTTGGAGAGGATTTAAAACATGATTTAGGGTGAAAATGAGGAACAAGTCGACTGACTCACTTTTAACCCGAAAAATTTATCCACCGCCGTAATTTGACGGTGGGATTAATAGGACCATCCAATAATTTGACGGTCCGTCAATCATACCATCAAACTTTCGAGAAAAATTGATGGCCCAGAGAGGAAAATTAATGGTCCATCAAATACTTCGATGGTCCGTCAAATGCCTAAATTTTCTGATTTCATCAAAATGTACTTTCTTTAATCCGTTTGGTATTCCAACCCTCTGGTACTTCCATAAAAAGTCATAAACCTTTATTACCCTTTCGTAAATCCATATCTCTTCCTGGGACATCGGTATTCATTAATAACACGATGAAATGCAAAATTGCGGAGTGTAACAATATCATGCTCTACTTTCCTAGAACATGAATGTATGTCCCTAAGTGTTTTAGATGTCCTCCTCCCTTAGAATGTTCCTAGTGGTCCCAAAACGATCCTAAGTGCCATTTCCTATTGTTTATATTTTCTTATCATATTTCTAGTGATCTCCGAATGATCCTGAGTCCCATTGTTTATTATTTCTATCCTAATTAAGACTTAGCTTTGGATATATTCCTAAGAAAGTTAAGAAATGAACATGTTGAAGTAGTTTCTGTTTTGAATGAGATATTAGGCTTGGCGTAGTTATCTATTAGTTTTGGAATCGTCCTTTCTTGTTATGGTATGGACATGATCTCACTTAGACTTTGTCAACACTATATATGTCCTTGAACCATGAATTGTAGTCTTCCTAGGAAGAAAATAGTTAGAAGACCAGGGTATACACCCATGAAGCATAATCATGTTTCAATTCCTTCCTTTGAACATTTTTCATGTATTCTTTGGATGGAAAATAACATGATATATAATTGATATATATACTGCATACAATCCAAATGTGTTGATGGTTCTGGTATACAAGTTGTATATGTCTGTATATCATCCATATTTTCTATGCATGTGTGACTGTTGGGTTCAACCCAGTTCTGATTGCTTGTCTTGTTTTTCTTTCTTTTACGACTGTGTACCAGGCTTTTCCATTGTTAGTCATAATCTTCCCTTTATTATGTGTCACTATTTGACTTGGGCTCAACCCAATTTCTTGAATTAAATACAAATAGTTGTAGATCATTTGTGTACTTATTTTATGCATATAAGGGATAAGTAATTGGGTACGTCTAACTTGTATATTTATTTTCCCCTTTATGTGTTCTTCATTTGCATTACCACGAGATGGGTCCTTACTGGGCCCATTACCTCTTTTCAGCCGAGATTGAGTCTGACGCGTTCCAACCTTAGTTGATTAGGCTAAGACCCAATCAAAATTATTCTGGATGAGTTAAAATGAAAGGGAAGCTATCATTTGCATTGAAGGCCCAACCAACTGGTGGGCTTAGGTAGGCCCACCAACCTAAACTTTATCTCCTTTCAATTTCGTTTAATTATTTGTATATATATGTATTTATTGTAGTAAAAATACTTTAATATTGGAATCTTTACTTATGGTTGGGAGCTAGGATAGGCAAAACAATGCGTATATTGTTTAGTTTAGGTCGTCTAGGTAGTTTTAAGACTTGTTAATAATCTGGAATAATAAATAACATACTGTTTTAGCATATTTTAAACATGGAAATGAAGTGGATTTTTAAAATAAGTCAAACCTTTTTTTTGACTTAAAAATTGGACTTTGGGCTTTAAAGTTCCGAATTTGAAATAGACTAAGTTGCGGACCCAGAATTGGGCCTGAGTGACTTAAATACAAAATGAATTGCTGAACCGAATTTGGACCTAGAGATAGGTATTTTTAAAGTCATAGTTCGGACCGAGCCCAATAGGATAAATGATTTTTGACAAAAAAACGTTATGTTGTACTTGAGTCTAGTTAAAGGTTTTAAAGTATGATATGGCTACTGTTGGGCAATATAGAATGCTAAGAACAAAAGAAAACCATTTTGTTATACCTTTTCAAAAAACTCGGAATTGTACTTTTAAATGGAATTATACCACTTTTGAAACCTGAAAAGATTTTGGATAAAAGATGCAAGTGTAAAATAATTAGACTAAATGTGGAGTTCTACTCAAATTCACATTTGAGTGTTCTTAGTCTGAAAACTAAATTGATTAGACATATCGTGAATACTATTTTTGGTGAAAGTTTTAACTCTTCTTTTTTAAAATAAAACTTAGTTTTTGAATGTATAAAATGACAATTAATTTACGGATTTTAAACCTTAAACAATTTTTATCAGTTTAAAATCATGCTATAGAGCATGTAGGTCAACTATATTTTATGGATCCTTAATGCCGAGGTGGTAACACCTTCCCCGAGGGATTACTAGAACCCTTACCTTGACTCTGGTTTAGATAGGATTTTTTAAACTTTTGAATAAATACTTTCACACTAGTTTTCCTAATTTACTTATAAATTATGTGGTGACTCTAAACACATTATTCAATTTAGAGCACCATGCAAATTCTTAGTAGCTCTTTGTACGCTAATCCGTATAAAAAATAGAACTGTAACAGAATGGCGACTCCACTAGGGATAAACCTAGGTTCTAACGATAAGGATTTCGATACAACATGCTTTTTTTAAAAGATATAAATTGTTTATATCTTTAAATACTGCAATTATAATTGTCATTCATGCATTTCATCTTCCACCAAATGGCATGCACGCACACTTGCATCAATGCACAAAGGTGATTATGCAGATTTCCCAGTCACCCTCCAATATAAAACCAAACACATTTCTTTGGAATACGTTGAAGACGTAATTTGTATGCGGTCGTTCCAACAGTCGACAACGGTTTACCAATGGTTGTCCGCTCGGGTGTCTATGTTATTTACTAAACCACTCTAGTACAACTAGGATAGAGCGAAGCTAAATCCCTTGAATTAGCGCATACTGACTTAGACAGGTTTAGGTACCTCAAACCAACCTGGACTTGGCAGGCTGACTCCCTTATGTCCTAACGGTCTCCGACCCTAAGGAACTGCATCCAACTACTTACTATGTGGAAGAATTTATGTTCCTTATGTGATAAACCATTGCTCATTAGGGGGGAAACTAACCGTGTTTTGTTTTGTAGATAGCTCCCAATTTGAAATTCGACATGGTCATAGAAGTACCCGAGATGTTGAAAATCTGATGTGATGCAAGTAAGGAGGGGTGTTTGATGGTAAGTGGGTCGGGTCTTGGTTATATTCGGGTCGACCCAAAAATGGACACTAATATTGTGGTTTTTGGGTTCTCGACTTAGCCGGACAAGGTGGTGTTGTGGGGTTATTTCAGGAGTTGTGGGTGGAGTCGGACTTAGGCATTTTATGGGGGTGTTTTGGGTGTGTAGAGAGTCATGATAATGGTCGAGGTTTGATGGTTTGGTTGTGGAAAGGCTTCAAAAATGAACTGAAGCAGTGAGGTCTCGGCAAGGGTGGTTTTGGTGGACTGTATGGTGTTATCGGGTTTGGACGTGTGTAATCGTGGGGTTTCGGTTGGTGGCCTTTGTAGTGGATGTTATGAGAGTATTTTGGGATGTGGTGGTGGAAGGAATGAAGTGTTTTTGATGATGATTGAACACGGGGTTCTAAGTGCAACCCGAGTACAAACCAAGTGTTGGTCGATACAGACAAGGATAATAATACATGGGTTTTAATGCCCTAGTCGAAACCAAGTATAGTTTGGCCAATTGGACAAGGACTAGACTGAGGTTTCTAAGTACAAGCTCAAGTACTAACCAAGTGAGGATGGTCGTGAATCATAAGGTAGATAATAAAAGGTATAAGGTCCACACAAGGACCAACTACGGTAGACAACCCCAGGATGAATACTTTAGTGTGTTTGAGTAAACTCAAGTTTTTATAATCATCAACAATTGTTCCATTTACAATATCCTAAAGGTCCTATTTATAGTAATACATGGACCTTTATAGAATAAAACTAAAGGACACAAACTACATTGGTAATCTCGGCCGAATGGGACAAATGGGGAAGGGTTCGTGTTTTCTTGGTGGCCAAGGTCGGCCATTTTGGGAACAATGGGAAATGTCTTTGATTTTCTTTGGAATATGTTTGGAACCTTTCATTCCTTGCATATGTGTATTGGGTGAGTTTTTTCGGCCAACTCTTCTCCTCCCCTAGGCCGACCTTGATGTATTCTAGGTAGCCAAATCCATGAACTAGTTTGTTCATGAATTGTCTTCTTGGAAGCCTCATCTTCTAGACCATTCTTTTCTATGCCACATTGTCACTTTCAGCCTTGTCATCTTGTTGTAAGAACTCTTGGCCTTGTCACCCTCTTTCCTATTACATGGCTTATTAATTGTGTCCTAATTGGAGATAGGAGTTATTTACACGTTACACCATGTCCTAAGGAGAACTACAATCTAAGCTAGGAAATAAATAAAAGCTAAAAGAAAACATGGTCTCAGCCAAGACCAACAAGAAGGCCGAATAAAAGCATATTTCTTAGATCTTCACGTGATAACTCCAACTCCACTCCATTTTCCATGCCAAACTAGGCATGTAAATGTAGATTGATGGATCATCGTTGGCACTCTTAGTAAAACACCCCTCAACTTGGGTTGAGATTTTAAGTCTGTGGGCTTTCATTCATATAACTCCCCTCATTTGAAAGAATTTCCCCTCAATTTTGTACCATATAATTGTGGTAAAAGTTTTCAACAACAAGTGTTGATCTAATACTTCCATCATTAGATAGGACCGGAAGTCTTATCTTGTACGCACCTTCCTCGAAACTTGCCAAATATGGATCCGAATACAAGCCAAACGGTTTTCACTTAAAATGATGCCCGTATTGTGCCACGAATCCCATAAAATATAATGCCTTGCCATAGGTAGAATAATGGCATCGTGCACCATTAAATGTTGTGCTAGAGCAAAATGTGGCACCTACACTAGTTTCATGCTTGACTTTGAACGGCCTTTCACGATTTGGCATCTTCAGAACCGATGCTCCAAAAATCCTTTCTTTCAAGGCTTCAAAGACTCTTGTTGCTCCTCGGAACCACTCATACTCATCTTTTCTTATTAGTTCATTGATAGGGGCAACAAGGGTACAACCAAAGACACTATTTACCGCAATGGTCCCCGTAGACTCAGACCATCTTTGGATAGATTCCTACATGGTTGGATTATCACACACGACCTTGGATAATATGGTGTAACCCTTGGGTCATTGTAGCATTTTGTGCATGAAGCTCATGGTCGAGGTTGTAGCTTTGCACAATGGCATGATGTAGGTTTTGCTCCTTAGTGCTTTTGGGTGACCGAGAATAAGATCCAAGTTCACATCTTTCCATGGTTGTTTCGGGACCGGCAAATGAGTATACGATTTTTGGTAGAAGAACCTTCTAACCCTTTGACACATGGAACACTTTCTGACTACTTCTTTGAACTTGGGGTCTCGTTCATGGAACTCCTTTAGCACTTCAAATCCCATCGACCTTTGTTTAGGTATGGTTAATATTAGGTGTCGTCGAAGAAGTGTATCTGCCTCTAATATGGACTTGTCATCTTCATGTCTTATGGAGGATGTAGGAGTTTGGAAGGATGCTACCCAATTAGCAAGCCAAGGGTTCAACTTCCTTTGCACCACATAAAATTTTGCATCATAAGTATAATAAGGAAGTCGTGCATCACTCAACCTCTCATAAGAGGGATTCATGGATTCTTGGTTTCGAAGTAAGACGACTCCAATGTCACATTCAACTCCAATATTCGGAATAGGGGCACTAAGGGCCTAAAAAGTTTGAGCGAATTGATGAGAAAAGGAAGCCGAACCACAGAAACCTTTTGCCACACTTTCGTTCGACGGTTTGGGTCAATTTCGGAAAGTTATCACCGTGGATGGATTAACATGAGTGTCCTTGGATGGATGAACATCTCCGGGTGATACTACGTACTTCATGGACGATCAAAGTACCTTATGCATGAGACTACTCATGGAACAGCTCGGCGCGTTGCACAATTCGAATGGCATCATAAGCCACTCGTACAAAACAAGTTGATCTTTAAGACCGTCTTCCATTCATCTTCCTCTCGGATTCCCATGGGTGGTAGC
The DNA here is from genome assembly GCA_034509755.1 of Anisodus tanguticus. NCBI lineage: Eukaryota > Viridiplantae > Streptophyta > Magnoliopsida > Solanales > Solanaceae > Anisodus > Anisodus tanguticus. The sequence goes on along the minus strand of CM067555.1, from coordinate 23,360,732 downwards.
CACTTCTCAATGCTATCTTGGTGAAAATTTGGCCCTACTCAATCCATCTACTCTCGGCATAGGGAATTGGTATTCCATGATGATTTTGGTGACCGCTTGGCTTTCATCACCCATGTGCCAAGTTTCATTTTCTTTTGGCACCATCAAGACCGTAGACTTGTTCGGATTGTGGCTATAGGTTTGATGATTAGGTAAGGAACTCCTTGGAACTAAACTAAGATCATGTTCAATACCTTTCATTGGTAGTGTTCCGAATGCAAGCTATTTTGGAAGTTCCTTCACGTCGGAAACTATAGCACTCCCCTTCTTAATTTTTTTCACTATCTTTTGTGCATCAAGTAAGGGGGTCTCGGGTTATTTACGGGCTTCGGCATCTTGAGTCTTTAACTTCTTCACTTCACTAGGTGATAATGGTACCAATCAGAATCTCTTGCCATCCTTTTGAAAAGAATAGGTATTCTTTTCTCCATCGTGTTTTTCCTTCCGATCAAATTTCCAAGGTCGACCTAGTAAAATATGGAATGTATCCATGGGTAGGATATCACACCACATTTCATTTGCATATTTTCCAATCCGAGAATTGATGAGAACTTGTTTTGAGATTCTTTGTTCTCTGTCTTCGTTGACTCATTGGAGATCATATGGTTGAGGGTGGTAGCGGATAGGCAACTTTAACTTGTCCAACATATCTACGGAGGCTAGGTTGGAACAACTTCCTCCATCTAAAATCAACTTACACACCTTGTCCTTCACTTTGCACCGGGTGTAGAAAAGTTGATTCCTTTGTGATTCCTTTTGGTTCTTCCGTGGAACATCCAACTCACGTTGGAGTACCAAGCCTTTACGCTTCGGGTAGGTTGGCAGAGTCTCAGAATTGGTATTATTCCTCATGGTATGCCATGCAGGATCCCTTCTCAAGGCTTGCATTTGTTCCGTAAAAATTTTGGTTAAGGCCCTCTAAGTTCATCATTTACATGTGCCATAGCATCAAAGCGTGGATGGGATTATCTCGCTCTGATACCAATCTAATGCAAGTAAGGAGGGGTTTTGGATGGTAAGTGGGTCGGGTCTTGGTTATATTCGGGTCGACCCAAAAATGGACACTAAGATTGGAGTTCTCGGGTTCTCGGCTTAGCTGGACAGGGTGGTGTTGTGGGGTTATTTCGGGTAGTTGTGGGTGGAGTCGGACATAGGCGTTTTACGAGGGTGTTTCGGGTGTGTAGAGGGTCATGATGATTGTTGGGTTTTGGTGGTTTCATTGTGTAAAGGCTTCGAAAATGAACCGAAGCAGTGAGGTCTCGGCAATGGTGGTTTTGGTGGACTGTTTGGTGTTGTCGGTTTTGGACGTATGTAATCGTGGGGTATCGGTTGGTGGCCTTTGTAGTGGATGTTAAGGGAGTATTTTCATATGTGGTGATGGAAGTAATGAAGTGGTTTGGATGAGGAATGAACACGGGTGCTAAGTGCAACCTGAGTACAAACCAAGTGTTGTCGGTCGATATGGACAAGGATAATGACACTGGGTTTTAATGCCCGAGTCGACACCAAGTATAGTATGGCCAATTGGACAAGGAATAGACTGAGGTTTCTAAGTACAAGCTCAAGAACTAACCAAGTGAGGATGGTCGGGAATCTTAAGGTAGATAATAAAAGGTATAAGATCCACACAAGGACCAACTAAGGTAGACAACCCCGGGATGAATACTTTAGTGTGTTTGAGTAAACTCAAGATTTTATAATCATCAACAACTCTGCCATTTACAATATCCTAAGGGTCCTATTTATAGTAATACATGGACCTTTCTAGAATACAAACTAAAGGACACAATCTACATTGGTAATCTCGGCCGAATGGGACAAATGGGGAAGGGTTCCGGTTTTCTTGGTGGCCAAGGGTGTTCTCGGACATTGTGGGAACAATGGGAAAGGTCTTGATTTTCTTGGGGACAAGGATGAACTAAATCTCTTTCACACCCCTTTGTGGTTCCTATGTAGAAGAGTGCATGAATTTGGCTTCTCAAAGATCTCATCTTCTTGGAATATGTTTGGAAGCTTCCATTCCTTGCATATGTGTTTTAGGTGAGTTGTTTCGGCCAACTCTTCTCCTCCCCTAGGCCGACCTTGATGTATTCTAGGTAGTAAAATCCATGAACTAGTTTGTTCATGAATTGTCTTCTTGGAAGCCTCATCTTCTAGACCATTCTTGTCCATGCCACCTTGTCACTTTCGTCCTTGTCATCTTGTTCTAAGAACTCTTGGCCTTGTCACCCTGTTTCCTATTACATAGCTTATTAATTGTGTCCTAATGGGAGATAGAAGTTATTTACATGTTACACTATGTCCTAAGGAGAACTACAAGCTAAGCTAGGAAATAAAGACAAACTAAAAGAAAACATGGTTTCGGCCAAGACCAACAAGAAGGCAGAGTAAAAACATATTTCTTAGATCTTCATGTGACAATTCCAACTCCACTCCATTTTCCATGCCACACTAGGCATGTAAGTGTAGATTGACGGGTCATAGTTGGCACTCTTAGTAAAGTACCCCTTGACTTGGGTTTAGAGTCTAAGTCCGTAGGCTTTCTTTCATCATGGTGGTCATGGCTATGTGTCTCACAACAAAAGAAAGTAACGATATGTCTTGGACAGTTTCCCTCTCTTGTGACTAGAAAGGCAACCCCGACCTCTTAGAAGTCCTTACCGGGTATTGGACAGTGAAATAATGGTATTTAGGTTCAGAGACATTAAGATAACCCCGACCATAGAAGAGATCCGAGACTGTTACCTTCTAGTACCCTACAAGCCAACTCCCGGTGAGATTCTTAAAATGTTGTCCCTATCTAGCGCAATTGGACATTTGGCCCAACCGTAGCTTTTAGTGATCTCCACACCCGGTTTGGGTCTACCCAAGGCTACGTATAACATTCCGTAGAATTCCATTTCTTTGTCTTTTGCGAAGCTATACGACCTCTAGCCTTCGCCATAAGCCTTATAGGAACCATGGTATTTCCTAAAGACTGTTACCAAGACATAGATACCCGGGTCATATTTGTCTCTCATGCTATTTTCAATGGCATAACCACTAACGGGGAAACCCAATACTATGACCTGGTCCCGGTCATCATGTTCGACATTTACCGAGCCTTAGGTCAATGCCGAAACCTACATAGGTACTTCCAAGGTTGTAACCTCTTAGTCCAATGGTGGATCATTAATCACCTCCACCAAACTGAGGTTCCATTATATCGAGATACTAGTCGTAAAGAATATGACCTTTTAGTCAGTTACCCATATTTCGAGACCCAATCCAAAGAGGGTGGGCTTTCATCTTTGGTAATCCCCTTGGGAAGATATTATTACTTTTAATGAAATGATTATGGAAGAAATGGTTTGATTAACCTTTGGCACACTTATGCTTCAAATGATTAGATGTCTTGGAGTAACGAGAAATAGGAACGCGAATACTATAATTGTTTATGTGCTTCTATGATATAAACTGCTTATGTGCTTTCATGTGTTCCGTCTTGAACTCTTGATGGGTCCCACATTCTGAACACCAACCCAAAACAAAAAAAAAAGAAAATACCAAAAGGTGACTAAATTAACCTCCTCTTAAAAGGTTGATTTGCTACCCATGGAGACTACAGACAGTCAAAGCGCCATATCACCAGTCATTGACCTAATCAGTGAAAAAGAGACATATGTGTCGCTTTAGGCCAAGATTCGCAAAGTTTATACGAATATTTAGTTGGCAAGAGCCAAATTGAAGGAGGTTGACTACAAAACCGATTTGGCAAATATCAAAATGAAAAAAAATGTATGAGATTTTGGAATTTGTGGAGAAGTTGATTGAGATATCCCCCGAAGGAAAGTCACAATACCAAAACCTCCTCGAAGAATTCCAAACCATGATGGATGACTATATCCCTCTAACTCAACTACCAAAGGTTGACCCAATTCCATATGGGGAAGAAAGCAGTGAGGATGACCCCAACGAAGTTGTTGGACAACACAGGATACCATAAGAGCCCTCATAAAGATCATCCCCGATGTGGTGAGCGATTGCCCTCAAAGCCCGTGGATCCTACTTTAAAGTCACATCAAGGGAAGTGAGAAATATTGAAGTCTATGACAGGATGAAACCATGGGATGGACGGAAACTAGCCCCAAGGTTCTCCCAACTTGTGCACCTCTTTTTGCTAACAAAAGGTGCTTGTACCACAGAAACCATCCTGGACACAACATGGATAAATGTGTGTCCTTTAAGAATAGAGTCGTCATACTAATTGACTAGAAAGTCATCCGCAACTTGTGGGGTCCTCACTCCCTACTGGTCTATGACTCTTATATGCTTGGTGCAGGAATCACCACAGAGACACGGCTCTAGCGCTACGATTTCACTACTTTTGAGGATTCGTATACCGACATCTTTTAACTGTTATGCCGCACCGGCAAGGTTCAACCTCTCAAGACTACTCATAAAATCTTCCCAAGAACTTCAAGACGAAGATAAGCCTGTACCATTCAGGAGCTCCCGAATATGACATTGAAGAATGTGAAGCCTTCAAGTTCGAGCTGGAGCATTTGGTTAACACCAGCTGAGATATGGGCCATGATATAAGGCCGCTTCTAAAAAAGCTGCCAGAAAATACATGGTTATAAGGACGATGACTCACCATGGCTTCAGGGCGAAGCCATATTTTGGGTACTTTAGGCTTCCCTTTTCTAGCTTTAAGTTAGAGGTATTCCCTCCCCCCTCCCTCATTTTTTGTAAACAAAACCACGTCCGACTTGATGTCCCGAGGAAGGATACGTGGGAAGCTCATATTAGGCCTGGTCATGGTAAAAATTAAGTTTTGGGTAGAAAAAATTATGATTTAATTTCTATGTAACCCAAAATACGGCAGGCCCTGACTTCCCGAGGAAGGATACATAGGCAATCTATATAAGACTCGGCCCCTATATTATATTAAAATATAATCCCCCCCATTTATAGGATAGTTGTTGGTTCAATGATGACGTGGTGGCAAGTCAACCACAAGCCTTCAAACCGAAACCCTAAAAACAAAATTGGCCAAAATGACCAAAATACCTTAGAATGGAAAATCAATCAAGAGTTTGTCATCGAATACATGAGTCATTATGCTTTATTTGCAACTTATGTGTGATATGTTGTATTATGAATTCATAATAACGTACTAATGTCATTTTCTTTTGAGTTGTTTTTCTTCTTATATAAAAGGGTCGATCCATCGTGAAACACTGGCATACTTCACTAGGTCTAAAGTCGCGGAAGCATCCCTAAACCAAGACAACCAAGCCAACATGACTGGTACTCCCGAGGATACTCGCAACAAGAATTCTATGATTGAGGACATACTTCCTCAAGACCTCCATAATGCCTCGCACTCCAAGGATGTAATCACTTTGTTATTCAAGCAAGTTGCAAACCTCCAATAGCTTGTCACAAGAAATGAAGCGATCAACGCTGCCAGAGAAGCATATGCTACTGAGGCAAGAAGGCCCCCATCACCTTTTCCATCTCTAAGTTCGCCTGTACCAGAACACTTTCCAAATTCCAATATTAGGGCCTCTTATCAAATACCACCTCCACTAAACGCAACCCACATAGCTGGGACTTCTCAATCCGCACCCACATTTCAGTTGCCACTAGTTTACGCTAATCCCAACATTCACCAAAACACTACTACCCGTACTACTCCTAAAGCTGCGGGCACTCCCAAAAGTCTCCCCACACATCCTACCTTATCATTCCACCACCCAATTATTCATATTGACTCCTCACCAGAATTGGATCACTATGAAGAGATAGAAAGAGCATAGAGGTCTGAGCAGGACCGAATATAGAAAGAAAAGGAACAGAAAATGATGGATCTGTTCGAGGAAGCTAACAAAGGCTCCCGCAAAGTGATGGCACTAAGTTATGACGATCTGTGTATGCATCCTGATTTGGACTTGCCGGAGGGTTTCAAAGTGCCCATATTTGAACCCTTCAATGGCACGGGAAACCCCAAATCCCATTTCAGATCCTACTGCGACCAGTTAGTTGGCGCCAAAGGAAATGAGGCATTGTCAATGAGGCTCTTCAGCCGAAGCCTCAGAGAAGAAGCGTCTAAGTGGTTCACAGCGCAAGATATCAGTCGCTGGAACTTATGGGAAGAGATGGCCAAAGCCTTTATGGATAGAGTTTTCTTCAATGTGGAAAACATGGTAGACTGTTACTCTTTGGAGAAGATTCTCAAAAAAATCAAAAGAACTAGTTTTTGCATTTATCCGATGTTAGAATTTGGATTGCTATGACAGAATGTTGGCTATGACTGGGAGGTCATTTGCTGATATAGTCAAGATGGGAGAGACTATAGAAGATGGTCTAAAAATAGGAAAAATCATCGGTACCGTGAACAACGATGGTGCGTCAAGCTCTGTTGTAGCCGCCAAGAAGAAAAAAAAGGACGTGGCAAACGTCTCTCATACCTCAAACTCGAGGAACCGTAAGAGGGAAGGATCACAATCATCATTCGATGTGTACCAATCTCCTCCTACGTGCTAATATATACCATCACCCCACAGCCCTTGTGCCGATATATTACTCACAACCAAATTACCAAGCTCCACAAATAAATTACCAAACACACATACCAACTTTCCAATCTTTATCTCCAAATTACCATATTGTTGCACCCACGCATCAAGCGCCCTGTCATAACCCCAATTACTAAGTCGTGCAGGCACCTACCATTTCCCACCTTCGTAGGCGAACCCTTCCCTTAAATATTCAACAACAACATACATAAATAATAACAACAATAGCAGTCTAAAAACAATAGACATCTGATAATGCGGAATATAACAACTACCCAAAGGATCTTGTCTGAATAGTACAAGATCTTCTAAGTATACAACTTGAATGAAGGTTACAACTACAACTTGAATACACTTCTGTTTAGAAAAAGAATTAAAGAAAAAACCTAGATGAAATTCATGAGATCCTTGAAGGCTAACCGAACATTGCTGAAGTTCTGGCAACAACCCTACACCCTAAAAAGGGTGTAGCAAGAGTAGTATCAGTACAAACACAATCTACTAGTAAGTATCATAATCCGACAATAGTTAGCTAACATATATAAAGGAAGAAACTGAAGAATAACACTATCATAGTCCAAGGATAAACAACCCAAGTGTAGAATATCAAGTCAGAATACATGAAGTACGAGAATGAAGTAATCACTTATCACATCTACGTAAGACTTGCAGTAAAGTGAACCACCCTTGAACCTCAGTAGATTACAATCATATCCCAGGAGAAATCTCTAGTCCTCGAAACCATTATGTGTCTATGTGTGAGATTAACAAGCGCACAACATCACAAATGAATAAACCACCAAGAAATCAAGGCTAAACACATCATGCAATACAATGAATACAACCAGAATCAGAGATATGAGTGGGTGTAATATGAATGCATGTGCGATGCAATGCAATATACTGGCCAAATGTAATCTTCGTACATACATTCTCTGAGAAGAATATTTCTTCATCCCGACAGTCATGACCCATGAGGGACCTGTGAATCTATGTACCATTCTCACGATCCTGGCAAAGACCTCACGTATCGGACACTTTTACGATCCCTGCAAAGACCTCGGGCATCAGACATTTGTCTCTCTTTTATGCTCTCCGGAAAAGTCCTCGGAGGCTACACTCTCTCACTTATCATGATTTCCAATCATAGTTCATAACAACTGATCATATGGAAATAAGAATGTATGCAATGCATGATATCAATTACACTTGTCATAAAGTACACTTCACACTTTCAAGCCATTTTCATTATCCTTCCATTTTTTATTATAAGTTAGATATCAAGAGAGAGATCAATGCAAATACAAATAGCACTATCAAGTGAATAATAACAATCCTAGTAGTGCCACACATGGACACATATCACAATATCAATATCAAATCCAGTCCTTTCCTCTATCCACGATAATAGCAAGAAAAGTGAGAAACACTATATCATAATCACGATAGGAGAACTAAATGCAAATCTATTATCAAACACTAGGCAGCATGCTAATAATCACAAGAGGCAACAAAGCAATAATCAGACAATAATACCAAACTTAAATAATCCATCCCGACTTCATATCCGAAGGCGTACTATTTTCTCCATTAGTAACTAACTATACATACGCTTCGCTAACCGATGTCTAACCAGAAGGTAAGTGGTAACCTACCTAGAAGGCCGAACAAGCGCCACGAACTATCCAACTCGAGCTTTCTTCTTCCGGAACATCTCAGAATAAGCAAAGTCTAACAATCATGAATTTTACATTAACACAAGATTTGAAGGATACCCATAATTGTCTTAGGAGAATTTCGAGTAGAAAAGTTAGTTTAAAAATCCATTTCCATCCTCGATAGGCAAAATAGTCATTTCATAGGAAAGTCAGGTTCAATAAGGTCAAAACATTATTCTAGGAATTCATATGAACTCAATGATACCCATATTGACATACTTTAAATATGAACCCAAAAGGTCACCCAAAATATGATTCCGAGCTACGAAGGAAAAATAGGAATTTTAGTGCAAAATCAGTTTACCCATTACTTATGGAGTCTACATACCAAAAATGAGTGAAATCCATCCACTATTTCAGGTTTTATCGAAGAAAACCCAATGTCTTGAAGGTTTCAAATCTCCATTTTAATCCATTTGGACAAAGAAATTGAAGTTAGTAACACTTACCCAAATCCTGAACTGTGAAACCCTTTTATAACCATTTATAAATTTAGCAAAAAATGGCCATTGTTAACCTATGTTCACTATCATTAAAAACTCTTATTTCCCAAGTTCCAATCATAGAAGGAACATGAAAATCAAAGGATGGAAACATGAAATAATACCAAGATGAAGTTTAGTAAATTATCCCGATGAAAAATCTTGAATGTAGGACTTAAAATCACCAAAACCTGAGCTCTGGAACCCCAAATATCTAAAATGAAATGTTCCCATCATTTTTTGGAATTAATACACTGCCCAGATGAATCCTTCATTGCGAAAGCGAGACAACCTCGCGAACACGAGACAAACCCGGCCTAATACCTCGCGAACTCGGCCAGACCATCGCAATCGCGATGGTCAGTCAACCTAGCCCAGAACCCAAACTCTTCATCGCGAATATGAGAGGCTTCTCGTGATCGTGATAAAGCACACCAGAACAACAAACCTGAAAATTCTAGCACTTCTCATATTCACTCTGAAACTGCGAGACTCATCCAGGACCCTCCAGACACAAACCAAATATGCAGCCTAACATAAAAACTTGTTATGAACTCACCTGCACACTTAGAATCATCATATGAAGTCTCGTTGACTAGGACAACCCCCAATGGCCAAAACATGAAAACTAAACCGAAAGATAAAAATGCCCTCAAGTCATCGGGAACCGAACTGAACACACGCCCAAGACTAAAATCACCTTCCGGACTTAGTAGAATTATCAAAATTTCAATCCAGACATAGCAACACAAAAGTCAAATATCAGTCAAAAATTTCCAATCAAAACAGACTTAGGGACTTCTAATCCTCAATTTTAACCAAAAGCACAGATAAGACGTTATCAGAGGGCATTTTGGGAAAAGTAAGCAAAAGACCAATAATGACGGAATGGGTCATTACATCAGATTTTAATTAAACAATCATTCATTCTCGAATGAAGAAACAGAGTACCAAAGCTGATGGTAAACAATGAATCCTTAATATAGTAGCACGAAAGCCTCCACGACACGAATTAGCCAAATCACTACACTATCACCTTATTGGTCAAAACATTCTCTAACTTGGCTAAAAGGCCTAATTTCCATATTTACATAATCAAATTTCTCTTACCATCGATTCTCGACTATAAGAACTACATTTGCTGAAATTATCTAATTCAATATAACCATACCTCTGAATGCGATCAATATGTTCCACAACAATTCCTCAAAACAACATAAACCTTTAGATTTAGACACCATCATAGCCCACTCTGAACCGGTAAAATATTCTAATTCTGATAACCTTTCTTTCACCCTTCTACAACCATCATTCGCACCAAGATTTCTTAGAAACACATAAGCACAAGCCCAAAACCATGACTTACTCTTGCTAGAAAGGAATTCTTTCATTATCGGAGAAACTCTAAGCAATTCCATCAAAATGATCTACTCATAGCTGACTTTTCTAGTTCCAAGTTTTCTTAAACCTTCAAATCACATACCGGAAGCATACCACGGATACCCCCATCGAGCCAAGTTCGTAGGACAACATCTGATCCCTCTAGAGACCTCTCGCAACCATAGTACCTCTTTAAATAATTACCAAGTTTCGACATAACCCATTACATTTGTCTGAACCACTGCTCTCGATAAAATATCTTCACTCCACTCGTAAGTCCTAATAAAGCTCGATAAACCTGACATACCTTAGATATGAACTAAAACTCCTCGAATCCGTGATGGTGATGTACTGGGAACCCATAAGTCCTCCTGGAAATTTAAACATATCCATCAAGCTATAATCGAATAGTTCTTACTAAGAATGAATGCACAACCCTTGAATACTACCAATAGTCACTTGAGCTAACTCTAACTTCCTGAAATCATTCACTTTACTACCACACATCTGTGGTGGCCAATTCTAATCTCTTTATCATGTGAAATCAATCATGTCACTCACCGTCGACTCCAAAAGCTGAGTCATATCCAAATTGTCAACTTAGTACTAAGAACTATACCTTGTGATTTCAAGCCTCATGTTTCTCAACTTCTACCCGATACGCAAATCTGATACAACACCAAACTTTTCGATGCAAAAACCTGTAGCATCATATAATACCATTTTAACCATTGAATCTCCCATTGTAACATCTCGATATGCCTATAACAATTCCAAAAGTGTCAAGTCTTACAACTACCGCTCTAAGTCTCACGCAACTACTCCCAAATCCTTAACATCAAAAAGTGCTCACCCATATTGTCCACTCAATATTACTTGTATCTTAATGCACTACCACGATACAATAATATCTCCAAAATATAACTCTAGCCTCTACATAATAGGGATTTCTCCAATTTCTTTCCCTTAAACCACACTGACCCATCCACTGAAGAGCGTTACGAAACTTCCCATCAGGGCACCACACAAGCCACTTCCATAAGCCTTAACATGTCAGTTACCTAAAATTTTCTTCTTACTGGTCGCTGATCACGAGACCCCACTGGACTTCATCATATAACTTAGTCCATTTCTGTGGACTCCCTTCTTTAAACATACCTAATAATCACACCTCGTCTGGAATAAGCAAGACAACAACACCACAATCCAAAATGAGCCAAGTAATCCCGATGATGTACCTTATTTTTACCGATTATCGATCAACTATTCTTCTTCTTTACTATTTAATTCCCCAATTCCAATCAAATCACAATCATCATTACCGTCTAACCATCTCTCAAACCGACTCAACTCTCATACTAAATACCTTCTAAATCCATCATATCACATACTCAGTCTTACTAATGTCCTCATGTATCCCCACCAAGGTGTCCTAGCTGAAAGTCCCTTAACTCAATTTCCAAAATGTTATCCACAACTCGAATTAATTCAAACCTCATCATTGATTTACCACTCTAAACATCCTAATTATCAAACTCGAACACCTCTAATCATTCACACGATTATTCATTTCATCCGATCACTCAACCGAGTAGCACACTAGTAGTAGTAGGAACTAGCAAAACTTACACAAAAGGTACAAGGCTCTCAACCCTAATCCAATATTATATACAACACTCGGTAGCTTTTTGAGTGCTAAAACTTTGCACTTGTCCAACAATAGAGTCATTCTTACTAGTCAACTACTGGCTCCCATTGGACAACAACATAACCCAACATACCAACTCAACATTGAACCCTTAAGTCTACTCTACCATGTATGTATGCAAAATAACTCTAAAATCACTAGCTCTTGATCCCATGATATCCTTATCATTCCTCTAAACATGAACACCCGGTGAACATACCCTTTATTGAAGGACCATGACCACTCTTGCCCAACATCTTAAGTCTCCACACATCACAAACAACATTACTTTTGGATCTAAAATCGATAACCACTTTTCTGAAAGAACCCACAACCCACTACCATGTAGTCACGTCGAAGTCTAACTTAACTTTTTATGACCGAAGATGAAATCCACTCTCATACCAATTGCAACCTTATCATGTCAAACACATCAGATACCAATTTTCCCCTTCCTAATAGAAGAAATTTATCTATCCAAGTCCTCTTCCTTACGCCTCCGTCCCATTAACACAAAAAGCATTCTTTCCAAAATACCCTAAGAAATCTTTCCTCGCTACAAGTTTCCCACAAAGTTGTCCTTAATGTCCTTATTCTCAACTACTCTTATTTACTACTCGCGGTCACTATACTTATGACACATCCGATAATCCTTACCGAACTTACACTCATCCCCTCTTATCGACATCTAATACCCTGCAACCGATGAATTGTAGACCTGTCATTGGTACGCCCGTGTCATGCAAACCATCATAATATCTTGACGATGTTGAAACTTTTTCCCAATTGATCATATCATCGAACAAATCACTCTTATTAAGACATAAATGTACTTTTGCCACATCCGAGCAACCCAACACTGAAACATGGAGATCATGCGACCTCTGTACCATCTCTCCCATTTCTAAAAAAAACAACAATTGAATTCTTAAGCCGAAGCTAGAATTGAACTTTGTCATGCGTCTGAATCAGGATAACACATCTCGTACCATAGCATAACACGTCATAATCAAATCATTTGCATATGAATTTAAGGACGAGTTCCCACCTTCCGTGGGTGATTAAGACAAAAAAATTTAGATACCAATTGGAATCGACTAGATACCAATTTGAATGAAGTAACATAAAAGAATAAAACAATTCAAAGTTTCCTAAATGTCCTATAGCCTCCAAATTATAAATGTGGCATGCAACACACCTATAAGTAGGACTCTACTAGACATTGCTCATGTACTTATAGACCGGATAACCTAGGGATCTGATACCAACTTGTCACGACCCAAAATGCTATGTCGTGGGGCACCTACCATTTCTCACCTCAGTAGGCAAACCCATCCCTTAAAGATTCACTAACAACGTACATAAAAAATAAGAACAATATGAGTCTAAAAACAACAGATATCTGACAATGCGGAATACAACAACTATCCAAAAGATCTAGTATGAAAAGTACATGAGCTTCTAAGTATACAACTTGAATAAAGGTTACAACTATAACCTGAATACACTTCTGTTTAGAAAGAGAACTAAGCAAAAATCCAGATGAACTCCAACAGATCCTTGAAGGCTAACCGAACCTCGCTGAAGTTCCTATAATAACCCTATACCCTAAAAAAGGTGTATCAAGAGTAGTATCAGTACAAAAACTATGTACTGGTAGGTATCATAGGCAGACAACAATTAGGTAATATATATAAAGGAAGAAACTGAAGAATAAACATGCTCGCAATCAAGTACAAACACTATCACTGTTCAAGGATAAACAACCCAAGTGTATAATATCAAATTAGAATCCACGAAGTAAGAGAATGAAGTAATTACTAAGCACATGTACGTAAGACTTGCAGTAAAGTGAACCACACTTGAATCTCAGTAGGTTACAATCAAAGCCAGGTGGAATCTCTAGTCCACGAATCCATTATATGTCTAAGTATGAGATTAACAAGCACACAACATCTCAAATGAATAAACTGCCAAGAAATCAAGGGTGAAAGCATCATGCAATATAATGAATACAACCAGAATCAGAGATATGAATGGGTGTAATATGAATGCATGTGCGATGCAATGCAATATACTGGCCAAATGTAATATCCGTTCGCACATGCTCTGAGAAGAATATTTCTACATCCCTATAGTCATGACCCATGAGGGACCCGCGAAGTCTATGGACCATTCTCATGATCCCGACAAAGATCTCGGGCATCAGACACTATCACGATCTCGGCAAAGACCTCAGGCATCGGGAACTCTCATGATCCCGATTCATAACAACTCATTATATGAAATAAGAATGTATGCAATGCATGATATCAATTACACTTGTCATAAAGTACACTTCGCACTTTCAAGCCATTTTCATTATCGTTCCGTTTTCGATTATAAGTTAGATATCAAGAGAGAGATCAATGGAAATACAAATAACACTATCAAGTGAATAATATCAATCCCAATCATGCCACATGGACACATATCACAATATCAATATCAAATCTAATTTGTTCCTCTATCCATGATAATATCGAGATAAGTGAGAAACACTATATCACAATCATGATAGGATAACTAAATACAAATCTAATCTCAAATCTAATCTCAAATACTAGGCATTAAGCCAATAATCACATGAGGCAATAAGCCAATAATCACATGAGGCAATAAACCAATAATCAGACAACAATACCCAACTTAAATAATCCATCCTGACTTCATACCCGAAGGCGTACATGCTTTCTCTTATAGTAACTAACTATACATATGCTTCGCTAATCGAAGTCTAACCAGAAGGTAAGTCATAACCTACCTGGAAGGCCGAACAGCGCCACAAACTATCCAACTCGAGCTTTCTTCTTCCAAAACATCTCATAACAAGCAAAGTCTAACAATCATGAATTTTGCATTAACACAAGATTTGAAGGATACCCATAATTGTCTTAGGAGAATTTTGAGTAGAAAAGTTAGTTTTAAAATCAATTTCCATCCTCGAGAGGCAAAATAGTCATTTCATAGGGAAAATAGGTTCAATAAGGTTAAAACATTATTCTAGGAATTCATATGAACCCAATGGTACCCATATTGACATACTTTAAATCTAAACCCAAAAGGTCACCTAAAATAGGATTCCGAGCTACGAAGGGCAAAATAGAAATTTTAGTGCAAAATCAGTTCACCCATTACTTATGGAGTCTACATAAAAAAATGAGTGAAATCCATCCAGTAATTCATGTTTTATCGAAGAAAACCTAATGTCAAGCCTAGGGTTTCAAATCTCCATTTTAATCCATTTGGACAAAGAAATTGAAGTTAGAAACACTTACCCAAGTCCTGAATTATGAAACCCCTTTATAACCATTTATAAATTTAGTAGAAAATGGACATTGTTAACCAAGGGTTCACTATCATTAAAAAGCCTTATTTCCCAAGTTCCAATCATGGAAGGAACATGAAAGTCAAAGGATGGAACACATGAAATACTACCATGATGATGTTTAGGAAATTACCATGATGAAAAATCTTGAATGTAGGACTTGAAATCACCAAAAATTGTGCTCTAGAATCCCAAATATAAAAAATGTAATGTTCCCATCATTTTTTAGAATTAATACATTGCCCAGGTGAATCCTTCTTCACAAACGCGAGGCCATCTCGTGAACGCGAGACTGACCCGACCCAATGACTCGCAAATGCGGCCAGACCATCGCGATCACAATGGTTAGCCAACCCAACCCATAACCCAAAATCATCATCGCAAATGCGAGAGGCTTCTCGCCAACACGTTGAAGCACACAAGAACAACAAACCAAAAAATCTAGCACTTTCCATATTCACTCTGAAACCCCAAAACTCATCTGGGACCCCTAAACTCATCTGGGACCCCTAAACTCATCTGGGACCCCCCAAACACAAATCAAATATGCAGCCTAACATAAAAACACACTACAAACTCACCCACGCACTTAAAATCTTCATACGGGGTCCCATTGACTAAGTCAACCCCCAATGACAATAACATGAAAACCAAACCAAAAGACAGAAATTGCCTCATGTCCTCGAGAACCAAACTGACCATGCTCCCAAGACTAAAATCACCTTCCGAACATAACAGAATCATCAGAATCATACCGGATATAGCAACACAAAAGTCAACTACCACTCAAACAATTTCTAATCAAAATAAACTTAGGGGCTTTTAATCCTCAATTTCAACGAAAAGCACAAATAAGAAGTTATCGGAGGGAATTTTTGGAAAAGTAAGTGAAAGACAAGTAATGATAGAATGGGTCATTACATGCCCCAAAACTAGCAAAATCATCACAACCAGCCGCCTACGACCACATACGATTTGCCACATCTGAATTTTGAGAAGAAGCGTCCTCGAATATTTACGCCACTTCTAGAACGCGAACCAATCTATTCGCCAAATTAAGTGCCATTGTCCGCCAAAGCCTACTAACCAAGAGAGTCATTTTTACCGACCCGATCAAACTTGTTCTTACCATTCGGGGAAATAGGCATTCAACTGAAGATTGCGTCAATCTGAAGCACCAATTGCAAAATTTGATTAAAAGCAAGAACTCATTCTAGAGGTCGTAGCGCCAAATGTGAACCCATTCCGAATCATGGTGCTACTCACATGCGTATGATTGAAAGAGAAGAGTATTGGGTGGCATGCCGACCATTAGCCTAAGAGGGTATTAAAATCCTGGAGTGCCGAGTCATCTCCCTCATTTTGCAAGAAAACCCTTATTTAAGATACTAATCCCGAACCAAAAGAAGCCCTTCGTCATCCAAGTACCCCAAGTGGTCATCCAAGCTCTGAAAAAGAAAGTCACAGTTGTGGCTCAAGGTATGACAAGATCAGGGAGATATTATGCTCCCGAAGAAGCGACGCAAGAAGCACCCCGCAAAGAAAATAATTAAAGAAGGCCCATCACTAATGGAGAAGTTGAGGACTTTTGGCGCCGAATGCAGCCAAAAGATTACTCAATTGTGGAACACCTAAAGAAAACACCGGCCAAAATCTCAGTGATGTCACTACTTCATAGTTCTACACAACATCATCTAGCCTTAATGAAAGCATTAGATGAGGTCCACATCCCGGTAAGGACTAGTAATGAATGATTGGCTGACATAGTAGGCCACATCATCAGGTCACATCAGATTTCATTCACTACTGATGAACTACCGCGAGAGGGAATGTCTTATAACAAAGCCCTCTACATCACCATCAAGTGTCGAGGCAAGGTTATCTCATGAATTCTTATCGATAATGGAGCCAGACTTAATATATGCCCCTTGTTAACATTGGAGCAATTGGGCTACGACGCTGGTAAGATATGCCAGAGTCGTACCAATGTGAGAGCTTTTGATGGGGCACAATGTGACCCCATGGGTGAAGTGGACCTCAACATACAAATGGGTCTCGCTGAATTCACCACAGAATTTCAAGTAATGGATATCATTGCCAACTACAATCTCTTATTGGGGAGACCATGGATACATATGGTCGGAGATGTGCCATCTTCTCTACACCAATTAATGAAATTTGTTTGGGAAGATCATGAGGTTGTAATTCATTGGGAGGGAATTATCCACAACTATCCCGACAACTCTGTGCCTATAATAGAAGTGGTCCCAATGGGCACATACTATCATGTAATGGAACTTATAGGACCCATCCACCTAGAGGATGATGAAGATATCCCAATGTCGCTGACCTACAAAATGGTCGGCTACATTATACTCCATAATGGGTTTGAGCCCTGGTAAAGTCCTAGAACGAGAGCTCCAGGCATTCGAGAGTCGGTGGCACTTTTAGATAATAAGTATCGCTTCAACCTGGGGTACATACCAAGCTCAGTAGAATCCTTTGAGGCTACAAAGAAAATGAGAGGATCTCCAGAGATGACAAAGCCATTTACCAGTCATTTTCGGTCCGCACACCCACACACAATAGCGAGGACACAAGAGAAGGTTTGGGGATGTTCTAAGATGAGGAATGTCCTGCTATACTAGAGGAATGCTTTAAAGCAACCATAATCCTCGACGTTGATCCACATGAAAAATTGTCCAACTGGACCTCTACCCTACTTTTTGCTCCTCGATAGAGAGAGAATTTAAAATTGTTTTCCAAAATCGGTGAAAATCATCTTAAGGCCCGAGCCTTCACCCTTTATGTTTATAAACTTTCAAAGTATTGCTCAAAAATGGAAATGACTCAATGATTGATCCGAGTTGGGATTGCAGTTTGTACTTTTATCAAATTCAATGAAAGCCTTAATTTATGCAAAAACATTTTTTGTTTATTTATATATAACATGTTTTTACGCACTAATGATGCTTTGCCTTATTTTCAGTAATAACTTAAAAAACTCATAATGTCATTACATGTCGCGAGTCGAGCAATACATACGACAAACAATATGCAAAGTATGATGAAGAAACAACATTACCTGAAGACCTAGTGAAAAAAGAGGACCAATATGAGAATAGGTAGATACCTAATTTGTACAAGACATAAGCAATTGACCTCGAAGATGGGTAAATGATTAAGGAAACAAGGATAAGCGCGCACTTGGACATGCCAATAAAAGAAAAAATGATAAATCTATTGAGAGAATACATCGATGTATTCACGTGGTCATACGTGGATATGCTCGGGTTGAGCAGAAACGTTGTAGCTCACAAGGTACCTATCAATGAGATTTTCCCCGGTTAAACACATGATTCGAACAGTTCATGTCCGACCTTAGCATAAGAGTTAAGGATAGGTCAAGAAACAAATAAAGTCGGGGTGTTGGAAGTAACTATGCACCCCACATGGTTGGCCAACATCGTGCCAATACTATAAAAGGATAAAAAAAAAAGAATTTGCATGAATTACAGAGATCTCAACCGAGCTAGTCCCCATGATAATTTCCCCTTCCAAATATTTACATACACATTTATAACTACACGTAGCATGAATTGCAGTCATTCATGGATTGTTTTTCTAGATATCATCAAATTCTTATAAGCAAGAAATATGCTTAGAAAATGGCATTCATCACTTCATATGGAGTATATACATATTGTGTAATTAAGTTTGGTCTCAATAATGTTGATGCCACTTATATGAGAGTGATGGCTTCTATATTCCATGACATGATGCATAAGGAAATCAAGGTCTACGTGGACAATGTTATAATCAAGTCGCGAAAAAGCTCCGACAACATCATACACTTAAGAAAATTCTTCGAGAGACTTTACAAGTTCAATCTAAAATTGAATCCAGCTAAATGCACATTTGGGATGCCTGCCGAGAAATTGCTACGGTTTATAGTCAGCCACAAGGGTATTGAGCTAGATCTATCAAGATTAAAGATTTTTGAATCAGAGCAATTTTGGTTTTAGTGATGGGTCAACATTACTCAATTGCAGCCAAACTCAATTTCTAATGCACAAACAACATGACAGAATAGAAAGCATGTATTCTAGGACGGTGTGTGGTCATTGACATGGATATACATGAACTCCTAGTAATTAAAGACTCTGACTTGTTAATTCACCAGGTCCGAGGAGAATGGCCCACCAAGAATGAAAAGATCTTACCATATGTTAACTTAGCACAAAGATTGTGCAATAGATTCCAAAAGAACGAAATCAGGAACACGCTGAGAGCCCAGAATATATTCGCCGATTTGCAACCATAATATTTATGATACCATATCAGGAAAGCAGTCACATTGACCCACTAGAGATTAGCATCAAGGAAAAACATACCTACTATTCCTGTATGGAAGTGGAACTTGATGGAAAACCATGGTATGTCGACATAAACACATATCTGGAAAAGTGAGAGTATCCTAAAAAATTAACGATCAATCAGAAAATGACCATCAGAAGAATGACCAATGTTTTTTTTCCTGAACAATGAAGTACTCTACAGGAGGATGCCCGATTTAGGTATACTTCGATATGTCGATGTCGTTGAGGCCACAAAACTACTCAAAGTACACGCCAGAACTTGCAGACCTCACATGAATGGGTTCATCATACTAAAAAGATTCTGAGGGTAGGCTACTATTGGATGATGATAGAAACTGATTGTAGTTTATTTGTGCAAAGATTCCATCAATGCCAAATTCATGGAAATCTGATTAAGGTTTCACCAAATGAGCTTAATGTCATAAGCTCACCTTGGCCATTCGCAGCTTGGGGCATAGACGTCATTGGGCCCATAGAGCCAACAACCTCTAGTGGACATTGCTTCATCTTAGTCAACATAGACTACTTCACCAAATGGGTCGAAGCTACTTCTCACAAATTGGTAATGAAGAAAGTGGTAGTTGACTTTGTGTTCCCCAACATCATATACTGATTCGGCATTACAGAGTCAATCATAGCAGATAATGGAGCAAATTTGAATAGTCATCTGATGAAATAAATCTATGAATAATTCTGTATCATTAATTAGAATTCAACCTCATATATGCCACATATGAATGGAGCCGTAGAGGCAACAAATAAGAATATCAAGAGGATCTTAAGGAAAATTACCAACAATTACAAGTGTTGGCAAGAATAGCTTCCCTATGAATTGCTAGGATATAAAACAACCACTCAGACCTCAACCAGAGCAACTCCATATTTCTTTTTTATGGCACTGAAGTAGTGATACCAGCTGAGGTAGAGATACCTTCGCTCAAAATCATACAGGAAGTAGAGTTGGACGATACGGAGTGGGTCCATAAGAGATATGAGCAACTAGCTCTGATCGATGAGAAAAGGATAGTTGTCGTATGCCACAGTTAGCTATATCAACAAAGAATGGCATGCACCTTCAACAAACAGGTAAGAGCCTGGATCTTTCAAGTAGGACAACTTGTGCTCAAGTGCGTGTTTCCAAAGTAGAATGAATATAAGGGAAAATTCATAGCCAATTGGCAAGGGTCCTATATGACTAGGTATTACCAGGAGGAGTTTTCATCCTCACTGAAATAGATGGCTAAGAATGGCCCAAAACAATCAATTCAGACACAATCAAGAGGTACTACATGTGAAAACATGCTTCGCAAGGCTTGTAATCATCTTTTACTTGTAATCATATTTCTTTACTTGTAATCATAACTTTATTTTGCTTGTAATTGCATTTCCTTGTTTGTATTTGCATTAGAAAACCAAATCAGTCCTTATAACCAACTACGTGAGGACCTGATTTCCAAATAAAAAGGATTGGATACGTAGGCTTCCATTACGGGCTCGGTCACAATATGACCCAAATCCACCACTTTTATGTAATATGAACTATACGAAGACCTAATTCCCAAATAGGTATATGTAGGTGCTCTTTTGAGCCTAGTTGCAATATATTCAGTACATATTTCATACTGGTGTCCCTTTCCGGGGACCCTGCATTCATGCTCGCAGGTACAAATAGAGTTGCAGATGATTTCCTCACAGTAGGACGTGACTCAACTGGAGGTTGTCACGCTCCTTTCTTCCAGAGTTGTGTAGTTAGATAATATGTATGGCAAATATACATATGTGTATAGTTTGGTATGTCGGGGACCTATCCTGACCGGTGTTATTATTATACTCTTTAGAGGCTTGTAGATAGTCATGTTGTGTATTATGGAGTTGTGTGTCCTTGTTGGTCTTTTTGGTAGATTTTTTGCATTTATATTGGCCTTGTCGTCATTGTTGTATATGTATGCATAGGTTGGGCCTTTTCTGCATGCAAGGAATTATGTCTTTATTAAGAGAATATCTATCTGAGATCTTGTCGGCCTATATATTGTTGAGAATATCACAGGTATCATGGTTGGTATGCTTGGGCCTTAGGGAATCGGGTAATGGCCACTCACCCCAAGGTTGGTGTGTGTGACACACGCCCTATTTATATTGCACCTTATAGTATGTCACCTGCCAAGTTGAGGGAATTGAAAGAGCAGTTGCAGGTTATTTTGAGTAAGGGGTTTATTAGACCAAGTGTCTCCCCTTGAGCACCTGAATAGTCCTTTCAGACTATCCATCAGTATGGGGATGAAAGGCAGTACTAAGATCCAATTGAGTACCCAACTCTTCCTGTAGCGCCTACCAGAAATGGGAAGTAAACTGAGTACCTCGATTGAAGATGATAGAAATAGGTTCCCCGTGCAATCGCATAATCTCACAGATGGAAATCCTGGGTTAACTTCTTCGCATTATAAGTAACTTGAATTGGAATGAAGTGCACGAACTTGGTTAGCCTATCCACGATGACCCAAACTGAATTTAACTTACCTAAGGTCTTCAGAAGATATACAACATAGTCTATGGCGATCATCTCCAACTTCCATTCAGGAATGGGCATCCTGTGAAGCACACTACTAGGTCTCTGGTGCTCGTACTTAACTTATTATCAATTCCCACACTGGGCAACAAAATCTGCAATATCTCTCTTCATCTGACCCTACTAGTAGTGTTTTCTCAAGTCATGGTACATCTTAGTAGCATGTAGATGAATGGAATATTGAGAACTATGGGCCTCCTCCAAAATCAAATGAATCAAACCACCAACATGAGGAACGCACACACATCCCTTGATCCTTAGAACCCTTCATCATCAAGTATGACCTCATTGGCCTCACCACATAACACTTTATTATAAATCTTGCATAACTGATCATCCTCAAACTGCTGAGTCCTA
This sequence comes from Anisodus tanguticus, assembly GCA_034509755.1. Lineage (NCBI taxonomy): Eukaryota > Viridiplantae > Streptophyta > Magnoliopsida > Solanales > Solanaceae > Anisodus > Anisodus tanguticus. The sequence goes on along the minus strand of CM067555.1, from coordinate 23,338,194 downwards.
ATCTACTCCAAGAGAGATTACCTCGCATCAACACATGCTAAAACTCTTCTCGGATTTGAAGATCAAGTGGCATAAAACTTTTAGGCAGAGTCTAAACCTCCATGGCTAAGGGACGATCAGAAATAACCAATCGAGCCAAACTCTCCATACTCACTGCCTTACGACTCAATGCATCAGCTACCGCATTAGCCTTACCCAGATGGTAAAGTACAGTGATATCATAATACTTCAAAAGATCCATCTACCTACGCTCAACAAAGTCTATGGCGAGGTGGGTTGGCCAGTTACTATCGTCGGTTTATGAAAGGATTTGCTTTTATTACATCTCACCTGGATTAGATTGACTCAAAAGGATATTTATTTTCAGTTGTATGATGTTTGTGAGGAGAGATTTCTGGATTGGATTGACTTAAAAGGATATTCATATGTTGATAGCATGTGTCATTGATTTTGGTGGTCATTGGGACAAGTTCTTACCTTTGGTTGAGTTTGCGTACAATAATAACTACCATTCCAGTATTGATATGGAATCATTCGAGGCTTTATATGGTACGAGGTGTCATTCTCCTATTGGGTGGTTGATGTTTTTGAGGTTCAACCATAGGGTACATACTTTTTGAGGGAGTCTTTAGACTAGGTGAAGCTTATTCAAGAAAAACTTCTGGCAGCTCAGAGTTCACAAAAGATGTATGCAGACTAGAAGGTCCGAGACTTATATTTATGGAGGGTAAGCAAAGTACTTTTGAAGATATCAACTATGGAGAGTGTGATAAGATTTGGGAAGAAGGGAAAGTTGAGCCCGATATACATTGGTCAATTTGAGATTCTCTGTCGTATTGGTGTTGTTGCTTATAAGTTGGCTTTTACACCAAGCATATCAGGTGTTCACCTCGTTTTCCACGTTTCTATGATGAATAAATACCATTCATACGGGTCTTATATCATTCTTTGGGATTCTATGCTACTTGATGAGAATCTATATTATGAGGAGGAGCCTATAGCGATTCTAGATAGGCAGGTGAGGAAGTTGAGATCTAAGGAGATAACTTTTATTAAGGTGCAATGGAAGCCATGAGAAGGCTTGATTATATATAGAGGGGATTGTGTGGTTAGGTTGGTCGGAGTTGGTTTTGGGCTGGACGAACATAAATATGGGAGTCAAATGGGGGTTGGTGGAATAGGACGGTTTCGGACAGTTTAGGTTTGTGGGAGGTGTACGGGTGCCCTTAGGTGGTTTGGGGCTAAAACATTTGGAGAGGATGAAATAGACGCGTTGTAGGTTATGTTGGTAGTTGGTATTTGGTGGCTGGTATTTGGTAGTTGGATGGTGGTAAGGTGGAGGAAACTGGTCGGGATAGTAAGGTACGAAGGTTGAACCCGGTGAGGACGGTGGAGTAGTTGGTTGGGTTTTCGAGTGTTTTTTGGAGGAGTTGGTTAACGACCTTTTTTTGTGTAGGTTGGGGAAGTGTTGTAGTGTATTGGGGTAAAAGTGATTAGGAAGTTTGGTCAATGATTAAGCACGAAATTGATAGACAAGTTCAGGTGCGGGTAAGGTGATGTAGGCCGAGATGACCTTCTAATGTGTTTGTGACAAAGTAACAGGATAGAACCTTGGGTTGGGTATAGTTAGATCAAAAAATTTCTAACTAGACTTCCACCTATGGTTTGGACCACAAAAGGACCAAGGGTTGGACCACAAAAGGACCAAGGTTTGGACCACAGAAGGACCAACTAAGATAAAACACAAAAGTTGAATAACTTAGCAAAGTTTGAGAAAACTCAAATATATTTCATAAAATTTCAATGTCTCCTTTCATCAACTACATCCCCTATTTATACTAGTTCTAAACCTTCTAGAAGAGGTAATAAGATACATATAAAAATGCATCTAGGCCGAATGGGAAAGGGGGAGAAGTTCGGCTGATTTGGGAGAAGGTAAAAGACCCAACTATTCATGTTCTCTAGGCCACCATTTTGTGTCATCCATGTAAATAAGTGCATGAACTAGCTAGTTCATGAATTGCCTCCTTAGGGAACGTTGGAAGCTTCTCCTTCTAGATGGTTCTCGGCTTGGTCATCTTATCTTATTACATGGCATAGTAATTAAGCTATAAGGAGATCTACTAATAAAGCTAGGAATTAAAACAAGCTAAAAGGTGGTCTCGACCAAGACCTACAAAAAAGCCAAAAAAAAATATTTCCTTCTTGGATCATCAAGTCTTGTCTTCAAATCCACTCCACACTCCACACTCCACTCCACATTAAGCATGTCACCATAGGATGGTTGACAATATTTGGCAGTCCTAGCAAGTCACCCCGTGGCTCATGTTGAAACTTAAGTTTACAGCATAGACTTTGCCCTCAAATTCTCATCATCTATGTATGGTGTTAAGTCTCCAACATTAAACGTTGAACTAATACCTCCATATTCGTCTGGAGGTTCTACCTTGTAGGCGCGTTCCCCAAACCTAGCCAAAATCATGAAAGGACCATCCGCCCTCAGCATTAGCTTGTTCTTTCTCATGTTGGGAAATCATTCCTTCCTTAGGTGTAGCCAAACCAAATCTCCGGGCTGGAATTGTGGTTGAGTCCTTGACTTGTTCGCATCCATTTTGTACTTGGTATTGGCCTTCTGAATTTGTGCTCGGATTTGATCATGTAACTTCTTGAAGGCCTTAATTCGATCTTTAGTCGTGAAGCTTAGGATTTCTTTCTTTGTGATTGGAACCAGATCAATAGGTAAAAATGGGTTAGTGACATAAATAATTTCAAATAGAGCTTTACCCGTTGTACAATATTGACTCCGATTATAAGAAAATTCCGCATGTGCCAATTTGATGTCCCAATCCTTGGTGGTCTTGTGTACCAATCCTTTTAATAGTGTGCCAAGAGTTATATTAGTCACTTCCGTTTGGCCATCCGTGTGAGGATGATGAGAGGTTCTAAATAGCAACTTGGTCCCAAGAAGTCTCCATAGTGTTTTCCATAAATAACTTAGGAACTTCACCTTCCTATCAGACACAATAGTCTTAGGAACGCCATGCAATCTTACTACTTTTTGCAAATACAGGTCCGCAATATATGTTGCATCATCGATCTTGTGACAAGCAATTAAGTGAGCCATCTTCGAGAATCTTTCCACAACTACCATGATAGAGTCCTTGCCCTGTTGTATTCTTGGTAAGCCGAGGATGAAATCCAAGCTCACACATTCCAATGGTCACTCCGGAACTGGTAAAGGAGTATACAATCTTTTGTGGAAGAAACTTTTAGCCTTTTGACATGTGGAACACCTACTTACCACTCAATTTACATCCTTAACCATCCGTGTCTAGTAAAAATGTTCTTGTAGAATCTCCAAAGTCTTCACTACCCCAAAATGTCCAGCTAGTCCACCCGAATGCACTTCATGTACAAGTAATTCCCTCATGGAATATTTGGGCACACACAATTTGTACCCTTTGAAAAGGAAACCTTCTACTATGGAATAAGAACTATGAACTCCACTTTTATATTATATCATTACGTATTTGAACTCGGGATCTCTTTCATAGAATTCCTTTAGAACTTCACATCCCACAAGTTTTTGTTCAAGTACGGTCCACATTACGTGCCTCCAGGAAAGTGCATCCGCCACTATGTTGGACTTTCCATCTTTGTGCCTTGTAGAGAATGTGAAAGTTTGCAAGTATGCTACCCACTTAGCATGCCTTGAATTCAACTTTCTTTGCCCATGTAAATACTTCAAGGATTCATGATCCGAATATAAGACAAAAGGTTTTGGCCTCAAATAATGTTCCCAAATGGACCAATAATCTCACAATATCATAAAACTCCTTGTCATAAGTAGAATAATGAGTCGTGCACCACCCAATTTCTCACTAAAGAAAGCAATAGGTCGTTAGTCTTGAATCAAGATAGCACAAATACCAACCCTACTAGCATTACATTCAACTTCAAATAGTTTCTCAAAGTTCGGAATAGCTAGAACCGGTGCTTCACATAACCTTCCATTCAAGGTTTCAAAAGCTCTTTGTGCTCCTTGGGACCATTTAAAATCACCCTTTTTCATTAGTTCGGTGATAGGGGCAGCAAGGGTTGATGGATATAAGGAGGGGTGATGTTGGTTAAGTGGTTCGGGTGTGGATGACAATCGGGTTGACCCGTAAATGAGACACATGTAGGGGTTCTCGGGTTCTCAGTTTGGACGGATAGGGTGGTGTTTGATGGCTGTTTCGGGTTGTTGTGGTTGGAATAAGTTAATGGCCCTTTGTGGGGTTGTCACGGGTGGGTTGAAGGTCAGGATGATGTTTGGGACTTGGTTTTTTTGGGGTGGCACGGTTGTGGAAGTGAGCCAAAACAGTGAGGTTCTCGGTTTATCGGCTACTGCCGGCCAGTGGGGATGTGGGGGCTGTTTCGGGTATTAATACAAGGAATTGGGTCTAGGAGTTTTATGGGGATGTTATAGACAGGTTTAGGGTGTTATTGATGATCGGGGTTTGATGGTTGGATGGTGGAAAGGCTATGGAACAGAACTGAAACAGTAGGGTTCCAATAAGGGTCGACTTTGTGGACTGTTTGGTATTATTGGTTTGGACGGGGAGTTGTGAGTGGTTTCGGGACTTGGCCTTTGTTGTGAGTGTTTATGAGGCGTTGTGGGAGGTGAATATGATCAGTATATGAAAGATATGCCCAAGGATAGTGGAACGGGGAGTTAATTTCCCGAATCGACAACAAGGATTTGGTGATCAATACCACAAGGTCGAGACCGGGGTTTGCTAGTAGCAATGCCCGTGAACAAGCCAAGTGAGGGTGATCGATGCCCTTGTTGCTCCCAAGGCTTAGACTAAGTTGGTCCACACAAGTACCAACCTTCGTTTACCACCAAGGGTGTTCTTCAAGCTTGGGTATAGACTAGGTCACACAAGTCCTAATCAATACTTGCACCGAATGAGAGTTTGGTTCATACAAGAACCGAGAAGAGTAAACACACACAAGTGAATACAATTAGCTTTGAGTAAAACTCACTTTTATATCTCAATCCACTCTCATAATTTACAAGTCCTAAGGTTCCTATTTATAGTAAACAAAAGACTATTCTAGAAAACAAACTAAAGACACAAACTTTTGGCCTAGTGGGAAAAGGTTTCGGGTTTTCGTGTTGGCCAAGAGGCTTCTCGACTTTGGTGTGATCAATGGGAAAAGGTTTGTATTTTCTTGGAGACAAAGTTGAGCTCAAACTCCTTCACACCTCTTTGTGGAGTCCAAGTCGAAAAGGGAATGGATTGTGCACTTCAAGGATCACATCTTCTTGGAATGGGTTTTGGAAGCTTCCATTCTTTGTTCTTGGTTGACAAGCCATTTCGGACAAACCTCTTCATCTCCCCTAGGATGACTTTGAAGACTTCCATTAATGAATTGTTATATTGAAAGCCTCATCTTCTAGAACATCATTGTCCTTACCAACTTGTCCTCCAACTCACGGCTTAGTCATCTTCTTCGAAGACCTTTTCGCCTAGTCATCTTGTGACAAGGACTCTCGGTTTTGCCATCCCTTACATGACCTATTAATTGTGTCCTAAGGTAGTTATTCCATGTCCTACTATGTCCTAAGCCAAGAGCTAAAAGTCAAGCTAAGAAAAAGAAAACAACAAGCTAAAAGAAAACATGGTCTTCGGCCAAGACCTACATACAAAGCTGAATAAAATATGTACTTAAATATTCACGTAACAAGCCCAATGTCATTCCATTTTCCATTCCATAATAACCACATTATCATCGAATGATTAAGCATCTTCGGAACTTCGAGCTTAGCACATTGAGGATAAAATTGGAACCTTGAGATCATGGAGATTTTTTTATCAAGGGTAGTAAAATCTCGAATGAAACGACGATAAAAAGAAGCCAAACCATGGAAACTTCTTACCTCACTTACATTCGTAGGTTCGGGCAAACTCCGGATATCTTCGACCTTGGATGGATCCATATGAATGCCATCGGATGATACTATGTATCCTAAGAATGGGATACTAGTAATCATAAAAGCACACTTGTCTAACTTGCCATACAACTTTACATCTCTTAACTTCTCAAATAAAGCATCTAAATGCGACAAGTGAGATTCCATATCTTGACTATAAATTAAGAGATCATCTAAGTGAACCACAACAAATTTACCCATGAATGGTCGTAGTACCTCGTGCATGAGCTTCATGAAAGAGCTTGGATCATTACACAATCCAAATGGCATCACAAGCCATTCGTACAAACCATACTTGGTCTTGAAAGTTGTCTTCCATTCATCTCCCTCTCATATCCTCATTTGATGGTAGCCACTCCTCAAATATCTTGGAGAACAATTTGGCCCCACTCAATTCATCCAAAAGATCACCAATCTCACCATATGAAACATGTACTTCATGGTGATGTTATTGACCGCTCGACAAGCAATACATATGCGCCAAGTCCCATCTTTCTTTGGTACCAACAGGGCGAGTACCGCACAGGGACTAAGGCTCTCTTGGACAAAGTCTTTGTCTAGTAATTCTTGCACTTGTCTTTGCAACTCCTTAGCCTCTTCCATATTACATCTATAGGTTGGACGATTAGGTAATGAACTTCCTAGAATAAAATCAATAGCATGTTCAATACCTCTGATTGGTGGTAATCCAGGTGCAAGATCATCCAAAAATACATCTTAAAAATCCTTCAAGAGTTCCTTCAAGTCGGCATCGTCAATTGTATCTCCCACAAGACTCTTCTTATCCTTGCACGCCAATGCATATATAGGACTCCCCTTCTTCAACTCATCTTCTATCTCTGATGCATTAAGCAAGAGGGCCCCGTACGTTTCCTTGCGGTTCTTGGCATTTTGGATTTTTATTCTCTTCACCTCACTAGGTGACAATGGTATCAATCGGACCTTCTTGTCATACTTTTGAAAAGAACATACATTCTTTTCTACATCATGTTACACTTTCCTATCAAATTGCCATGGCCGACCCAATAAAATATGACAAGCATCCATAGGTAGGATGTCACACCATATCTCATCTTCATACTTACCAAACCGAAAACTAACAAGAGCTTGTTTCATTACCTTTAGCCCTTTGTTTTTGTTCAACTAGTGGAGATCATATGGTTTAGGATGGCTGCGGGTAGGCAATTTCAATTTGTCCACCATTTCCACATAGGCCATATTGGCATAGCTTCCTTCATCAATGATCATATTACATACCTTGTCATTTACCTTGCATCGAGTGTAAAATAGTTGATATCTTTGTGTCTCCTCATGTTCTTCAAGTTAAACACTCTAACACACGTCGGAGTACTAAACTTTCACCTTCTTCCGCAAGATCAACATCTTTCTCTAGGACCTCCTTGACTTCTGGTTCGTCAATAACATAGGAATCCCCACAATCTTGATACTCTTCCTTTCATGCCTTGGGATGTTTTGTGAAAACTCCTTCCTGGAATTGGCATTATTAATTATGGCACGCCCCACAAATTCTCTTATCAAGATTTGCGTTTGCTCTGCAAAAAGGTCACTTATGATCCTCTAAAGTTCTTCATTTATGTTACCCATAGCGTCAAGGCATGGTATGAGAAAGACTTGTTCAGATACCAAACTGATGTATATAAGGAGGGGATTATGTGGCTAGGTTGGTCGGAGTTGGTTTGGGGCTGGACGGACACAAATATGGGAGTCAAATGGAGGTTGGTGGAATAGAACAGTCTCCGGACAGTTTAGGTTTGTGGGATGTGTACGGGTGCCCTTAGGTGGTTTGGGGCTAAGGCGTTTAGATAGAATAAACTAGACATGTTTTAAGTTATGTTGGTGGTTGGATGGTGGTAAGGTAGCGGAACTGGTCGGGATAGTAAGGTACGAAGGTTGAACCCGGTAAGGACGGTGGAGTAGTTGGTTGGGTTTTCAGGTGTTTTTTGGAGGATTTGGTTAACGAGATTTTTGGTGTAGGTTGGGGAAGTGTTGTAGTGTATTGGGGTAAAAAGGATTAGGCAGTTTGGACAATGATTGGGCACGAAATTGATAGACAAGTTCGGGTGAGGGTAAGGTGATGTAGGCCGAGATGACCTTCTAATGTGTTTGTGACAAAGTAACCGGATAGAACCTTGGCTTGGGTAGATTTAGATCACAAAAGTCTAGCTAGACTTACACCTATGGTTTGGACCACAAAAGGACCAAGGGTTTGACCACAAAAGGACCAAGGTTTGGACCACAAAAGGACCAACTAAGATAAAACACAAAAGTTGAATAACTTAGAAAAGTTTGAGAAAACTCAAATATATTTCATAAAATTTCAATGTCTCATTTCATCAACTACATCCCCTATTTATACTAGTTCTAAACCTTTTAGAAGAGGTAATAAGATATATATAAAAATGCATCTAGGCAGAATGGGAAAGGGGAAGAGGTTCGGCCGATTTGGGAAAAGTGAAAAGACCCAACTATTCATCATGTTCTCTAAGCCACCCTTTTGTGTCATCCATGTAGATAAGTGCATGAACTAGCTAGTTCATGAATTGCCTCATTGGGGAATGTTGGAAGCTTCTCCTTCTAGATGGTTCTCGGCTTGGTCATCTTATCTTATTACATGGCATAGTAATTAAGCTATAAGGAGATCTAGTAATTAAGCTAGGCATTAAAAGAAGCTAAAAGGTGGTCTCATCCAAGACCTACATGAAAGCCGAAGAAATGTTTCCGTCTTGGATCTTCAAGTCCTATCTTCAACTCCACTCCACATTAAGCATGTCACCATAGGAAAGTTGGCAATCTTTGTCACTCCTATCAAATCACCTCGTGGCTCATGTTAGAAACTTAAGTTTACGACCTTCTTTTCATCATACTCCCTTTCTTTAACAGAATTTACACTCAAATTCTCATCATCTATGTATGGTGATAAGTATCCAACATTAAACGTTGAACTAAGACCTCCATATTCGTCCGAAATTTCTACCTTGTAGGTGTTTTCCCCGAACCTGGCCAATATATTTAAAGGATCATCCTCATTGGCATTAGCTTGTTCTTTCTTATGTGGGGAAATCTTTCCTTCCTTAGGTATAGCCAAACCAAATATCTGGGCTGGAATTATGGTTGAGTCTTTGACTTGTTCGCATCTGTTTTATTCTTGGTATTGGCCTTCTGAATTTGTGCTCGGTTTGATCATGTAACTTCTTGAAGGCCTCAATTCGATCTTTAGCCATGAAGCTTAAGATTTCTTTCTTTAGGGTTTGAACCAGATCAATAGGTAAAAATGGGTTAGTGCCATAAACAATTTCAAATGGAGCTTTACCCGTTGTACGAGATTGACACCGATTATAAGCAAACTCCGCATGTGCCAACTTGATGTCCCAATCCTTAGTGGTCTTGCTCACCAATCCTCTTAATAGTGTGCCAACATTTCTATTACTCACTTCCATTTGGCCATCCGTTTGAGGATGATAGGAGGTACTAAATAGAAACTTGGTACCAAGAAGTCTCCATAGTGTTTTCCATAAATAACTTAGGAACTTCACATCCCTATCAGACACAATAGTCTTAGGAATGCCATGCAATCTTACCACTAATACAAGTCTACAATATGTGTTGCATCATCGGTCTTATGACAAGCAATGAAGTGAGCCATCTTCGAGAATATATCCATAACTACCATGATAGAGTCATTTCCCCATTGTGTTCTTGGTAAGACAAAGATGAAATTCAAGCTCACACTTTCCCATGTTCGCTTTGGAATCGATAAAGGAGTATATAATCCTTTGTGGAAGAAACTTTTAGCCTTTTCATATGTGGAACATCTACTTACCACTCCATTTACGTCTTTATCCATCTGTGGCCAGTAAAAGTGTTCTTGTAGAATCTCTAAAGTCTTCACTACCCCAAAATGTCCAGCTAGTCCACCCGAATGCACTTCATGTACAAGTAATTCCCTTATGGAATATTTGGGCACACACAATTTGTTCCATTTGAAAAGGAAACATTCTACTATGGAATAAGAACTATGAACTCTACTATTACATTCTATCATTACGTCTTTGAACTCTGGATCTCGTTCATAGAATTCTTTTAGCACTTCAAATCTCACAAGTTTTTGTTCAAGTACGGTCAAAATTATGTGTCTTTGGAAAAGTGCATCCGCCACTATGTTGGACTGTCCATCTTTGTGCCTTGTAGAGAATGTGAAAGTTTGCAAGTATGCTACCCACTTAGAATGCCTTGGATTCAACTTTCTTTGCCCATGCAAATACTTGAAGGATTCATGATTCGAATATAAGAAAAAAGGTTTTGGCCTCAAATAATGTTCCCATTGGATCAAGGATCTCACAATAGCATAAAACTCCTTGTCATAAGTAGAATAATTGAGTCGTGCACCACTCAATTTTCACTAAAGAAAGCTATATGTCGTTTGTCTTGAATCAAAATGGCACTAACACTAACCCTACTAGCATCACATTCAACTTCAAATAGTTTCTCAAAGTTCGGAATAGCTAGACCGGTGCTTTACATAACCTTCCCTTCAGGGTTTCAAAAGCTCTTTGTGCTCCTTGGTACCATTTAAACTCGCCCTTTTTCATTAGTTCAGTGATAGGGGCAGCAAGGGTACTAAAATCTCAAATTAAATGACGATAAAAAGAAGCCAAACCATGGAAACTTCTTACCTCTTCGTAGGCTCGGGCCAACTCCGGATAACGTGTACCTTGGATGGATCATCATGAACTCCCTCGGATGATACTATGTATCCTAACAATGGGATACTAGTAATCATAAAAGTACACTTCTATAACTTGCCATACAACTTTACATCTCTTAACTTCTCAAATAAAGCTTCTAAATGTGACAAGTGAGATTCCCTATCTTGACTATAAATTAAGATTTCATCTAAGTAAAGCACAACAAATTTACCCATGACCGGTCATAGTACCGCGTGCATGAGCCTCATGAAAGAGCTTGGAGCATTATTAATGCAAGAAAGACCTAGACTGGGATTCTCAACTCGAGTTGTTAAGTGAAGTACCGAAGGTGTCAACAAATATTCACCAACCTAAGGTTAAGTGCATAGAATGGTATGGGATTTGGAGCGGGTTAGGGGACATCACTAGATTGTATTAAAATAATGACATTTATTTGGCCTTTGTGTTGGTCTTGGCCGAGATTGTGTGTTTTAGATTGTTGTTTTTAATTACTAGATTAGTTACTAGTTTCCTTAGGACAATATGAACCATGTAATAACTCCTAGTTCACTTTAGGACACAATCGATGAATCATGTAATAGAGGAGTATGACTAGGCCGAATGTTACTACCAAATGAATGACTTGGATGAGAGTGGGTAAGGTGCTAAGGACAAAGAACTATCTAGAACATGCGGCTTTCAAGAGGGGATTTCATTCATGCACTTGAAGACACCAAGGATGCCAAGAGAACTGGGATGGTTGGTCGAAGCAATGATCTTGCCATTCGGTCAAGAATACACACTCAAGGGAGAAGTTCTCATCGGACTCCAAGAAGACGGTTCATGAGTACATGCCAAAAAGGGATGATTCTCAACATCATCCAAAATGACCATTTATGAACTAACTATTTCATGTGTGAAGGATGCCAAGGAGTGATCTATACTTCATAGAAGATTGGGATTCATCCCCTACTCCAAAGTCGACCGAGAACCCCTCCCTTCCCCGTTCCCACCTTGGGCTGAAATTGTTCCAATTTGTGTTCCTTTATTTACCCTTCAAGAATAGTCCATATAATAGTATAAATAGGACCCTTATGTTGATGTAAAGGGCAGTTGTTGATGAATAGAAAAACTTGAGTTTTACTCAAACACTAAAGTATTCAACTTGTGTGTTGTCTACCTTAGTTGGTTCTTGTGTGAACCAACCCCTATCTTAAGGCTACCGACTACCCTCACTTGGTTAGTACTCGAGCTTGTACTTAGATACCTTGGTCTAGTCCTTTTCCAATTGGCCAAACTCATCTTGGTGTCGACTCGAGCTTTAAAACCCTCATGTCATTATCCTTGCTATATCGATCGTCTTACACTTGGATTGCACTTGGGTTTGCACCTAGCATACCACGTTCATTCCTTGTCCAAACTACTATCTTCCTTCCACCACCATATCCCAAAATATTTCCCCCACATCCAACACAAAGGCCACCAAATGAAACCCCACGTATACAACCATCCAAACCCAACTACACCAAACTGTCTGCATAACGCACCTTACCGAGAATATCACTATTTCAGTTCTTATTTTGTCGCCTTTCCACTATCAAACCACCAAATGCAGATCAACAACACTACCCGCAACATACCCGGAACACCCCCGTAAAACATATTAAGCCAACTACACATAAATCAACCCGAAATAACTCAACAACACCATACTGCCCGGTAGAAACGTCCCACCCGAGAACACCATTTCAAGTCCATATTCGCGTCAACTCATTCCCTACCAAACTCTGACTAACTCACCCTCACACACCCCTCCTTATATACATCAATTACACAATCCAAATGGAATCACAAGTCATTCGTACAAACCATACTTGGTCTTGAAAGACGTCTTCCATTCATCTCCCTCTCGTATCCTCATTTGATGGTAGTCACTCCTCAAATCTATCTTAGAGAACAACTTGACCCCATTCAATTCATCCAAAAGATTATCCAATCTCGGCATAGGAAATATGTACTTCAAGGTGATGTTACTGACTGCTCGACTATCAATACACATGCGCCAAGTCCCATCTTTCTTTGGCACCAACAAGGCGGGTACCACACAGGGACTAAGGCTCTCTAGGATAAAGCTTTTGTCTAGTAATTCTTGCACTTGTCTTTAAAACTACTTAGCCTCTTCTGGATTTCATCTATATGCTGGATGATTAGGTAATGAACTTTCTGGAATAAAATCAATAGCATGTTCAATACCTCTAATTGGTGGTAATCCTGGTGCAAGATCATCCAAAAATACATCTTAAAAATTCTTCAAGAGTTCCTTCAAGTCGGCATCGTCAATTGTATCTCCCACAAGACTCTTCTTATCCTTGCACGCCAATGCATATATAGGACTCCCCTTCTTCAACTCATCTTCTATCTCTGATTCATTAAAGAAGAGGGCCTCAGACTTTTCCTTGCGGTTCTTGGCATTTTGGATCTTCATTTTCTTTACCTCACTAGGTGACAATGGTATCAACCGGACCTTCTTGTCATCCTTTTGAAAAGAATATACATTCTTTTCTCCATCATGTTGCGCTTTCCTATCCAATTGCCATGGCTGACCTAATAAAATATGACAAGCATCCATAGGTAGGATGTCATACCATATCTCATCTTTATACTTACTAACCCGAAAACTAACAAGAGCTTGTTTCATTACCTTTATCCCTTTATCTTTGTTCAACCATTGGAGAGAATATGGTCTAGAATGACTGCGGGTAGGCAATTTCAATTTGTCCACCATTTCCACGGAGGCCATATTGGCACAACTTCCTCCATCAATGATCATATTGTGCATCGAGTGTAAAATAGTTGCTCTCTTTATGTCTCCTCATGTTGTTCAAGTTGAACACTCAACACACGTCGGAGTACTAAACTTTCACCCTCTTCCGCAAGATCAACATCTTCCTCTAGGACCTCCTTGACTTCGGGTTCCTCAATAACAAAAGAATCCCCATAATCGTGATACTCTTCCCTTTCATGCCTTGGATTGTTTTGTGAAAACTTCTCCCTAGACTCAACATTATTAATCACGGCACGCCCCGCAAATTCTCTTCTTAAAATTTGCGCTTGTTCCGCAAAAAGGTCACTTATGATCATACAAACTTCTTCATTTATGTTAGCTATAGTGTCAAGGCGTGGGATGGGAAATCCTTGCTCTTATACCAAACTGATGTATATAAGGAGGGGATTGTGTGGTTAGGTTGTTCGGAGTTAGTTTGGGGTTGGACGGACACAAATATGAGAGTCAAATGGAGGTTGTTGGAATAGGAGGTTTCCGCACAGTTTATGTTTGTGGGAGGTGTACGGGTGTCCATATGTGGTTTGGGGCTATGGAATTTGGAGAGGATGAACTAGACACGTTATAGGTTATGTTGGTGGTTTGTATTTGGTGGTTTGATGGTGGAAACTGGTCGGGATAGTAAGGTACGAGGTGGAACCCGGTGAGGATGATGGAGTAGTTGGTTGGGTTTTCGGGTGTTTTTAGGAGGAGTTGGTTAACAACCTTTTTGGTGTAGGTTGGGGAAGTGTTGTAGTGTATTGCGGAAAAAGGTATTAGGCAGTTTGGATAATGATTGGGCATGAAATTGATAGACAAGTTTGGGCGCGGGTAAGGTGATGTAGGCCGAGATGACCTTCTAATGTGTTTATGACAAAGTAACCTGTAGAACCTTGGCTTGTGTATAGTTAGATCACAAAAGTTCTAACTAGACTTACACCTATGGTTTGGATCACAAAAGAACCAAGGGTTGGACCATAAAAGGACCAACTAAGATAACAACACAAAAGTTGAGTAACTTAGCAAAGTTTGAGAAACCTCAAATATATTTCATAAAATTTCAATGTATCATTTCATCAACTACATCCCCTATAAACCTTCTAGAAGAGGTAATATGATAGACATAAAAATGCATCTATGCTGAATGGGAAAAGGGGAGAGGTTCGGCCGATTTGGGAGAAGGGAAAAGACCCAACTCTTCATGATCTCTAGGTCACCCTTTTATGTCATCCATGTAGATAAGTGCATGAACTAGCTAGTTCACGAATTACCTCATTGGGGACGTTGGAAGCTTCTCCTTCTAGATGGCTCTCATTTTGATCATCTTATCTTATTACATGGCATAGTAATTAAGCTATAAGGAGATCCAATAATTAAGCTAGCAATTAAAAAGAGCTAGAAGGTGGTCTCGGCCAAGACCTAGATAAAAGCCAAAAAAGTGCTTCCTTCTTGGATCTTCAAATCTTGTCTTCAACTCCACTCCAAATTAAGCATGTCACCATAGGACGGTTGGTAATCTTTGGCACTCCTAGCAAATCACCTCGCGGCGCATGTTGGAAACTTAAGTTTACGACCTACTTTTCATCATACTCCCCTTCTTTAACAAAAATTGCACTCAAATTCTCATTAGATAAAGATATGAACCTTAAAGTATTTAGAAGTCGGATGGACTTAGGGTGAATTTATGAGGAAAGGAATTAAGCTTAAACTGTGTTGTATTCAATGTGATTTATTTATGATATGAATACTTTTCCATTACTTGTATGTTCATCCACTTTTATACGGTTTATGTGTGTTTCCTTCGTTGTCGGCCTATGATGCCTACGAGTACTAGTGTTGTACTCACAGTACACTTGCTGCACTCTTGTGAAAATAGAAATCCAGGTTCTAGTTCGAGACCTCGTAGTTGATCGCGAGGCAATGCTGTTGAGATTATCAGGAAGAGCTACATGGATGCCATGGGCCATCAACTCTCATCTTTAATGATTACTGTTCTTTATTCGACATACAACTATTTTTTCCCTGGGGACATGTATTTCAGACTTTGATTAATTAGATCTATTGTATCGTTCATACTAGATTTTGGGGATTTATTTGGTTGTTCTTTCATGGTTATTTTTTGGATATATTTAAATATCTTGTTAAGGTATTTTCGCTTATTTCGAGTTCATAATTCTATTGATTTAGGGAGTGGTTCGCCTACCTAGGGGGATAATGTAGGTGCCTCCATGAATTGCGATTTGGGTCATGATAAGTTGGTATTAGAAATCCTAGGTTAATCAGTCTAATGAGTACAAAATAATGTCTAGTAGAGTGTTGCGTATTTGTACGTAGACATTTGTACCCATCCTCGAGAGGTTATGGGACATTTAGGAAAACTTTACTTTTTTCTCTCTTCTTGTGCTACTTCACTCCATTGGTATCTATTCTATTCTTTTTATGCAATTTTGTTCAGATTGTTATCTTAACCTCATTCTATCATTCTCTCACAAATGGTGAGTATGTGTTCTCGAATTCAAAACGAGTGGCCTGATATGATGTTGTGTGGAATAGTAAAAGATGTGTCTCCATGATGAGTACGCGTGACAATATTCAGGTTATAGCTATTAATCGAAATGTAGTGGAGTGAAGTCATGAGTCAGATTCTCTAGTTCGGTGATATTCTTAGAGAATGGGAGTGGTAGTGCGATGGACTGCATTGATCGACATGTCTTCTACAGCTAGTTGCTCAGAAGTTGGACGAGTGTATCTATGGCATAAAGAATTTTGAGAAGTGAGTTGACGATTTAAAGGGTATAGTTGGCAGAATAACTATGTAATAATAGTTGTGATATTGAAGATTACGCTGAAGATATTTGGGCATAACATAGAAAATTCTTGAGATGCGATGAGATGAGATATGTACTACAATTCTGAAAACAAAATAAAACTTGAATGAATCAGTTGATCGGGCAAGAAGAATACTTGATGAGGCTATGAGGAGGAGTTTGGAAGGAACATAAACATCGAAGATGACCTTTTCTCATAAGGTGTGAAAGAGTAGGACTTCAAATTGGGGTGCATGTGAAGATTCATCAGCTACTTGACAGAACATAGATGTAATGAAAGGAATTCGAATGGATCTTTCTCAGTTCTAAGATGAGCACAAGTAATGGATCTGCTCCTCTAGCAAAAGGTTACTACGGCAAAATTAATCTTGTAGGTATAGTCAAGTGTAGTCGTCTAGTAAAGGTCGTGGTTGCAGGTTCACATGATATCTTGGGGATGTGGAGTTAAGAAGAAGTCATTTGGACTATGAGCTTGTTAATTTAGTAGTACTACTCTGTTTATGAAGTGAATGCTAAAGAAATGTGAATCGATCGGTAAGTTTGACTACACCGTAGGCTTCTAGGGGAAATAATGTCAGACATTATAAATAACTCTATCGATGGACGAGCGTGAAGACATAAGTACTTAAAGAGTTATCGGTTGTTGCACCTAATTTGGAGTAGAAATATTGATATTATATATGTGATGCGTTTGGATTAGAGGAATACTTAGTTTTAAGGTTTTAGTGAGGCAAGAAAAACTTTCAGACACTCAAAATTGTAGTTTACTACTACCTCCATGACTGGCTTGATATTTTGCAAGACTTATGATATTTTGATTCACCCCACAAGTGGGTTTGAGTGATTTTTGATGGATGATGATAAAAGTGATTTTGAATACAATATAGAAACTGAAGGATTAAGACAAAGGCATCCTACTATTGATTTTAGAGGATCAAGCTTCGTAAGACTTGGACATGTACGAATTATGGTGGCTTTATGTTATATCTTGAAGATAAGGTGTAAAAGTGAAAGTATGATTGAGGAAGAAAGTCTATGGATAATTCGACTTACTGTATGGCAAGTGCCAACGGAACTTTGGGATTGAAGATTGAGGAGGAGGTAACTTGTGCGGTACCATGATGGGTAATTTCATGGCATCTTTGAATAGACGAGCTAGAGTTGATTGTTAAGAATAAATCTCTACAAATGGAAGTTGATGTCATAATTTTGAGGTAAGACTATGCCCGTGGTAATATACTATGTCAAAGGGCCTATGGTTAGATGGAATGATTGAGTATTTCAAATACAAATGACTTGAGAGTAATTGTGCGGGGTAAGAAACATGGATTTGTAATATTTAACACTTTTTGATTTGTTGAAGGCGTAATAAGGTATTGCACTCAGAGACTTTATGGTTGTGAAGGGTAAAGTACGAGGCCATAGGCCTTACATTGGAGTATTCAAGGTGATGAATGAGTTTAGTGAAAGTACAAGGAGGAGAGTTTGATGTAATTAGATTCCATGGAGTTTATCGTATTTGGGTGACTAGTGCGAGTTAACGAACATGAAGGTTTAAGAATATTAGGTATAGTTCATGGACTCGATTAACGACTTGGGTAAATATTAGCTTTTGAGGTTGGGAACAACATCACGGGGATTAATTTTCTGGGAAATGGATTAGAATGGTCGCCACAGACTTATGGAGGGCTTACTTTTCATTTTTATAGGGATTTGGAAATAGTTTGGGTGATTATTGATGACATTCAGGGAATGGTGCATTTTAACCAAGTTGAATCTGCTCATTTGAGGTCAAGTGGCTTATGCATATATTACCAGGAAGATATATGGTTATTCTAATAGGCCATTTTTGAAAATTTGCTATATTTCCGTTCAAGGTAGTGATATGACAGGTTTGTCGGGCTTTACTTGGATCTTGCAAGTGGACTTGATTATATTTATCGATCGCAGCTATCCAGACAACTCTAATGGTTTACGCATGTACTTGGTGATGTATTGAGGGGCTACAAATGGATATGGGAAGTCCTTGGGGTGATCAATTGATTTTTACATATTTGGCACTACAAGACAATCGCTAGGGTGATACACATAGTACGTTAATTGAAGGTTTAAGGGAGATTGGATGATAAGTGTTGGCAAGAAGTTTCGGCTCGGTGAAACGAAACTAAGGGATTTGAAATTTGCACATTCGGCCTTGGATAAGATCAGTATTTGACGGAGATGCTTAAAATTGGCTCAGTACAATCACCTATTTTTTTTTTGGTGAGAGGGAGTCATGATTTAGACTTGTGTGTAATAATGTGTTTCTACAGATTTTAGGTATTAAGAACGACTTTGGAAGGTGTCGAAGAAAGATAAGTAGAATCAGGGTACTTTGTGGGTATAGGTTTGACAATGGGTTGTGGCTTCAGCTAAAAGATCGTGGCGACTAGATCATAATTATGGAATCAACCAATTGCGTTCAGAGGTATGGTTATATCAAAATCAGGTATTTCCAATGGAGTCGGACTAAATGTGTGAGAATCGACTATTGAGCTTAGTTAAAGGAAGATTAGGCAGATATGTGGAGCATATATCCTCAATTGTTCGACGGTTCATGTAACTTTTTTCCATCTTCTTTATCGTTCGAGGACGAGGATTATTTGATTTGTATCAAATGTAACAACTTGGTCGGTCGTTTTGAGAATCGATACTTTGTTTTGTTTGTCGTCTATTCCAGAAGCTCCATAATAATTATTTTGACTTTCTTGCATATTTTGAAGTCAAATGGATATCATTTGGTTCACTTTGGAAGAAGGTTTCATTTTAAAAATTCCGATATTT
Source organism: Anisodus tanguticus (assembly GCA_034509755.1). Classification (NCBI taxonomy): domain Eukaryota; kingdom Viridiplantae; phylum Streptophyta; class Magnoliopsida; order Solanales; family Solanaceae; genus Anisodus; species Anisodus tanguticus. The sequence continues at coordinate 23,319,036 of CM067555.1, read as the reverse complement.
AATTTTTTGGATTAATTACTTGTTTTGGGAAAACATGCTCTGATTGGCGACCTGGCAATTTCATTAGATTTGTAATATTATTTATGACTTGTAGAAATTGACTGAACTAATTTTAGAATTCATTTGGTTGGTTTTTGACAATTATGTCAGTTTTAGTATTTAATATGCCTATTTATGGTGAAAATATGGTCCCAGAAAGAAATAAGCCTCAGATTGAAAATTTATGGTTTCCGTTAGCTTTGTATTGATGTTTATGGATTGTAGGGATCCGTGGCGCCATTCATAAGGCGATTGGATGAGAATCGGAGAAGAAAATCTAAGTTTGAGAAGTTTGACCAAAATTTATTTTTCGGGTAAACGTGCCCGTAATCGAATTCTGACAGTTTCATTAGGTCTTTGATATAATTTATGACTTAGTTGAGTCAGGTTTGAGTCTCGAGGGGTTTAAGTATATTTTAGATTTTTGGTTGTTAAATTTTGAGTTTTGAGAAAGTTAGAGTGATTTTGTGAAAAAGCGAGCCTTAAGGATTTCATATAAGCATTTTGAGTGAGCGAGTAACTTTGTAGTGTCGTTTATACTCAATTTACATAGTTGGTTTGTGTCTGGGAGGTTCCAAGTGAGTTTCGACGCGTTTGGAGAAAGTTTGGAGAAAATTCAAAAGTGGTGAAACGTGATTTGATTTTCTTACTTTAGCAACAAATTTTTCAAATCTATAAAGAATTTAGAGATGATGTCATGATGAAAGTTGTGGCTCTTTGAATATAGTTTCCCGTGGTTTGAGCGGTTTGTGATTTTGACAATCGTGCAAGGAATTACGACCGTTCTAAAACAGGATGTTGTCCTGGTTTTTTTACAGCAATTGAGAACTTTCGGAAAATCCCGATTTTGCCCATATTTTCGTGCATATCCTTTAAAAATATCAAAACATCATATCTCTCATTTTAAGGACAAATTGGGTGATTCAAAAGGCTATCTTGGGTGCAATCTTGCAAAGATCATGTTGTGATTGTCAAAAGTGAGATTCGTGATTATCCGGCCTCTAATTCTGGCCAGGACAGCTACTGCATTTTTCACTTTGTTACGAATTTTAGTCATTTTTTCTCACAAGTTCACGAGCTTAGATTTGGGCGATTTCGATGTCTATGGATTCATCTCGAAGAGGGGGTAAGTTCCTAGCCTCTGTTTGTGTATTAATCCATGAACCCCGAGGCTTATTTGCGTTTTAATCTTGATTTTGGTTGAGGAAATTTAGGGTTTTGGACCAACAGTTGAAAAGTGGTAAATCATGGATTTGAGGATCAATATGATGGCTTTATGATTGGGTTTTTTAGATTTAAACTAATTAAGCTATGTATAAACCAATTTTGAAATAAAATTCCAGTTTTTTCCTTGGGGCTCGGGGTTACCTTTTTGAGTTTCCAAATTAAAGTATAGAAATATGAGTATCATCAGACTCATTTAACCTTATAGAGTATTATTTTGACTATATTCAACCCGGTTATGTGATAAAATTACAATTTTGTCCTTCGGGACTCGGGATTGGCTTTTTGGGTCCGGAACATTAGTATAACGATATGAGTATCCTTAAATTTGTATTTTAACGTAGAATTCATATTTGAAATACTCTGATTTTTGGAAACACTCCGAAAAGGGAAGGTGTTGGCTTGAGGGTTCGTGACTCTTGTTCAGCTTCGAGGTATGTTATGGATTACCCTTTTAGATTCTGATTGGAGGCGCGTATGTAGACTATAATTGTTTTTTGGGTATGCATGTGAGTCTTCGAGCATTGAAGGTGGTGATAAATCTACATAGTATTGGTTGTGTGTTGTTAGGTGGGCTATGTTAGTTGTAGAGTCTTATGTGAAATATGATGGTATTTGTATTCATGAATGATACTTGATGATGCTATGAGAAAATTATTGTTCCGAAAAAGGAAGTGTTAATATGAAATGACTTGATACTACTTACCTCTCTGTACTTGGTTGATATTATTGGTATTTGATTTAATATAATGCATCATTCATTATTACATATATTGATTCATATGGAAAGTGATTCGAAATACGGAAAAAAGGTAAAATGATAAGTTTGAATGCTCGAAGGAAAATTGTTCAGGGTGAGATGATGATTGATATTTGAATGCCCAAACAAAAATAGTTTCGGGCGAGTATATGGACCTCGCGAGTTCCCCATAGGTCATGACTAGACGCAATGACCCCTAGCATGTGTATACAAATAGGTACTGGCCAGTTGCATTGCATGACATTTCATTACATATCACTGCATTCATTTCATTTCTATATGATTTGGTGTTTCCATTACACATATTCCATTTGATGAAAGAAAGGTCGTGAACTTAAGCTTCCAAAATAAGCCACGAGGTGATTTACTCGGAGTGCCAAAGATTGTCGACTATCCTAGGGTGACATGCCTATTATGGAATGGATTATGGAGTGGAGTTAAAGATTGGACGTGAAGATCCAAGAAGGAACATGTTTATTTTTGGCTTTTATGTAGGTCTTGGATGAGACTACTTCCTTTTAGCTTATTTTAATTCCTAGCTTAACTATTAGCTCTCCTTAGGACATAATTAGTATGTCGTGTAACAACTACTAGCTCTCCTTAGGACGTAATTAATATGTCCATGTAATAGAGTAAGATGACAAGGTTAAGAACCATCTAGAAGAAGAAGATTCCAAGGAGATAATTCATGAACTAACTAGTTCATTCACTTATCTAAATGGATGACACAAAAGGTTGTCCTAGGGAACATGAAGGGTTGACCGATCATTTCCCTTTTTCATTCGGCCAAGATACATGCTAAGAGGAGAAGCTTCCAACGTTTCCCAATGACATAATTCATGAACTAACTAGTTCATGTACTTATCTACATGGGTGACACAAAAGGGTGGCCTAGAGAACATGAAGGGTTAGCCTATTCCTTTCCTCCAAATTGGCCGAGACCCTTCTCCCTTCCCCCTTTCCCATTGTGGCTGAATGGTTCATGTATTGTATCTATCTAGTTGTCTTCTAGAAGGGTCTAAGTACTAGTATAAATAGGACATATAGTTGATGTAAATATACATTGAAGATTTATGAAATATATTTGAGTTTTACTCAACTTTGCTAAGTTATTCAACTTTTGTGTTGCTTAATTTAGTTGGTCATTTTGTGGGCCATCGGTCCTTTTGTGGTTCGAACCTCGATCCTTTTGTGGGTCAACCCTTCGGTGTAAGTTTAGTTAGAACTTTTGTGATCTAACTACACCCAAGCCAAGGTTCTATCCGGCCTTTCAGCCTACCTCACTTGGTTTGCACCCGATCTTGTCCTTAGCAACCTCGTGTCCAATCCATGTCCATATTACTTCATCCTTTTCACCACCATCAACTACAATATTTTCCCAACCTACGCACAAAAGGTTAGTAACCAAAACACCCCAAAACCACCCGAACACCCCAACCATTTTCCTCGTCATCCCGGTCGAGTCCATAAACCGTCAATATACAATCCCGATCAGTTTTTGCCACCTTTCCACCTCAAACTACCCATGCAACCCCCACAACACCCAAACAGTTCGCAAAACCCGAGAACCCGACAACTTCCATTTGAGTCCATTTTCGTGTCAACCCATTTCCACCTAAACTTTGACCAACCTACCCTCACAAACCCCTTCTTATATATATCAGTTTGGTATCAGTGCAAGGAAATCCCGTCCCACGCCTTGACGCTATGACTTACACAAAAGAAGAACTTCAGAGAATCGTAAGTGACATTTTTGCTGAACAAGCACAAACCTTGAAAAGAGAACTTGTGGGGTGTGCATCCGAATCCATGGTTGTAAAAAATAGCCCAAGGCATGAAAGTTTGGTACTCCAACGTGAGTTGAATGTTCAACTTGAAGAACCGGAGGAGACACAAAGAGATCAACAATTTTACACACGATGCAAGGTAAAATACAATGTGTGTAATATGATCATTGATGGAGGAATTTGTACCAATATGGTCTCCATAGAAATGGTAGATAAATTAAAATTGCCTACCCGCAATCATCCTAAACCATATGATCTCCAATGGGTGAACGAAGATGAAGGGCTAAAAGTAATGAAACAAGCTCTTGTTAGTTTTCGGGTTGGCAAATATAAAGATGAAATATGGTGTGATATCCTACCCATAGATACTTGTCATATTTTATTGGGTCGGCTATGGAAATTTGATAGGAAGACGCCACATGATGGAGAGAATATCTATTCTTTTCAAAATGATGGTAAGAAGATTTGGTTGGTACCATTGTTACCTAATGAGGTGAAGAAAATGAAGATCCAAATTGCCAAAACCCGCAAGGAGGAATCTGAGACCTTACCACTTGATGCATGGGAGATTAAAGAACAATTGAAGAAGGGGAGTCTCTTATATACATTGATGTGCAAGGATAAGAAGAGTCTTGTGGGAGATGTGGTCGAAGATGTCGACTTGAAAGAACTCTTGAAGAAATTCGAAGATGTATTCCCAGATGATCTTGCACCCGGATTGCCACTAATAAGAGGTATTGAACATGGTATTGATTTTATTATGGGAAGTTCATTACCTAATCGTCCGACCTATAGATGCAATTTGGAAGAGGCGAAGGAGTTGTAAAGACAAGTACAAGAATTGCTAGACAAAGTCTTTGTCCGATAGAGCCGTAGTCCATGTGGGTACCCGCCTTGTTGGTACCAAAGAAAGACAGAACTTGGCGCATGTGTATTGATAGCCGAGCAGTCAACAACGTCACCGTGAAGTACAGGTTCCCTATACCGAGATTGGATGATCTTTTCGATGAGTTGAGTGGGGCCAAGTTGTTCTCCAAAATATATTTGATAAGTGGCTACCATCAAATGAGGATACGAGAGGGAGATGAATGGAAGATGACTTTCAACATCCCATATGGTTTGTACGAATGGCTTGTGATGTCATTTGGATTGTGTAATGCTCCAAGCTCTTTCATGAGGTTCATATATGAGGTACTATGACCATTCATGGGTTACATAGTATCATCTGAGGGAATTCACGTGAATCTATCCAAGGTGGAAATAATCCAGAGTTGGCCTGAGCCTACGAATGTAAGAGAGGTAAAAAATTTCCATGGTTTGGCTTCTTTTTGTCATCGTTTCATTCGGGGTTTTTGTACCCTTGCTGCCCCTATTCCGAACCTTGAGAAACTACTTGAAATTAAATGTGATGCTATTAGAATTGGTGTTGGTACCGTCTTGATTCAAGACAAATGAATTGTTGCTTTCTCTAGTGAAAAATTGGGTGGTGCACGGCTCAATTATTCTACTTGTGACAAGGAAATTTATATTGTGATATCCTTGGTCCGATGGGAACGTCATTTGAGGCCAAAACCTTTTGTCTTATATTCGGATCATGAATCCTTGAAGTATTTACATGGGCCAAGAAAGATGAATCCAAGGCATGCTAAGTGGGTAGCGTACTTGCAAACTTTCACATTCCCTATAAGGCACAAAGATAGCAAGTCCAACATAGTGGGGGGATGCACTTTCCCGGAGGTACGTAATGTTGTCCGTGCTTGAAAAAAAACTTGTGGGATTGGAAGTGCCAACGGAATTCTTTGAACGAGATCCCGAGTTTATAGAATGTAATAATGAAGTTCATAGTTCTTATTCCATAGTAGAAGGTTTCCTTTTTAAGGGACCAAATTGTGTGTACCCAAATGTTCCATGAGAGAGTTACTTGTACATGAAGTGCACCCAAAACATTCAGGTGGGCACGCTGGACATTTTCGGATAGTGAAAACTTTGGAGAATCTACAAGAATACTTTTACTGGCCACGGGTGGATACATATGTAAATGGAATTGTAAGTAGGTGTTCCACTTATCAAAAGGCTAAAAGTGTATTCCACAAAGGATTGTATACTCATTTATTAGTTTCAGAATGACCATGGGTAGGTGTGATCTTAGATTTCATCCTCATCTTACCAAGAACACAACGGGCAATGACTCTATCATAGTGGTTGAGGATAGATTATAAAAAATAGCTCACTACATTGCTTGTCACAAGACCAACGATGCAACACATATTGCGAACTTGAAAGGGAAGATGACCAGACTCTACGGTTTGATCTCCCAACTTCTGAAGGAAGTGGTAAGATTGTATGGCGTTGACGAGAATTTGAGGGAAAATTATGTTGAAGAAGGGGAGATTGATGAAATAAAGGTCGTGAACTTAAGCTTCAAAAATAAGTTGTGAGGTGATTTTCTTGGAGTGTCAAAGATTTTCGACCGTCCTAAGGTAACAAGCCTATTATGGAATGTAATATGGAGTAGAGTTGAAGATTGGACATAAAAACCCAAGAAGGAACATGTTTATTTTCAGCTTTTATGTAGGTCTTGGCCGAGACCACTTCCTTTTAGCTTATTTAATTCCTAGCTTAACTACTAGCTCTCATTAGGACATAATTAGTGTGCCATGTAATAACTACTAGCTCTTCTTAGGACATAATTAATATGTCGTGTAATAGAGTAAGGTGACAAGGCCAAGAACCATCTAGAATAACAAGATTCTAAGGAGATAATTCATGAACTAACTAGTTTATGCACTTATCTACATGGATGACACAAAAGGTTGGCCTAGAGAACATGAAAGGACCCTTTTCATTCGGCCAAGATACATGCTAAGAGGAGAAGCTTCCAACGTTTCCCAAGGATATAATTAATGAACTAACTAGTTCATGCACTTATCTACACGGGTGACACAAAAGGGTGGCCAAGAGAACATGAAGGGTTGGCCTATTACTTCCCCACAAATTGGCCGAGACCTTTCTCCCTTCCCTCTTTCCCATTGTGGCCGAATGGTTCATGTATTGTGTCTATCTAGTTGTCTTCTAGAAGGGTCTAAGTACTAGTATAAATAGGACATATAGTTGATGTAAACAGACATTGAAGATTTATGAATATATTTGAGTTTACTCAACTTTGCTAAGTTATTCAACTTTTGTGTTGGTTAATTTTGTTGGTCCTTTTGTGGGCCATCAGTCCATTTGTGATCCAAACCTCGATCCTTTTTGTGGGTCAAACCCTTGGTATATATTTAGTTAGAACTTTTGTGATCTAACTACACCCATGCCAAGGTTCTATCCGGCTTTTCGGCCTACCTCACTTGGTTTGCACCCGAGCTTGTCCTTAGCAACCTCGTGTCCAATCCTTGTCCCAATTCGGCCCACCTCACTTAGTTTGCACCCGAGATTGTCCATAGCAACCTCTTGTCCAATCCTTGTCCAAATTACTTCATCCTTCTCACCACCATCAACTAAAACATTTCCCAACCCACATACAAAAGGTTATTAACCGAAATAGCCCAAAACCACCCGAACACCCCAACCATTTTCCTCGTGATCTCGATCGATTCCCTAAACTGTCAATCTATTATCCGCATTTGTTTCTGCCATCTTAACACCGCCCAACCACCACACACCAACCACTAACATAACCCTCAATGTGTCTAGAACATCCCCACAAAATGCCTTAACCCATTTGCAACCCCCACACACACCCTAACAGTCCGCAAAACCTGAGAACCCGACATCCTCCATTTGAGTCCATTTTCGTGTCAACCCGTTTCCACCCAAACTCTGACCAACCTACCTTCACAAACCCCTCCTTATATACATCACCATTGATTGATGAGAAAACTCAAGCTTTGTGCATAAAATTAAGAAAGGGTTATATATTTACACTTATGTTTTGAAAAAGATATGAACCTTAATGTGTTTAATTAGAAGTCGGATGGACTTAGGGTGAATTTATGAGGAAAGGAATTAAGTTTGAACTGTGTTGTATTCAACGTGATTTATTTATGATATGAATAATTTTCCCTCACTTGTACATTACATCCACTTTTATAATGTTTATGCGTGTTTCCTTCATTGTTGATCTATGATGCCTATGTGTACTAGTGTTGTACTCACACTACACTTGCTCCACTCTTATGAAGATACAGATCCAAGTTCTAGTTCGATACCTCGTAGTTGATCGCAAGGTGCTATGTCGAGATTATCAGGGTGAGCTACATGGAAGTCGTGGTCCCTGAACTCTCATCTTTATTGCTTTTCTATTCTTTATTCTACAGACATCCATTTTTGTTCCTTAGGACATTTATTTCAGACTTTGATTATTTAGAGTTATCGTACCGTTTAGACTTGGTTTTGGGAATTTATTTGGTTGTTTATTCAATGGTTATATTTTGGATATATTTAAATATCTCATTAAGGTATTTCCACTTATTTTGAGTTCATAATTATATTGATTTGGGGAGTGGTTCACTACTTAAAGGTATAGTGTAGGTGCCACCATGACTCACGATTTTGGTAGTGACATCATTTAGCTGAGATAAGTGACCGGGTACATAGGTTTGTTATTGGCTTGGGGCCACACTTGGTCAATGAGTGTACAATTGCTTCTCTAAATCTGAATATAGGTATTGCTCGCATTCAAGCTTATGCACAGAATTTGGAGGATCGTAAGAGACAACAGCGGGTAGATCGAGAGTGTGATAGGGGCTAGCATAAGAGGGCCTGATCCGTAGGTGATGTAGGAGAGTTCAGTGGTAGGACCATGCCACAGCTTTATAGATGTCCATCCTACCCGGCAGATAGCACATCAGTACTATTTTAAAGGTCGAGGGTTGATCGATTTGTTCAAACTAGACCAGGTCAGAGTTCACGAGCATCAGGGTCTTATTATAGAGAGGATTCTAGTCAGATGAGGCCATCGTTGGCTCGATGCGAGCAGTGTGGTAAGATCCATCCGAGACCGTGTCAACAAGGATCATATGGGTGTTATTCTTATGGTCAACCTTGTCATATTATGCAAGAATACCCGCCAAGAGGCGGGGGTGTTAGGGCCCAGCCGTTTGGATCTGCAGCAGCTTCATCACATTTAGTATGCCCGTCAGGGCAAAGTCATCAGACATTATCCAGTCAAGGCAGAGGTAGGGGTAGAACAACTAGCTTCGGTAGTGGCCAGAATTGCATTTACGCATTGACGGGTCGACATGATCAGGAGTCCTCACCTTATGTTATTATAGGTATATTATCAGTTTTTTCACATATTGTATATGCGTTGTTAGATCCAGGCTCCAATATATCATATGTCACCCCTTTCATTACCTGTAAATTTGGTATAGAGCTTGAGTTGATAAGAGATCCATTTGTGGTATCTATACCAGTTGGTGAGTCGGTAGTTGCTAGACTGGTCTATCGAAATTGTGTAGTATTAGTTTGTAGCCATCAGACCCTAGCAAATTTGGTAGAATTAGAAATGGTTGCTTTTGATGTTATTATGGGCATGGATTGGCTGGCATCGTTCTACGCTAATGTTGATTGTCGAACAAAGATTGTTAGATTTCCTTTCCTAGGCGAGCCAGTCCTTGAATAGAAGGGTAATACGGCGACTCCAAAAGGTAGGTTTATTTCATACCTTAAGGCAAGAAAGTTGATCTCCAAAGGTTGTATATACCATCTTGTTCGGGCTAGAGATGTCGATGCCGAACCACCTACTTCTCAATCAATTCCGATGGTTAATGAGTTTCTTGATGTATTTCCGGACGAACTTCCAGGACTTACTCCCGAGAGGGAGATTGAGTTTGGTATAGACGTATTGCTAGACACTCAGCCGATATTTATTCCTCCTTATAGAATGGCTCCAGTTGAATTGAAGGAATTAAAGGAGCAATTAAAAGATCTGCTTGAGAAAGGCTTCATTAGGCCTAGCATATCTCCTTGGGGTGTGCTGGTATTATTTATACTAAAGAAAGATGGCTCGTTACGGATGTGTATTGACTATCGGCAGCTGAACAAAGTCAATATCAAGAACAAGTACCCTCTCTCCAGAATTGATGATTTGTTTGACCAGTTACAAGGTGCAAAATATTTCTTAAAGATTGACCTAAGGTCAGGGTACTATCAGGTAAGGGTCAAAGAGAAGAACATTCTGAAAATAACCTTCAGAACAAGATATGGACACTTCGAGTTCTTAGTGATGTCATTCGGGCTCACAAACGCGCTGGCAACATTTATGGATCTAATGAACAGTGTGTTTCACCCATTTTTGGATGTATTTGTGATAGTATTTATAGATGATATTCTAGTTAACTCTCACTTGGAGGCAGAGCATGTGGATCATTTGCGAATAGTACTACAGATGCTCCAGGATCATAAGTTGTATGCTAAGCTCTCTAAGTGTGAGTTTTGGCTGAATTCAGTGGCTTTTCTTGGTCATATAGTGTCATACGAAGGTATAAGAGTTGACACTCATAATATTGAAGCGGTGAAGAATTGGCCGAGGCCCACAACTCCATCAGAGGTTCGCAGCTTTCTAGGCTTAGCTCGCTATTATAGGAGGTTTGCAGAAGGGTTTTCTACCATATCAGCATTATTAACAAAGTTGACAAGGCCAGAAAATTCTAGTGGTTCGATGCCTGTGAGCACAGCTTCCAAGAGTTAAAAGACAGATTAACATTAGCACCGGTCCTTACTCTCCCGGAGGGTCCAGAAGGCTATGTGGTGTATTGTGATGACTCGGGAGCAGGTTTAGGATACGTGCTAATGCAACATGGTAAATTGATTTCCTATGCTTCAAAGAAATTGACGAAACATGAGAAAAACTATCCGACACACGATTTGGAGTTGGCCACGGTGGTCTATGCACTGAAAATTTGGCGGCACTACTTGTATGGTGTTCATGTAGACATTTTCACGGATTATAAATGTCTGCAATACATGTTTAAACAGAAAGAGTTGAACTTTAGAAAAAGGAGGTGGCTTAAATTATTGAAGAATTATGATGTGGACATCTTATATCATCCCGGTAAAGCTAATGTTGTAGCAAACGCGCTCAGTCATAAGTCGATGGTCAGCTCGATGCCGGTACAGGTCGAGAGAAATGAGTTAGTAAGAGAGATCCATCAATTAGCTAGTTTGGGAGTCCGACTAATAGATTCAGGGGATGGTGACTTTGTGATTCAGAATATGTCACGGTCGTCCCTCATATCGAAAGTTAAGGAATGTCAGTGGGGAGACCCAGTTTGAAAAAGTCATAGAGAGCATTCAACAAAAGAAGACCACAACCTTTGAGATTGACGAACATGGGGTTCTCAAGCACCAGGGATGTTTATGTATTCCAAATGTAGCGGGATTACGAGATAAGAATATGATGGAAATCCATTGCTCACGATATTTCATTCACCCTGGATCTACTAAGATGTATCATGATATAAAGGGTATCTATTGGTGGAACGACATGAAGAGAAGCATTGCGGAATTTGTAGCTCAGTTTCCTAATTATCAGCAAGTAAAAATAGAGCACCAAAAGCTCGGTGGCTTGACTCAGAACATTGAAATTCCGATGTAAAAATGGGAAATGATTAATATGGATTTTGTTACGGGTTTACCTCGCTCTTATCATAAGTTTGATTCTATTTGGGTAATTGTTGACATACTGACCAAATCAGCTAATTCCTGGCAGTCAAAACTACCTACACAACCGAGGACTACACGAAGTTGTATGTTAAGGAGATTGTTCACCTTCATGGTGTTCCTATTTCTATTATATTTGACCGAGGTGCACAATTTACAACTAACTTCTGGAAATCATTTCAAAAAGGTTTGGGCACCCAAGTTAATCTTAGCACAGTTTTCCACCCTCAGACAGACGGGCAGGCCTAGCGTATGATTTAGATGCTCGAAGACATGCTACGAGCTTGTGTATTGGACTTTAATGGAAGTTGGGATGATCATTTACCCCTTATTGAGTTTGCTTACAATAACAATTATCATGCTAGAATTAAAAAGGCTTCATACGAGGCTTTGTATGGACGGAGGTGTAGATCTCCTATCGGATGGCTCGAGGTAGGCGGATCAGAACTATTTGGGCACAACCTAGTGCAATAAGCCATAGAGAAGGTAAAGCTTATCCAAGAGCGGTTGTTAACCGCTCAGAGTCATCAGAAGTCGTATTCGGATGTACGACAGCGAGACTTAGAATTCCAAGTAGATGATTGGTTTTTTTTTGAAGATTTCTCCTATGAAGGGTGTAATGAGATTTGGGAAAAGGGGAAAGCTCAGCCCAAGGTATATTGGGCCATATCGCATAATTCGATGAATCGGCCAAGTAGCTTAAAAATTAGACTTGCCTTTGGAGTTGGAGTTTGTTCATCTGATTTTCCATATTTCTATGTTGAGAGCGTGTGTTGGAGATCCTTCCCGGATTGTACCGATTGATGATGTGAATATTACAGAGGACTTATCATATGAAGAGGTTCCTATTGCTAACTTAGATCGACAGGTCCGCAAGTTGAGGACTAAAGAAGTAGCCTCCGTGAAGATACTATGGCAGAATAAGAATGTAAAAGAAATGACATGGGAGGCGGAAGAGGAGATGAAACACAAATATCCCTACCTATTTCAGAAGGTGAGTCTTATTTCATATTATTATAATTACTGCTTGATGACCATGTTGAGGTCTGGTATAATGATGTATGTTATATTATATGGCCCTATGAAAATGTGGTTGTGTTTTTTGGCTACGTGATGGGGATTAGATATGTCACCCCAACATTCGAGGACGAATGTTTCCAAGGGGGAAAAGGATGTAACACCCGTACTTTCGGGCGATGGTTTGAACAACTAGGTGTATGTAGGTAGATCCGAGCCTTGGAGGATTTATGTCATATTCACGTACGTAAATGAAGAGCTTAGTATATAAAAGGATGAGGTCTCGAAATAATTTAGGACTTAATAAGTGTGACGATGGAGATTAATAATAGTAGTTGTATGTCCCCAAAGAGGTTATGGACTAGTGCTATATCGTACGATTATGACATTGAGTATATGAAGGTTTTATAAGTCATTAAGATTTAAGTGAATTGCAGTTTGGTGGAGATAAGACATTAATTAATTAAGTGGATAAAGGGTTATATGGATAAATGTCCACGTGGGGGGCATAATTAAAAGGAGTAAATGACTAATGTTCTCTTGTGTGGTGTACTGATGACACCTAGATGAGTTAGCCACATAACTTTGTCAATAGAGATAACAATTCTACTTTGCCATCTCAAAGATCCACCGCCTAGCAAATCAAGTACGGCCAAAATCTCATTAAGATAAGGATTTGTGTCATTTGCTTCAAGACTAAAGAATTGTTAATCACCTATACACATTTCTTCATTTATTACTTGACCATGTATTCTATACAATGAGACATGTATTTTCCTTTCACGACACATAACATCAAGTTGATTTCTTCTGTCATGGTGGCGTAGCTCTTTAATTTAGTAGTTGCATCAAAGCTCTCTTCCCGATGAAGGTCTAGGAAGTTTGGTTCTTGATGGGTAAGATTGAAGTGCATTGTGAATTGAATACGGTGTGTCGATGAGTAGACTGGAGAAAGGTATGTCAAGGCAAATCAATCTTTCTTTTGGCATGTTCTAAGTATGAAATGTAAACGTAATATTGTCCCATAAATGATTCTACTCTTAGTAGTTAACAATGCTCATGTTATTCATTCCTATTGTCAAAGAATGTCTAAATGTGTTCTTAAATCCTTATTGAGGTATATGGAAAAGATGTTAGTATTCATAATGTTAATCGGAGGTGAAACGATATTACATCACTCCGACAAACTTATAGTGTCTTATTATCATATCATTCATGCATTATATTCATATACATACCTTGACCTCAAAGGAGTTATATACTCTACTATATGTATGTATTATATATATATGGGGATGGGAAAAGGGAAGACATTATATATGAACACCACCTGCAGTTGGTACAGATATACATGATAATAATTATGCCCATAGAGCCCGATATGATATGATGGGATGCCCACAGAGGCTTGATGGCGTTACATACGCATGTGTATATGTATGGCCGCATTGTTCATGGCATTTAGGCATATTATGGCCCTCAGAGGCATTCTGCACAGACATGATACTTATGCATATTATGGACCTCAGAGGCATTCTGCACAGACATGATACTTATGCATATTATGGCCCTCAGAGGCATTCTGCACAGACATGATACTTATGCATATTATGGCCCTCAGAGGCATTCACTACTGGTTGGTTATTTCTTGTCTCATTTTACTTTTATGTCTCTGTTATGCTATTCTTCATGCCTAACATACTCGGTACATCAGTCGTACTGACATCCCTTTTGTCGGGTGATGCTGCGTTTCATGCCCGCAGGCTCACGTAGGCAAGGCGACGATCCGCATTAGTAGGTTGCTGACTCAGAGGTTATTGGAGCACTCCCCTTGTTTCAGAGTGTCGATTTAATCTCGGTACGATATTTTTTTTACATGTACATATGGGTATGGCGGGGCTCTGTCCCGACCTTATGATATTGTGTACTCTTTAGAGGCTTGTAGACAATGTCTTGTGTATAGCAGTCAGGTATGGCCTTATCGGCCTTGGTATGTATATATGTATGGGTTGAGTCCTTCTGTAGGTAAGATTTTACATAGCTTCTTTCTTGTTTATCATTTTATGTGTCAGCAGGGCACTTTGTGACGGCCCTTGGCCATGATTAGTTATGGTTAGATGTTACATATATGATTAGTGGTACCCGGCAAGTAAGGTCCGGGTGCCCGTCATTCCTCCAGTTTGGGTCGTGACACTCACTTGGTGAGACAAGTAGGACTTTGCCCAAGACGTATAAATGCGACCCTCACACTATTTTATGTCATTTTCCACATTCAAACTTCGTTTTAAAGCCCTAAACAACTATTTTCTCCTCGCCCCATCCTACCACGTCAAGGTAAGATTTCTCTAATGATTCCAAATAAATTCTAACATTAATTAATGATTAGTAACATGATACCTCAACCAAAATATAGGATTCCCAAGGTAAATCCCTCTCAAGCGTTCAAAGCTATAATTTTGGTGTTTTTCGTCAGACAAGAAACCTTGTTGATTAGATTGGAGTGGTTAGAAGTATGTAGGACTTCTAACCACGTGGGGAAATATTCGTGTTCTTCCCTACGACACGTTCATCTATGTTTTCTATGAATTTATCATCCTTATGAGTATTATGCCCTACTTTCATGAATGTTCTTGTATTATAGATAGCGAAACTTCATATCTTTTTCATGTATATCATTCTAAAGATCATGAAGTCATTACATAATCCATGAATACTCATACTTTGATTTTCAGGAGTTTTAAGCATGTATCATGAAGTGTATATGAACTACTATTACTCTATTCCATGAATCCTCTATGACTTCTATGTCTCATGCAAACTATGTTATGTATACATGTTATGAACTATATTATGAATCATATGTCGCATATTCCACATATGTTGTACATATTTTGGGAGTAGTACAAATTACCGTGAAGGTTTAATACCTGAAACTACGTATGCCATCATAGGATAAGGATCGTTCCGTCCAGTTAGGATGATTCATTCATGTACCTATTTCGAGTTATTTTATGAATCTATTCATGTCATGTTCATGTCTCGTACCCCGATAAGGTACTAGATGGCTTACTGATCGGGCAGAGATCAAATGCCACGTGCTTACATAGTGGTTACATATCGGTTATACATATTAAAGCTCTCCCACTTAAAATAATTTACTTAAGTTACAACATTAAATAATGCCAGATCATGATCATGTCCAAGTTTCAGTTACAACTTACATTTAAAGTTTCAATTTTGTATTATTTCATGTATCCATGTTATTAATTTGGGTTGCCTGTTCCCTGAGCACCCCACTTACTCTTCTTTCATTTAAGTTGGTTTATATACAAGAACAATTCTGGTGTACTCACATCCCTGTTGCCCGGGACCTGTATTTCATGATGCATGTATTGAGTTACAAGATGATGAATCTGCTCATTAGGACTTCATTATATCAGCTATTTGGTGAGCCCTACTTCTTTCGGCCCGTTGTCATTATTTTCAGTAGTCATGTCATGTTAGATGATCAGGTATGATGTGGGCCTTGTTCCAGCAACAGTTCAGTATAACAAACTCATGCCAGAGGTTCATAGACTAGTCACATGTCATGTCATGTTGGGTAATCAGTCATGTTCAGCCTTTCGGGCTACACTATCTTGTTTTCGGACTATTTCCGCACTTATGTTTTAAAACAATATTTTTAGCATTATTATGGAGTTGCATGTTTTATTCAGACTTTTCATGTTTTAACTTATATTCCGCATTCGTACATATCCCATGTTAATTCAGCAAGCCATGTGATTCGCTTAGTCACATGCACCAAGACACCAAGTGCCATGTTACGTCCAGGCCCAGGTTCAGGGATTGACAGTGCTAACGATGTTGACACCTAATTTTTTCCCTCCATAAATTTTATTTAATTTGTCCGACTTCCCGAATCATTAACGAAGTGAAATATGCATTCTTTCAAGTCAAAATGATTTTACAAATTTATTCTTGGGACATTTTGTCATTTCATATGGCAAAACATCACCTAGTATATCACTATATATCACCTGCATATTTTTACATAATTATCTTGATTTTAAACATATTTATCAGATATTAAATTCAAAATAGTGAAAGTAATTATTTCATTAATTTTATAAACTAAAAGGTGATTAATTGATAAATATTTTACTCCATTAATTTGAGAAGTTCAATTAATTAAATTAACTATCAATTACGTTCACATTTGCAAAACAAATCAGTTCTACTTAATCCCTTTAATTTCCACGCAATTGGGCCTATTTCTTTAAATTTTTGGCCGAGTCCAGCTTAAATAGGGCAAGACCCCGCCAACGACCAGCACAAAAGGGGAAACCCATTCTCAGCTTCATTTCACTAAGTTTTTCGTAAGGGGCAAACTTCTCTCCACATCTGCTCACGGCATCCATGCCGAAAAATGCAAGGTCGACCCTGCGACCTGTAAATCCAGGCTCCGCAAGACCATTTTGGGCGAGACTCTTAATGAGTTTTCCCCTTCTACCTCTCTCCGCCATGGTTCAGCCAAGGAGGTGAGGTTATCCCTCCTACTTTCACTTTTGCTGCGATTTATTATTGAATTTTTTCCATTTGCGAATTTGAATCTTGAGTTGTGATTGGCTCTACATGAAGTGGAGGTAATTTCCCCCCAAATTTCACTTCTCCCACATCAATTTAGGGTTGATGAAAACCCTAGGCTAGGGTCCTAGATAAGGAACCCCTTATGAACTAATTTAGGGAGTCTTTCGAGCATTTAGGAATTCATATTTTTGAAATCTTGGCAAAATCTAGGGCTTTAGTTAAAATTTTGGCTTAACTAGATATTTGATCTAGCTCGAAACCCATAACTAGCCAAAATAATCCATTTTTACTGAAATTCTTTCTTGTGTGGTTGTGTGTGTGTTTGTGAGGTGAGCAAGGAAGTGAAGGATTCCACTCCAACCCCCTGCTCGACTAGGCTCTCATTCAAAAAGGTAAACAAAATTCCATTTCTTTTAATTACAGTCTATTTAGGTAAATTACTATATGTTTAGTTGGTCGATTAATCTAGTATAGCTAATTAGATAGAATGATTAACTTGAATCATGAAATCACTCTTGCTTCCTGGAAATAGTTCAGTTGAACAACCTTCATAACTGATTGTATGATCATCTTCTGTGGGATTAAGTATGTATTGACTGATTAAGAATGATTAAGAAGAACTTACTACATTGTTTAAGAGTAAATCATGTGTGCTAGCTGTTATGTGTTGAGATAACCAAGTTCTGCCAAGTTGGATAGTGTAAAGGTAGTTTAAAGTCATTAAGGGTATAGTTGGGTTAATATATAATCATTTAGAGACTCTGTGTGTAAAGTTCTACCTTGCAACCCCTTGTCTGACAATCCGATGTTTGTATAACTCCTTCAAAGGTTGAAATAGGTTTAGATAAGTTGATGATAAGTTGTAAGTAAAGTCTATTGAGTTATTTCTGCGTTTCATCCAAGTTTAAGTTGATCATAGATCTGTTAAGTCAGTTTAAGAAACCAATATATTTTAAGGAATAGGTGTTGGTATCATTTTGATATTGTATTACATCAATAGCTTCACACTTGCCTCTAGATTGAATTTTAGAACTAAAAATAATTTAAATGCATATAGTATCTGAACATGTCTGTTTTTCTCTGCATATCTTGAAGAATTTCTGTGGAAAATCTCTGTAGGTGTCCTGGCTATGACGAAGTGTTAGTGGCCTTAAGTTGTTTTATGTGCTTGTTTGGGGTATGTTCTGTCCCATTAAAGGGTCAAAATATGTTAAGAATCCAAATGAATACTGTTTTGTTTCATCACTGTCATGTCTCATGTAATAGTTTAAGACTTAGTTAACCTAAGCGTAAATTGGACTAAACCTGAACTAGGAAGAGGTTCCTCGTTCTCTTTTTCACCCTTGCATGACCTGCTTCATTTTGCCTTTCCCCCTATGCTTGATGTGCTTCCTATGTGAATAACAGGAATTAATGATCAATTGGTTCTTGTTTTTGTGCAGTAAATTATGTCCAGTTCATTTTTTCTTTCCCTACTGTTAATTTGTTTGAAAGGAAATGTCTTGAAATCCTAGTTTACAACAAACTAAGTTGATCAAGTACAATTACCTGCATTTGTAGGTCATTTCGTGAATAGTAATATGTTGATCAAGCCATGCATTCCCTCTGTGTATCTATGAGATACCTACCTATAGCAAGGTAGGATAATGTAAAATTAAAGTGTAGGCCCTGGCCTATTTAGATTTCTTAGGATAAAATCGTTTGAACTAAGTATGAAATCCCCCCTTTTTTTAAGAGAATGATAGACCACTGTATGAAAGATGAGTGTTTTTCCTTGGAATCCTGAGTCCTTGCTTTCTGAAATCTGAATCTTTGACCCTATGAGTGATTGTATTTGACTATTGCTACTTAGTTTAGGACGTGCATGTTGTCTTCATCTTCTTAAATACTTGGACTACTTGCTGGACATGCTAGTGGACCAACTTACATCTATTTAAAGATTGCTTCTAAATTATAAGATGTAAAACCTTAAATTATAACTCTGATCTGACATGCCTTCTTGCATATGGTTAAAGTCTAGTGGAATCAATAGGCCTATCATTGATCTATACAGCTTTAGCGCAATAACATAAAGAATGGGTCGTGCTTCGGCCTCGTCGCTAGTGAAAAAATGCCACAGACTGAATGCGCAGTTATAAGGACAATAACCCGCCATGAACCAAGGAAGGGGTCATCTTTTGGGTAGATTTAGGCATGCTTTCATTTCCAATCAAAATGGTATCTCTCATTTCCTTCAAAAAGAAAGTACGTCTGAGCTGATCCCAAAGGGGATACGTAGGAAGCCGACGTTGGGCCTGGTCCGGGAATATTTTGGGTAGAACGGTTTTATGAATATTTCCATATAAACCAAACTATGGAGGGGCCTAATTTCCCATGGTGAGATACGTAGGTAGTCTACATAAGACTCGGTCCATATATTATATAAATATCTATTTCCCCTTTTTGAGGAAATTCTTATTGAAAACGACACTAGGGTCGGTATGGCTGAATTTTCCAAACAACATAATGCAAAGTAGACCTTATGATTCCCCCACTTCAAAGATAAACAAAGAATAAATCATCCACTAAAACCCAACCATAAACCACAGAAAATGGATCAATAGTTGTTCGGATAGAACGAATTATTTGTATGACCATCTGTGTTTATTTGCAATTGTGTGTGATCATCTTGCTCTACTCATTATAACCTAACAACTAACATCATCTGCCTTTTTGTTTTTCTTTCTTAAAGGGGGTTCCATTCATCTCGTGTCACACCGGCATATTTCACAAGATCCAAGGCTGCAAAAACATACTTTCATGACTTGACCAATGACAAGAGAAAAGAGAAAATGACTAGTATGTCGAAATACAACCGCGACAAAAATGAACTCTCTAAGGTATTTAAAGATGTTGGACACGAAAGACACAATACACCATGAGGATATCATATCCCTCATAGAGAAAGTCATTATTCTCAAGAAAAAGATAAGTAGACTGAGCTGGCCAGTGCTGCCAATCCGCCACATTTTCCGTCATTGAGTTCTCCCCTCCTCAAGCATTTTACCTCCACTCAAAATATATCAAGCACTGACCTCTACCATATTGGTACCTCCTACCACACTCCACTACCTCTCAATGCCAACTCAATTCCTAGAACCACACACTCCCTACCTTTATACCAAGCGTATCTTCCCATAAATACCAATCCTACCCTTTGCCAAAATGAAACCAGTTTTCTTGTCTCCTAAACTGCCAACGTTTCCCAGAACCAACCCACACATCCGATCATATCCTTTTAGACTCCTGTCATTCAAAATGACTTCTCCCTAGAGCGACCTAATTTGGATCACTATGAGGAGATAGAAAGCTCTTTGAGAGCTCAACAAGATAGGCATGATGATGATATAAATCAAGAAATGCGGGACATGAAAGCGGAAGTTGCGCAGGATGCGCGAACCACCCGAAAGGCTACAAATCTAAGGTATGACAATCTCTGCATGTACCGAAATATGGATTTGCTTGAAGGTTTCAAGATATCACAGTTTGAGATATTCAATGGTTTGTAAAATCCCAAAGCTCATCTAAGAGCATACTGTGATTAGCTGGTCGGAGTAAAGAGGAATCAACCCTTGATCATGTGGTTGTTAAGTTGAAGTTCAATGGTTTGTAAAATCCCAAAGCTCATCTAAGAGCATATTGTGATTAGCTGGTCGGAGTAAAGAGGAATCAACCCTTGATCATGTGGTTGTTAAGTTGAATTTTAACATGATAAGCTTCAGAGTGGTTCACCACGCAAGACATACGCCAATGGATCACATGGGATAACATGGTAGATGCATATATATATATATATATATATATATATATATATATATATATATATATATATAAACTACCAACCATTTTGGTGGCATTTTATTAAAAACAAATGTTTGTACAAAACTAAAAAAAATATAAAAAAATAACTCTACATAAACCGTTGGAGCAGAAATGAAAAAACTGAACCTGTTTTACAAACTTAGAATATCTACTTAAGATCATAGCCCCTTGACTAGATACCATTTCATACACCTATAAAACGCTCACCATGTGCTGTGGATCAACAATCTAGAGAGGTTAACTTCAGGCTTCAAGGATAAAGTAGAGTTCTTCTTCTTGTTCTTCAAATTCAACAACTATCTTGTTTGACAAGAATTATAATTTGAGCAATGTTAGAGTTTTCAGGTTTCAATGAAGTCACCTTAGGTAGTATCACACTAGAATGAGCATGCTAGCATGCTAATACTGCATATTGTAACATAGCAAACATGATTTAGTTAATACATGTATCCATTCGGACATGGTAATGTAGATGCAACATGCAATTTTCTAGTTCTGCAGCATTTCTGATGAAGTTTCTAATCTCCTAGAATATCAATCATGTTTTCTTTTGCATTCTTGAACCTCAGATATGGAATTTGAGCTTTATCAGTTTTAAGAATTTGCCTGGCCTTGGTTGGAAGATCTTTGCAATTGTTGAGCTGTTGATAACCTGCAAAAACAAATATATTGTTAGCTAAAAAGTCTGTCAATCAATTGTCTTCCCTCAGGAGATGCTCCACTTGAACCACCTTATCCCTTCTCAGTTTAATGATCTCATTCACAACCATATAAACACTCCAAGGGATTTCCCATTGTCTTGTTAATGTCATATTCATTATCATAGAGTCTGTTTCCAGGACCAAAGGTGTTAAAGAGTGAGATACACAATATTACAATCCTATCTTAATAGCAACAACTGTTGCAATCAAGTTTGTACCATCAGTAATCGTGCTTGTTGTAGCATGTATCAAATCTTCTACATCATTTCTAACACAAAAAGCCACAGAACTTGATCCTGGATTTCCCTTTGAGACACCATTAGAATTACATTTGTACTACCCTTCCATAGGAATGTTCCATTTCACTGTTTTACACACAATTCTTGGTCTATATGCCTCAAATAGCTGAATGATCTGACATAAAAAATTTGGGATATTATGTTGCCAAGGATTATTGGTTCTGCACATTAACTGGATATTCATGTTGATCTCCCATATCACCTTGGTGATTGGAATTGTATCTCCATGCAAAATTATGTTCCTCTATTTTCATATCTTCCACATAATTATAACCGTAATGCTATAAAAATTATTTGAGCTTTGGGGGGCATGAAACATTCCACCATAGTTTCACAACTTACTCCATTTGCACTAATGGATAATTTATACCTGCATCTGTTTTGAAGTATCTCCATACTTTTGCAGCTATTGTGCCTATGATAAAGAAATGATCAACTATTTCATATTGCCTATCAGAACAACAACAACACCTTGCCTCTACATACATCCTAATACTTCTTAGAACCTCACCGACTCATAACTTAAACTTCCACAGTCTCCATTTAATGAATTATATTTTAAAATGTAAGACTTTTATCCACATATTCTTGAAATCTTCCGACTTATAGGATTTCTACCTTAGCAATTCCATTGCACTCCAAACAATGAACTTGCCAGAAGCTGTCATCATCCATCATGATTTTTCCTCACTCATCTGCTTCTTCCTATATGTCCAACTCATGAGTAATGTGATCTATAATGTCATCTGGGAATATTTGTTGTAACTTGCTCACATTCCATCTCCCATCTTCCATAAGTTCTTACGCATTCTATACCCTCTCATCCATTTCAAAGTTTTCAAAAACAACATAATACAATGCTTTCAATTTTGACCAGTTATCAAATCATACATTTACAGTTCCACTTTTCAGTTCCCACCATATCTCTTATTTTATACTATCCCTGGCTGCAAGGATCATCTTCCACACTTGAGAACCTCATTTCTACTAAATAGTCTGAGGAAACTATTTTTTGCAATATTTGTTCCAAGTGTAATTTGCCCATAGTATGTTTATAGTTTTGAACCTCCACTATAACTTCGCAGATAGACCTTTCGATACATCAAAAATAGATCTGAATCCTAGGCCCTCTTCTTATTCTTTTGGTAAGAACATCATCAATCATGAAGACCAATGTCTGCATCTTCCTTCCTCTTTGTTGTTCCAGAAGACTTTATGCAGTTCATTTATTACATATTTTGGTGGCCTTATTATTGATAATAAATGGATAGGCATGCTCTGAAGAACACTTGTGACTAAAACTTCTTTTCCTCCAAATGACAATAATCTCCCTTTCCATGCTTGCGGTTTATTTTTCACCTTCTTTACCAGCTCATTATAATCAGCTTTCCTCTTTCTTGCATATATGATAGGACATCCCAAGTAGGTAAAAGGAAAAATTCCTCTTGAGAATCCTCTTGCAACTTCAACCAAGTTTGATACTTTACTGTGCATGTAGAAGAAATGCTTTCCCTTGTTGATTTCCTGGCCTGAAATCTATTCATACTCCTACAAAGTGCTAATTATGAGGTCCAATGATTTAGAATCAGCAAGTGTGAAGATTATTGTATCATTTGCATTGGCCATACGATTTAACTTAGCACTCCACTTTGGCATCCCATAACCTCTAAAGTCACTATTTTCAAATAAAGAATTTAGTGCTCTAGTTAAGACTTCAGCTAGATAAAATGAATAATGCAGGAGCTAAGGGTCTTTTTGCTTCACACCCCTGGTGGAATGAAATAATCCATGTGTTTTCCCATTCAAAAGCTCTGAGTACCAGTTGTTTGCAATAAGCCTCCACACTATATCTATGATTTTTTTCTACAAATCCCATCTTTCTCAACACCTTTGATAGAAACAATCAAGACACCCTATCATGTTCCTTAGTCATGTCAAGTTTTAGAACTACATTTGCTTGTTTCCCTGTGAGTTTAATATCTGTTACTATCTCCTGTGTCAATATACATTTTCAATGATGTTCCTCCCTTAAACAAAGCCAAAATGGTTAGCAGAAATCAGAGAAGGTAAAACAATTTCCAGCTTATCATGAACCACCCCTGATATTAACATGTTGATGAATTTATTGACGTTTATGGGTCTCATATCTGAAAGTCTCTACAAAATTCTTCTTTGGCAATATAACAAGGTTGGTGTGTGTTATGGCCTTAGGTAATGTTTTCCCCTCAAAAAAATCTTTTATGAAATTGTATACAACACCTAAAATCTCCCAACATACTTGAAAAAACAAACAAGACATTCTATCTGGTCCACTTGAGCATTCTCATGATAGTTAAAAAATTACTTTTTTGAAATATTCCAAGGTAGGAATACTAGTGAGCATTGAATTATATTTCTGAGAAACCATAGATGGTATATGGTGCAGGAGTATGAAATTATTTGGATCACCTTCTTGAGTAAACTGATGCTGAAAGAAATTGATTGCTTCACTAGCCAATGTGTCTACTCCTTCAATCCAGTTGCCTACATCATTTTGAATTCTCTTAATATGAAGTCTCTTTCGTCTCCCATTTACAATGTTATGAAAGAATAGGGTGTTTTTATATCCTTCTGTAAAATTAAGAGTAAATTTTTGTCAAAACTCCTCATCATAGTGAACATATATCTTCATTTCTGCTTGGGCCTTCTGTAACACCATCCTGTTTATTATTGAGGGATCATCTTCAAGTAATTTCTCGCTAATTCTCACAATATCTTCTATAATTGCAGTTGCTTGAAGATATCCAAAAATGATTTTCTACTCCATATAGATAAAGTTCTTTTCACATTCTTCAACTTCAGCTTGAAAGTAAGAAATTCATCCCCTACAAACTCAGCATGCCCGTTTTTATTAACCACCCCTAAAAATGACTCATGTTCTATCCAGAACATGAAAAATCTAAAAAGATTGTTGAATTGGTGAGTCTGATTCCCACATGTAAGTAACATTGGAGAATGGTCTGAACCTATTCTAGAAAGGTGTTCCACTTTCATATGTCCAAATAGTCTTTGAAGAAGATCATTTGCAAGTGTTACACCTCATATTTTCGTGCGTTGTTGTTATCGTAACGTAGCCAACATATGCTTGGTGATGGTAGGACTCCCCTAAGAGAATTTAAAAGGCTTGTGGATGTATTGAGTAAGTTTCGAAAAGGTTTAAGACTTATCGAATCAACAGAAGTAAGTTTCATCAGGTTACACCTCGTACTTTTAAGGTCGATTGCGTCATGAGTTAACTAAAGTGAATTCGAAGAAGTTAATATCCCTCTTCAAGGTTAAGGAAGGTTTAAACAAGTGTTAAGTAAGTCTCGTAAGAGTTTAGGGTTAAATGAATTGAGGAAATTAAGTTCGCCGAAATTCGAGGGAAGGTAGGACAAATTCTGAACTGGATTTTAGCAAATTTGTTGGGGATATATGTTCTAGTATATAAGGTATGATGGGGTGCATGACCTATGTAAACGCAATTTCAAAGAGTCTACTTTCTAACTCAATAAATTGTTCATCAATCGGAGCTCTTTACAAAAGGTTATGAATGTTTTAAGAATTGGCACAGTCTGTGACACATTCTACAAACTGCAGACAACATATGTGGAATGAGTCGGTGGAAACCTCTTATTTTTCTACAAATAGACCCATCACGAATTGGGACTTCATTTCTCACCAAACCCAACCCTAGGCATCTCCTTGAGCTCTGTCAAAGCCCTATTATATCCATTGATGAATCAAGATAAGTTTGGAAGCTAGTTGTTCGTCGGAAGATTGCGATTCTAGTTCTCTCCTTCTCCCTTATCTTGTTGTTGAATTAGAGTTATGGCTGCTGGAGTTTCAAATATAGTAGAAGCTGGTCTTGATTCTTAAGGTGAGTCTATTTCCTCCTTGTTGTGGTTGAACTCTACATGTTGCAGTAGGTTGATTTACTAAAAGTTGTTGCTCAAGTTATTAAAGAACTTGGTAAACTTTATGTTGATGTTGAGATGTTGTTTTGGTGTTGTTTATGGTTGTTTTATGGCTGACTATTTTTAGTCATGGCATGAGGAAGATAAAAAAAAGCTTAGTAGAGTTAGAGAAGTGATCGTATGGATTAGTTACCATTGAATAAAGGCTATGAATTTTAGCGCACATAAGCTGTTCAACGAAATGTCTAAATGAAACGACGTATAAATTATTGATCCGAATTTGATTAGAATTATTCGTAAAATGTAGATAATATTTTGCAGAGCATATGAGGACCTGTGGAGCTTGAATAGCTTCGAAAAAAGGTATGTAGGGCTTACGTTCTTCTGTCTTACGGCATGATCCTCTTTATAACAATCACTACAAACATGTCCTAGCAAAGACTCTATGCTTAGTTGATTAAGAAGACTTGAGGCTATTATATTCCTTGATTGCATACATATCCGTCCTTTGTTAGGGTTATGTTTCATTTTGATGTTATTCCCTTTCCATGGGTAAAGTAATGGTTATTCACTTTACGAATGAAAAACTAAAGTAAGAAGTCTTCATTCTTAGTGATCATATCAAAGTAAAAAGGTCTTATGTGTCCGCTTAAGGATAGTCGGGGGTGTAATGACCATACATCACCCCGATGAGTTAATGAGTCCTTCATAGGCTTGGTATGGCTCTTATACGTATATATTATGTATTTACATTGCCCACAGAGGCCTATGACGTTATATACATGGCCATACAGATATGATACTGATGATATTACCCACAGAGGCCTACGAAGTTAAATACGCGATCTATTATATATAGAGTATTGCCAAAAGGGGCCTATGACATTATATACGTGGTCGAATATCTATACATACATGCAGTTTGGTCTAGTGTGACACTTATGAGTTTCAGGTGGTTTATCTAGTCTCCTTGATTTGTTGTTGCTTCATTTACAGTTGATTACGCCCTACATATTCAATACATCTTTCGTACTAATCTCCCTTATGGGGAACTGTGTTTATGCCCGCAGGTACAGATAGGCAGGGCAGCATTCCTCCTCAGTAGGTTGGCTTTTTCAGCACTGATCGTCGCACTCCCCTCTATCAGAGTTGGTAGACAGTAGTCGATAGGTATTGTTGTACATATTTCTAGTATTTTTGGTATGGCGAGGCCCTATCCCAACCTTTGTTGTATTATAGTACTCTTAGAGGCTTGCAAACTAGTGTATAGTATGTATATGTATGTCACGACGTTGTCGGCCCCTCTTGTAGTGATGATACCTTGTCGGCCTTGGTTATATAAATATATATTGTGTTGGGACTCTTTTGCGTGAAGGTTGTCACACATCCTTGTTGTGTTATGGATATTAGGAGGCCTTGTTCAAGATTCGTATTAAATTTTCTAGCTACTACAGTTGGTTCACTCAGGCCTTCGGGTGCTAGGTGTCGCCCCCCTCCTCCTCCAAGGTTGGGGTGTGACAAATTTGATATCAGAGCAGGTCTGTCCTAGGGAGTCTACAAGTCATATCTAGTAGAGTCTTCTTTATGGGTGTGTTGTACACCACACTTATTAACAGGAGTCTACAAGGCATTTAGGGATAGTTTCCATTCTTTCATCTCATAGATCGTGTAGTAGAGATAATTTTAAAGAATTCAAGTCTAATTCGTGGTTTATACTATTTTAGTAAGCCCAACTAATAGAAAGACTTCAGTTAGTTCACGTTTGTAGCCAGTAAATGAGAGACCCCTACCAGAGCTATTAGTACACCAGAAGTCCGAGTATTATGTTAAAGTTTTAGAGTGTGAGCATTTGTCTCATTCATATGCAGAAGAGGTAATGAAAGCCTAGAAAGGTAAAGTGTTGGTTTCAGGATTCAGTATGAGTAAAGTAAACGCGATCTATTATATACAGAGTATTTCTCATAGAGGCCTATGGCGTTATATACGCGGTCGAATATCTATACATACATGCAGGTTGGTCTAGTGTACACTTATGAGTTTCAGGTGGTATCTTTGGTCTCCTTGATTTGTTGTTGCTTCATTTACAGTTGATTATGCCATATATATTAAGTATATCTTTCGTACTGATGTCCCTTCTGGAGGACTATGTTCATGCCCGCAGGTACAGATAGGCAGTGTGGCGTTCCTCCTTAGTAGGTTGCCTATTTCGGTATTGATCGTTGCACTCCCCTCTCTCGGAGTTGCTAGACATAAGTCGATACGGATTGTTATATATATTTCTAGTATTTTGGATATGACAGGGCCATGTCCCGACATGTGTTGTATTAAAGCACTCTTAGAGACTTGCAAACTAGTGTATAGTATGTATATGTATGTCGCAGCCTTATCGGCCCCTCTTGTAGTGATGGTACTCCTCTTATGGCCTTATCAGCCTTGGTTATCTGCAAATATATATATATATTATGTTGGGACTCTTCTACATGCAGGTCATCACATATCTTTGTCGTGTTATGGTTATTGAGAGGCCTTGTCGGCCTAGGATTCGTATTACAGGTTCTAGATACTACAGTTGGTTCACTTAGGCCTTTGGGTGCTGCGTGCCGGCCACCACCCACCCACCCCAAGGTTGGGGTGTGACAACAAGAATCATGTCTAGTCTCTTAATATACAATCATTGGCATCTCTACCATTCCACCAGGTGAATGGACACCCTTTAAACCCCACTTCTAGTAATTCACATTAGTTAATACAAAATGCAAAGTCCTAATATTCATGAGGAGAAATTGCTAATCCTCTTATCATCTCTTATTTATTCTTGATCACATTAAAATCTCCCCCAACTAACCAAGGATATGTTATATCATTAGCCAGACAATACAAGTTATCCCACAATGAAATTCTTTCTATGGCCTCACATTTTACATAAACCACAGTTGTCACCAGTGATCTACCCAAATCATGTATGAAGAGTTTAATGGAATTTTTTGTTATGTATCGTGGAGAATCTCCACATCTATATTTTCATCCTCAAAGTACCATATCTTGCCATTACATTTAAAGTGAGTTGTTACTCCCCGTAGTTCTACGTGCGATTGAAAGTATAGTTAGCCAATTTGAGTTCCGGCAACCAGGGACCCTTCCCGATGGTCATATATGACTTAAATGTAATTTAAGAAGGTTAAAGAAGGTTGGAAATCAATTGCATTTAATGAAACATATCTCGACAAAGTTTGAGGAAGATTAGATGGTACGCTAAGCGTTTAGCATCACGAAAGCGGATCCTCTTCGTGGATCAGGCCACAAATCAAAGCCTTTATTTCCTCACCTCATTGCCACTATATAGGGTGGGATATGTGATTGTAGCTGGTGATCTGCGGCGCAGAACCAACCTTAGATGAGAGGCAGTGGAAGTGCCTATTGAAGCTTAAAATGAGCCAACCCTCTATTCATTTAATTTTTGACCTAAGTTCCTTCCAAACACTCTCTTAGAGTTGTTCCACCATGTAGGAACATTCCCACACTAGTTTGGTGTGATATCTTCCTTAGATGATCCATAACATCTTGGTAATCTCTTTAGTATCAAGGTAGAGATGAAGATCCTCTTGAATCTTGCAATAAGACTTGTGGTGTAAGACATCTTTGTTGGTTTCATGTAAGATTTGATACATATTAATGGTCTTTAGCTTTTCTTAGCTTCGTTAATTGAATTTGGGGAAGTAAATTTATGAAATACAAGTTGAACTCCATGAAAGAGTTGTTATGATTCTTCGATTGTTCTTGGATGAACTTTAAGATGTTCATGGCTAGAAGTTGAAAGGTGTGGTAGTAAAGATTATGGAGTATATAGTTGTGGTCTTTTTTTTGTTGTTGTTGTTGAAGGAGAGATAATAGTATATTGGTAACCATGAAAATCATGCCTTCTAGGTGTTCGTTCAATCGTCATAGTGAATCGATTCTTAGTTTATTGATCATATCTTAACCCGAACCATCTGTATTGTGTAGATAATCATTTGTAACACGTTCGGGGATTTGTGAAGCATTGTTAGCTAAGAGATACAGGTATTTAAGGCTAAACTCCTTTCAAAGCATGAATCCTAACACGTATATCGATTCTTAACGAACATGCCTAAGGAAGTATCCAAATCCATGTTTACATGTTACTTATCGAAAAAACTTTCCTTATCGAAATTCATATCTTGTCTACCATGGTTTATTATTGCATCATTGGTTCATATTCTTCCTTGATGGAGTTTATCAAAGTCTTAGTTTTACTTACCGTAGACTGTAATGTGGAGGGAATATTATATAGTATAGTTTATGGATAAGAGTTTCAAAGTAAGTTTCAGAGTTTTACAGTTCGCCTTGAGTGGCATACATGTTATCAGGTCATCTGGTTACCTCTTTTATCCTGTTTACAAATCATACTTTCATAATGTTATTCATGCTTTACATACCGGTACATTTATTTCATACTGATATCACTTTTGTTGGAGATGCTGCATTTCATAATGCAGGTTCAGATAGGGGCTCTGATAGACCACCTCAGTAGGAGTTGTTGAGTCTCAGCCATTAGTTGGTAAGCTTTGTCTCTTCCAAAGATTCATGTTCATGTGTTGAGTTATACCATATGTATATATGTAGATAATTGGTTGGTCGAGGCCTTGTCCCGACCATATCACAGTTCAGTTACTCGTAGAGGCTCATAGACATGTGTAGTATGTTTAGTTGTGATATATGGCCTTGTCAGCTTGGTTATCATTTTGTTGACTTGTGTTATTGTCTTGTCGGCCTTGTTTATATATATATATGTTGGGTTGATTTTCCTTTGTTTATCTTTAGAGGTTGGATTGTACTCTTGCGTTATAGATTATGGCCTTGTCGGTCGGAAGTTCTATACGTATAGGAGTTTGGTTTTTATAGTGGTACTCTTAGGATAGTATGGTACAAAATGCCGACCATACCTCCTAGTTTGTGGTGTGACAATCTTGGTATCAGAGCAGGTCAGTTATAGGGAGTCTATGAGCCATGTTTAGTAGAGTCTTATTTATGGGTGTATTGTGGTACACTTATAATAAAGAGGCTATTGTTTATAGTTACTATTCTTTTATCTCATCGATCATTCTATATAGCTAAGTTATATGATTTTGAGTCTAATTGATGCTCTATCCCTTTTCCAGTCACGCTAGTTACTAGAAGGGCTACCGCTAGTCATTGAGCTAGTGCATATAGGGGTGAGGGTATTAGTAATGCCCCGCTTGGACTTACTGATAGAGTTGAGGCCCAAAGTGAGTCACACTCTCACGTATCACTTATTTCACCCCCACGTGAGGAGATTAGAGGAGGCATAGTACCTCTATCTCCTTAGGATACAACATCTCTGGCTCTGCAGAATTCGGTCCCCCTAGTTCCTCCACTTGAGTCTTCTGAGTAGGGTGTGGTGAGTGTTATGCAGTTATTGGCACAGATAGTAGCTTCTCAACAATGGTAGATATGGGCTTCTATATGTGTCGGGTCTTCTGATGGCACAGAGAGCTCTAGAACCCGAGAGTTCCTCAGGTTGAGTCTGCTAGTGTTCACCGATACTAATCTAGGTGCAGATCCTTAGGACTTCATTAATAAAATGCAGAGATTATTGAGGGTTATGCATGCTTCAGATACTTAGGCAGTACAGTTGGCCTCTTTCAGATTACGGGATGTGGCTATTCTATGGTATGAGGCTTGGGAGCGGTCTAGAGGACCAGATGCACCTCCCACTGTGTGGGAGGAATTCTCAGATGCATTTTTTATCATTACTTTATATTGTAGGTATGAAAGGCTATTGTAGAGCAGTTCTTAAACCTCAAACAGAGGGGCAAGAGTGTACGAGATTAGAGTCTTTAGTTTGATTCTCTAGCTAGGTATGCTCCGAATATTATGGATACAATGAGGGCTCGAGTTTATCAATTTGTATCATGTTTGGATCCACATTCGATTGGAGAGTGTAGGACAACTTTCCTGAATAGGGGTACGGACATCTCCAGGATATAGGAATATGCTCAGAATGTTTTTATGTAAGTGCCATCTTTGGGATGATAGAGATGCAAAAAGGGAGTTGACTAAGAGGGCCATATCAGCTGGGTCTTTCGGAGAGGCACCCGAGTAGTTCCAGGCAGCGATTCCTTAGGCGTCTACCTCGATTTACTAATAGTGCTATATCTCAATTTTAGGAGCCTAAATATGATAGGTATGCATAGTCTGGACTAGGTCGGAGTTCAAGAGCTTCTAGTTCTCATAGGTAAGGGAGTTCGAGCAAGATAAGGCATCCATTACCGACACGTAGCTAGTGTGGTAGGGCATATTTGGGACAGTTTCGTTAGGGTTCTGATATGTGTTATTGGTGTTGAAGTCCTGGTCACTATATGCGCCAGTGTCCGAGTAGAGGTAGAGGTTGTATAGCTCAACTAATGGGGTTGACAACAACATCCTTATCGAGTGTACGTCTGGCAGGTGTTGGTCCACAAACCTCAGCAGGTAGAGGCAGGGGTAGAGGGGGAACATCCACTTTAGGTGGTGTTCAGAATCACATCTATGCTTTATTAGGCCATCAGGATTTGGAGTAATCTACTGATGTTGTTATAAGTATACTATTCGTCTTCACTTATGATGTTTATGCATTGATAGACCTTGGCTCTAATTTGTTCTATGTTAAACCTTTTGTTGCTAGTAAGTTTGGATTTGAACCAGAATAATTGTCTAAACCATATGAAGTGGCTACGCCAGTTTGTGAGATGATTGTGTCAAGGCGAGTCTATAAAAATTGTACAGTGACAGTTTATGACCGTCCTACTTTGGCTGACTTAGCTGAGTTAGCAATGATTTAGTTTGATGTCATTATAGGAATGTATTGGTTGGCCTCTTTCTATGCAAATGTTGATTAGCAAAACAAAGGTTGTTAGATTCAGTTTTCTAGGCGAGCCGACCCTATAATAGAAGGGTAATTCATCTATGCCTAGATGCAAGTTTATTTCCTACCTAAATGCAATAAATATGATTTCTAAGGGGTATATCAATCATCTGGTGCAGGTCAGGGATGCAGATACAAAGCCTCCGACCCTTCAGTCTATCTAGATGTAAATGATTTTCCCGATGTATGTTCGGATGAACTTCTGAATATTCCTCCAGAAGAGGGAGATCGAGTTTACTATAGATGTGCTTTCAGATATGCAACTGGTATATATTCCTCCTTATAGAATGGCTCCCGCTGAGTTAAGGGAATTAAAGAAGCAACTGAGGGATTTGTTAGAGAAAAGCTTTATCAGGCCTAGCACTTCACTGTGGGGAACGCCAATATTGTTTGTTCGCAAGAAAGGCAGTTCTATAAGGATGTGCATTGAATACAGGTAACTGAATAAAGTTACCATTAAGAATAAATATCCACTTCCGAGGATCGACAATTTATTCGATCAATTACATGGTGCCATGAATTTCTTGAAGATTGATTTAAGGTCAGGATATCACCAATTGAGGGTAAAGGAGAAAGATATTCTGAAGATAGCCTTTCGGACCAGGTATGGTCATTTTGAGTTTCTAGTGATATTTTTGGACTCACTAATGCACTAGCACCCTTCATGGATCTATTAATTGGGTATTTAAGCCATTCTTGGATATGTTTGTGATCCTATTCATTGATGATATTTTGATATACTCATGGAATGAGGAAAATCATGCAAATCATCTTCGAGTGGTGCTACAGAAGATTGAAGTAGATAATTAGAAGATTGAGGCCGTAATGAATTGGCCGAGGCCTACGACCCCTATCGAGATACGTAGTTTCTTGGGTTTGTCAGGATATTATCGGAGATTTGTGGAGGGATTTTCTTCTATCTCAGCACCTCTAATAAAGCTTACTCATAAGGCAGCCAAGTTTTAGTGGTCAGATGTATGTGAAGCAGTTTTCAGGAGTTGAAGAATATACTAACATCCACACTTATCTTGGCACTTCCAGAAAGTACCGATGGGTATGTTTCTATTGTGATGCCTCTAGAGTTGACCTAGCTTGTGTCGTGATGCAGCACGACAAGGTTATAGCATATGTTTTGAGGTAGTTGAGGAAACACGAGTTGAACTACCCGACTCATAATCTTGAGTTGGCTGCTATTATTTTTGTCCTGAATATATGGCGTCATTATTTATATAGGGTTCAGGTTGACCTATTTATAGATCATAAGAGTTTACAATACATATTTCGCCAAAAAGAGTTGAATCTAAGGTAAAGGGGGTGGTTTGAGCTATTAACAGATTATGATGTTGATATTTTATACCATCCCGACAAGGAGAATGTTGTAGCAGACGCCTTAAGAAATATGTCTATGTAGAGTTTGGATAATATTTAAGCCAACAAGTTGGACATGATAAAAAGTTGTGTCGACTAGCTAGCTTGAATGTGCGACTACTTGATACGGGCGACAGAAGTGCGATAGTTCAGAATATCGAAGAATCATCCCTAATAGTAGAATTGAAAACAAGCCACTTACGACCTTGAGTTAGTTAGAATGAAAAATGGAATTCCCCTGCAGAAGAAGACAATATTAGAGATTGTAGGAGATAGAGTTCTTAGGTACCAGCGTCGATTATGTGTACCAGATGTTGGAGGGATCCAAGAGAAGATTATGGCCAAGATCCACCAGTCCTGGTATTCTATTCATCCTGGCTCGACAAAGATGAATCATGACCTCAGACAAATCTATAAGTGGAATGATATGAAGAGGAATATTGCAAAGTTTGTAGCCTAGTTTCTGAATTGTCAGCAAGTTAAAGTCGAGCATCAAAAGCTTGGGGGCTTGATTCAAAACATACAAATTCTGACCTGGAAATGGGAAATGATCAATATATATTTCATTACATGTTTTCCCCGTTCTTATTAGAAGTATTGATTCTATTTGTGTTATCATCGACAGTCTTATGAAATCAGCCTATTTTCTACCCGTTCGAACTACTTTTTCAGCTTCAGATTATGCCAAGCGATATATTAAGGAGATAGTCCGATTGCATGGTGTTCTGATCTCCATGATATCTGATAGGGGTTCTTAGTTTACGGCTAACTTTTGGAAGTCTTTTCAGAGGGGTTTAGGCACCCAAGTTGATCTTTGCATGACCTTTCACCTGTAGGCGGATGGTCAGGCTGAGCATACAATCGAGATGCTCGATGACATACTGCGAGCTTGTGTATTGAATTTCAAGGGATAATGGAATGATCATTTGCTGCTTATCGAGTTTGCCTATAATAACAACTGTCACTCAAGCAAAATGATGGCTCCTTATTAAGCCTTATATGGATGAAAATATAGATCTCTGATTGGCTAGTTTGAAGCTGACTTGCTAGGCCCCGACTTAGTTCAACAAGCTGTAGAGAAAGTGAAGTTAATTTAGGAGCATTTATTGACTGTCCAGAGTCGGCAGATATCCTATTCAAATATTTGACATCACGATTTGGAGTTCGTAATTAGCGAATGGGTAATCCTAAATGTTTATCATATGAAAGGCGTTATGAGGTTCAGCAAGAAGGGAAACATAGACACATGTACATAGAGCCATTTATGATCATTCGCGGGATAGGTCAGGTGGCTTACGAGCTTGAACTACCCTTAGAATTAAAAGCGATTCATCCAATATTCCATGTATCAATGCTGTGATAGTGTATGGGAGATCCCTCACATATTACTCCCATGGAGGATGTTCAGATTACCGAGGATCTATCTTACAAAGAGACTCCTATAGCAATTCTAGATCGTCAAGTTAGGAAACTGACTAAAGAGGATGCTTCCATTAAAGTGTTATGGAGGAATAATAACATAGAAGAGATGACTTGGGAGGCCGAGGAAGACATGAAATCTAGCTTCCCTTACCTCTTCTAAACCACAGGTTTACACTGATGTCGTCTTATATGATTTCCTTACTCTTACACTATGATAGACTTATTCCCTATTCTATGTACCTTGGTTAGGAAACGACAGCGGGTAAGGCAGAATCAATATAGCTCAAACTTCAGATAAAGGTGTATAAGGTGAGTTATGGATAAATTTTATATTTATTGATGTATTGATGGTCATGTGAGGCCAATGATATATTATATGGCCCTATGTGGCACTTGTTTTGGTTCTGGCTGCTTGACATGTTTTGGGATAGTCCTAATTATGGAGGAAACTTTGCCAAAATTTTACCAAAACCCGAGAGTTAAGGATTTTCAGTTATGTCCCTCAACATTCAAGGAAGAATGTTCCTAAGGGGAGAAGGATGTTACACCCCATAGTTCTACGTGCGATTGAGAGTATAGTTAGCAGATTTGAGTTCCGGCAACCCGGGACCCTTCTCGAAGGTCATCTATGACTTAAATGTAAGTTAAGAAAGTTTACACAAGGTTAGTAGTCAATTGGATTAAAGGAATCATATCTCTATAAAGTTTGACAAAGATTAGACGATACGCTAAGCATTTCACATCGTGCTAGCCAATCCGATTTACGGATCGACCACGGATCAAAGCCCTCATTCTTCACCTCACTGCCACCATATGCGGTGGGATATTCGATCGTAAAGAGTGATCTACATCATAGAGCCAGCCATAGATGAGAGGCGGTGGAAGTGCCTATTTAAGATTAAAACGAGCCAGGCCTCTATTCATTTCATTTTCGACCTAAGTACCTTCCAAACTATCCCAAACACTCTCTTAGAGTTCTTGCACCATTAAGGAACATCACCACACTAGTTTGGAGTGATATCTTCCTTAGATGATCCATAACATCTTGGAAATATCTTTAGTAGCAAGGTAGAGTTGAAGATCCTCTTGAAGCTTGGAGTAAGGCTTGTGGTGTAAGTCATCATTGCTGGTTTGAGGTAAATTTATGAAATACAAGTTGAACTCCACGAAAGATTTGTTATGCTTCTTAGATTGTTCTAGGATGAACTTTAAGATGTTCATGACTAGAAGTTTAATGATGTGGTAGTAGAGATTATGGAGTATGTATTTGTGGTCTTGCATTATTTCTAACACAAAAAGCCACAGAGCTTAGTCCTGGATTAACCATTGAGGCACCATAAGAATTACATTTGTACTACCCTTCCATAGAAAAGTTCTATTTCACTATTTTACACACAATTCTTGGTCTATGTGCCTCAAATAGCTGAGTGATCTAAGATAAACATTTTGGCATATTATGTTGCTAAGGAAACCTGGTTCTACATATTAACTGGATATTCATATTGATCTCGCATATCATCTTGTTGATTGACATTATACCTCTATGCAAAACGGTGTTCCTCTATTTACATATCTGCCACATAATAATAATTGGTAATGCTATGAGAAGTTATTTGAGCTTTGGGGGGCATGCAATATTCCACCATAGTTTCACAACTTACTTCATTTGTACTAATGGATTATTTATACATGCATCTGTTTTGAAGTATCTCCATTCTTTCGCATCTATTGTGCCTGTGATAAACAAGTGATCAACTGTTTCATATTTCGTATCAAAACAACAACAAAACCTTGCCTCTACATCCATCCCAATAATTCTTAGAACCTCACCGATTGGTAACTTAAGCTTCCAAAATCTCCATATAAAGAATGATATTTTAAAATGTAAGCCTTTTATCCATATATTCTTGAAATCTTAAAACTTATAGGATTTTCGCCTTAGCAATTCCCATGCACTCCCAATAGTAGTACATTATCGATGACTTGCTAGATTTTTGGCTATGAAAGGATTGTACTTGCTATTTGATACGTGGATTACTGTTATTGAACTCACCTGGAATTAATGACTTAAGTGATTGGAAAACCTTACTTGGATACGGTGATATGTGAACTCAGTGAACTATCTTGTGGACTATGTGACATTACCTAGATTATTGAATTGTTAGTATAGGATTACTTGGTGTCAACTCGGTATTTATCTCTTTTTGCGTATATTCCGTCGTTGTTGGCCTATGATGTCTACTGGGGTACATTATATACTCATGCTACACTTGTTGTATCTTTCCTTGATGCAGATAAAGATCCGACCACAAGTTCGAGAGCTCGAGGCTGAGTCCGAGCGGTGATCTCCAACATTCACGGTGAGGATGCTATCTCTAGCATACCCTTGGGTGTCATATCTCTATTTCATTCTTTTATTGCATTTGAGAGACATGTCAGACATTTTCAGATTATGTATTCAGTTTTGACACTTGTTGCTCTATTCAGACTTGTATCTGTTGATTAATGCTCCTATATTCACAGACTAGATCGTGGGGATATAGTTGTTGTTCAAACTTGTTTATTCTGCATATATGTTACGAGATAGACTTATGTAGTATTTCGTTATCTTCCTCTTTTAATTATGTATATTATGTGAATGATTGGAAAGTGATTTGCCTATCAATGAGAATGTATAGGTGCCACCACGATTCCTGAAAAGGGATCGTGACACCGGCCAGGACATAACCTCCAAGTTGTTCTTTAAATTCTTTGTGTATAAACTTAACATATTTCTTGAGTAGAAACTCATTCACTCTCTTTTCATATAGAAAATA
Organism: Anisodus tanguticus; assembly: GCA_034509755.1. NCBI lineage: Eukaryota > Viridiplantae > Streptophyta > Magnoliopsida > Solanales > Solanaceae > Anisodus > Anisodus tanguticus. Next base: position 23,280,615 of record CM067555.1, on the reverse strand, counting down.
AATTGTTGCCTATACATAATGGTCTTTTTAAAGCTAAAACAACTAGCAAAGTGCTCGTTGTGTTTTATTAAACCAAAAGAGTCAAAGTTGTACAGGAAAGCAACAAAAGAAAATCAAATCTAAGTTAATGCATACAATGGCCAAAAGTGCCTCTAAAATTATACACTGATTTCCATCAACAGAAAGTTATTTGAACTTCAGTTGCAGTTCAAGTGTTGGATTGATTTTATTTCAAGTCACCTCAAAGCTCTAACCATGCGCTATGAAATCAAGAAATATATGGTCTTTTTCGTAAGAAACTACAAAATAAAAAGGGATTTCAAATATATTCTACTTTGTGGACCGTGGTGTCACACCACTTATCAACTTGATTGCATACAATGTATTTTTGTACCAAAACATATCCACCAACATGTACATAGTAATAGTCATATGTTGCCTTATTTTCCATGATCCCACGTGTACATAAAATCGTAACATATATCCTTTATTTCCGTATAACATCACTTTAATTAATTACCTTATATAATACTAATAAATCATATAAAATTAAGACAATACATATAATAGCATTTCACAAATATTGTGATGTCCATAAAATATATTACATCAAATTGAAAGTACAAATTTTTATACCATTTATTCTCAAAACGGAAAAACTAAATTTTCTTATGGGAAAATAATACCTATTCATATAATAAATAAAATCTCATTTAAAAGAGAATATATGCCATATAATAATATACATATATTTATATACCATTTTCAATGATTCGAACTTATGGGGTCTTACATCCAGAGGTTGATTAGCCGTTATGGATCATAATGTATCGCCGTGTAAGTCCAGATGATGATTGACCTCCATGAGTTGATAGACCCAGTGCATCTATGGGTAATGGAATCCTAAAGTGTCTCTCCTAATTTTGTTGTGTCAGTCCAGAGGATGATTGACCTCCGTGAGTTGATAGCCCCGATGCATCTAATAATTGTTTGCCCATGAGTTGACATGTGATATTCTTTAGTTACCCGTGAGTTGACATGTTGAGGATATGATTTCTTAAATGAAATACTTAATACGATAAATGTCGTAATGAATTGAAAGTGATATTATTCTTCCTTATTAGTTTCCTTTAATGATTTTACCGAGCTTGATGATTTACTCTATCACTAGATTTTGAATTGTTTTCATTGATATTGTTTTACTAATTATTATTACTGTGACTATTTTATGTCATGAGCTATTGCCCCTTAGACACTCACTGAGTATCCAATACTCATGCATACCATTGTCATTTTTATGGTATGTTAGGTAATGGAGAAGAACAACTTCGTGACAATCATGTGGAGTAGGGAACTTGCTGCTTTCTAGAATTATTAGTGATCCCATATGTTTGTTTGTGGAACACCTTCTATTTAGTTTTTGAAGTCGTCGTTTGACCCATTGGGGAATTTTTGCAATATTATATGACTATTTATATGCATTGGACTTCCGTTGGTTATTATTATTGTTAGCATGCTTATGATTAAGTCCTTGTTGTCATGATTAGTTTATGGTTAATGAATGATTAATGAAGATAGACGATTATAAGTGCATTCGATGTGGTTCTATAGCATCAGATGCTTGTTGTACTAGGGAGGGTTTTGGGGAATGACAAGCTTAGTATCAGAGCCTAGGTTTAGATGTGTCCTAGGATTTGTCGAAGTTTGTAGAGTTGTTTCTAGTGGAGTCTTCCTCGTGCATCATGATTACCTACATGATCGAAAGACTACAAGGAAATTTATAGGTGTTTCTCATTCTTCTTGAATCTAGATTGTGTAATAGAGCTTGAACTTCCTTTAGGATCGTTCTGACATGTTTGTTAAATCCTGCCTCGTAGAAATTGCTTTAACTCGTGCTCATAGAAATTGCTTTAACTCATGCAGAGCTACTAATCAAGGAAATAATAGTGCTTTTGATACATCATCGGGTGGACGTCTGCTAGGGTCACCAACCGCGTAACTACTAAGACCAATGATGTGGTTGTGAATAGCAATGGAGACCAAGCACCACCACAATCTCCACCTACTCCTACTGCCCCTACTACAGGTGCAACTGACATTGGGTCTATGCAGAATTCTATCCAGATGCTTATCAGTGTTGTGGCGGCCCAACATCAGCGTGGGGTATGGATTTGACACTAGTCGGTGGAGGAGGAAGACTTAAGTACTTTTTTTGGGCTCAATCCATCAAAGTTCTATGGTTCACGGGCTGAAGATGATCCCAGTATTTCATGGATGAAACTTTAAAGCTCTCAAGGCTATGAACGGTCATGGTTCAGAAGCTGTGAAATTTGCAACATATCAGTTGAAGGATGTTGCTCATGCATGGTTTGAGTTGTGGGAGAGTGAGCGAGGTAACAATGCTTCGGCTCCTACTTGACTCGAGTTCGATGAGGTGTTCATGCAAAAGTTCTTTTTTATGAGGAGTGGTTTTCTCCGGCTACTAAGTTAGAGAAAATTGAACAGGAAAATATATTTGTTTGCGAGTATATTCTGAAATTCACTCGATTGGCAAGGTATGAAATGTACATGATTCCGATAGAGAAGCCTAAGTTGAGTAGGTTCTTGCGTGGTTTAGGGCCACATACTAAATCTATGTGTGATGTTGCTGCAATGTCCCCTACATGCACATTTTCAATGGATGGTTTCAAAGAGTAGCAAGAGAACTGGAGGAATCAAGACAAATTAGAGAGGGAGCATGGTAAGCAGGCCCAATTAGTGGGTAGTTTAAGTTGGTCGCATAATGGATGGAAACTAAAAGGGTATTCTACACCAATGCAGTATGTTGCTCATTCTAATGCTAGTGCTCTATTTAGTAAATAGGGATAGAGATACCACAACCAAAGTAGGCATTTTCAAGGTAGTAATCGACATTCGTCTGGATAGGAGGACTATGTTCGCCATTATTATGGTTTAAGGGGTCATATCATGAGGTATTGCAAGAAGTGGATACGAGAGATTGCTAACTCTTCTGGCTAACAAATAATTATTCATCCTCTATTGCTGCAAAGATTCCTCTTGGTGGTAATGCTATTCACATCCCAAATAACTGTGGTAATGGGAGAGGTAAAAGAAGTTGCTAACATTGCTAATGGGGTTCAAGCTCAACTCTATGGTTTGGCTCATATAGAGGTAGCTGAAGTCTCAGATTTATGATCACATGTATTTTTACTATATGTATTTATGATAGGTATTCATTGATCAAACCTGGGTTGAACCTGTTTTATGTGAAATCATATTTTGCTCTTGATTTTGGGGTGGAGCCCGAATAATTGTTAGAACAATTTTTTGTGAATACCAGTGCTAGTGTCCCCGTTATTGCTTCTAGAGTTTATAGAAATTGTGTAGTTGTAGTTAAAGGTCGTGAGATGACCCCTGGCTTTTTTTAACAAGAGATGGTAGATTTTGACGTGATTATGAGAATGGATTGGCTTTCCGCGTGTTATAAATATGTGGATTGCCGATACAAGTTAGTTCAATTCAAACTCCCTAATTAACTTGTTATCGAATAGAACTGTGAATTTTCTATGCCTTGAGGTAGGTTTAGTACTAATCTTAAGGATCATTGAAATATCTCGAAGGGGTGTATTTACCATTTAGCTATTATTAATGATGCTAAGGTGGAAATACCTGAATTAAAATTCGTGTCTATGGTAAATGAATTTCCCAAAGTGTTTCCCGAGGATCTCCTAAGTATTACATCTGACAGAGTTATTCATTTTGGTATCGATGTTATTCTCGATACTCAACTTATCTCTATTCCACATTATCATATGGCTCTATCATAACTACGCGAGTTGAATGACTTATTGGATAAAGGTTTTGTTCGACCAGGTACTTCACTTTTGGGTGCTTCGGTCCTATTTGTCAAAAAGAAATATGGTTCTATTAGGATGTGTGTTGATTATTGTTAAATCAATAAAGTGACCATCAAGAATAAATATCCCTTGCCTAGGATAGATGACTTGTTTGACTAACTTTAGGGTGCCAAGTTATTTTCAAGGATTTCCCTGAGGTATGGGTATCATCAACTGAAAATAAAGGAGCAGGATATCTTGAAAATAACTTTTCGTACTCGTTATGGGCATTTTGTATTTTGTATGATGTCCTTTGGTCTGACTAATGCACTTGCTATGTTTATGGACCTAATGAATTGGGTGTTCAAGCCTTTCCTTAATCACTTCATCATTGTGTTTATAGATGATATTCTGGTGTATGCAAAAAATCATAAGGAGTACGCAAACGCTTAAGGAGAATGAGCTTTAAGTAAAATTTTGTGTGAGTTCTGGATTAACTCAGTGGCATTCTTGGGTCACGTGGTTGTCGCACCCGTTTTTAACCCAAGCTTCGCGACGCGATGGCATCGCTTCCCTCTAGATCAATTAAAATGCTTGCTTTGAGGAGTCGCCACCTAATTATTCTAAGATGAATTAGGGCACCTGAATGTTAACTAAAAGCTGCAAAAAAAACTCCGATTTTATGATCTACAAAACTAATGAGATTCTAGGTAAGAGTTCTTTATTATCCTAAAGAAAAGGGGTTAGGCATCCTTTAAGATCCGCTAACTTGCAGTTATCCGATCAAACTCAGGTTAATTGTTATGCTAAGAAAAATGCATATTTAGAAATATAAAGTTTAAATGATGTTGCAAGCATTTAATGAAATGATGCATTTGCACAAGTATACATTTGTATGGCCTTAATATACAAAGCTGAAAAAAAGTATGCATTTGTATGAAAATTGATAAAAATGTATGAAAGGTGATTTTTATGGACGACGGGCCTAAAAATAAATAAACTAGCGATGTGTTTCAAATTTTAGAATACCCTATTAATTAATTCTATGTCTACCTAAACTAAACATTTCAATAATTTCACAAATACAATAATATTACAATAAAGAATGAAATAAAACTGAATTTAAAGAAAGTAAAAAACAACAAAATAAATAATCTCCGGGGTATTTGCCTTCTTTGACTTTATCCCTTGCGAGCTGTCAAGAACAAACGGTTAGAAACAATTGAATATAAATAACTTCGGATCCATATCCAAAACAAGAATGTTTTGATCAAGGAAGGCTCAGACTTAAATTTTAAAAAGACCATTCCAATCATGTCGTGGCTGCAAACATATGACTCGGTGGTCATTTTAATTGCCTTGCCTACTAAACATGTTGGTCTCTCGGATGAAAAAGAAAGATCATTCCAATCACGTCATGGCTGCAAACATATGACTCGGTGGTCATTTTAATTGCCTCACGCCTACTAAACATATTGATCTCTCGGATGAAATAAGAAAAAGATTTAAGTTTCATCCTTGCCCATAAGTTTTATTTTCCGTCTTTACAATTGTGGAGGCCTCAACAGTAAGATATCCGTTGCGCGGATGTTTAAATGCCAAAAACAGTAAACTGAAAACAGAGAAATGAAAAAAGCGCGGCCTCGAATTCAATTTCTATCGGCCAAGTGTAGTATTGTGTTCGCATCAGTGATCTTTCACCAAGTGTAGTGATCTGTTCAGATTGTAGTAGTTCATGAGACAAAACATAGCAACTTAGCCTCAAATTATAGCAAAAACTCGAATCAATTTGCAGCGATGGTTCAGTTCAAATGCAACAGTAACTCACACCAAAAATGAAGTATTAACGGCCAATACGCAGCAGCTAATGGCAACCAATATAACACCAAAGCAGCAGCTCATGGCGATCAATGCAACAACAAAGCAGCAGCTACTTGCTTTATCAAGTGTTCTTTTTTAATTCAAGAAGACACTCGAATATGGTACCGATCACGTGTTGCATCAACAAACATGCCAAACCAAAAGAGTGCCTCGCAAAGAAGTACCAAGCATAGTAACGGAAAAGGCAACAACATGTTCTCATAAAAAGGAGCAGCAACCAATTTATAATGAAACAGTAGCCATGGCTTCAAAAGTACAACAATTCATCTCGAGTTTTAGCAGCATCTCGAGGGCATTAGGAATTTTAAAATTCCCCAGATCATACAAAGAAAAGAGGGAGAAAAGAATGAGTATGCTAGTCACAGACTAATTTCAGACAAGTAACAAATGAAAAAAAGACATTCATTCATCGAGTGATCATCACAAGTTAATCAGGTTTTAACATATTAGACGAGGTTCAAGATTCTTAAAGTAGACGCGCACGTAAAATGTTAACTACCAGAAATAAAAGTGCATTTGGACTCTAACTAAACTATTAGAAAACCAAATTTATTCCTCAAAACAGGAGACCATTTCTTAAACAGGATAGGGAGTGCTTATTTAACGTCAACCATTTCATTCATTTAAGACTGGGAAATATTGCTCAAAATGAACTAGGAGTCACACAAAAAATAGTAATATCATGCTTTAGAAGTACTTAAAGGGATCAACATTAGCCATTTTTTACTCATTCTCATGTTAATTTAAAAGAGATTACTGAACTAAAGAAACATAATTATACTAAGGAATAAACCATTAACAAGTAACTTAACATACAAATTTAAACTAGACTAATTAAATCACATAATGCTGAATATAAGCCTGACATTTTTAAGTATTAATGATCAAACTAGACATTGGCAAACAACAAGAGTAGCAAATATCATGATATGCTCAACTAATCAACACCCTGCCCTTATTAAACAACATACTTGGCATATTACATTAAATATGAACCTAAGAGTTAACTTAATAAACAAAATGAACCTAGATTAGCTAAAACAAAGCAAAAACAGTCATCATATTAAGGCATGAATGAACACAGTAATATGAACAAGCGCAACCAACACATGATTAACCAAAAGACCACACAGAAATACAGAAAGAAACTAAAGTTGAGAGGATTTGAGTTTACGGACTCGGTTTCAACCCGACCAAGATTTGACCCAACCCGAAAAAAAACTCCCATTTTTGGAATGTTTTCTTTGTTTTCCAAACTTCAAAAAAACTGACCCCCCCCCCTATTGAAGAACAAGTGGGGAGTATTTATAGATGGATTTCCTCCCCAAAAGAACGAGTTTGAATTTCAAAAATCCCCCCACCCACGAAAAAGTGATGATTTTGAGGCAGATTTTAAGGGTTGAAATGGCGGGTTTTGGGGGATATGGTATGGGTGAAGTGATGGGGTAGGGTTTGGTGGTGTCGGGTGACGGGATGGGTGATGGGGGTGATGGGGTATGGTGCGGCTGATGGAGGCAGGGTATGGGGCTGCGATTTGGTCGAGTAGGAGAGGAAATGATTTTTAGGGTTAGGCTTTGGTGGGTTTGGGGATATAAAGCGGGGAAATAAAATAAGGGATTGGGCTTGGGGTTGTGGGCTGTTTCGGTTGGGCTTTGGCCGAAAATGGGGTGGCCTAATGGGCTGCCCCTTTTAAAATTGGTGTTTGTGTTGGATTGGGAAATAAATGGGTTATGGGTTTAAAATATAAAAAAAGTTTTATTATATAAAAAGAAAGCTTTGCAAAAATTATAAATTGTAAAGATGACAATATGATAAAAAATATAATATTTGCGAAATGTTTGATGCTTAAATAAAAAATAAAAATAAAAATGCAATTTTGCGAAAATAAAATAACATATAATATTAGATTAAAAGTATGATTGTGATATTAAAATGCAAATGACAAAAAAAATGCAAATAATAATAATAATAATGATATATATACATATATATGCCTATATTTTAAAATTGTTTTAAGGTGTCAAAAATATTTAAAATTGCAAATAAAATCAGAAAAGATAGGACAAAATTGGGTGTCAACAGTGGTGTCTAGCAAGGGTATCAAAGTTGATCCTCAGAATATTGAAGTTATAGAATCAATCGAGGCCTACTAGAGCGACGCAAATTTGTAGCTTCTTGGAGTTGGCAAGTTAGTACCAAATTTTTATGGAAGGTTTCTCGTCTGTATCTACACCGCTTATGAAATTGACTTAGAAGACTGCAAATTTCAGTAGTCTGAAGCATGTAAAAAGAGCTTTCAAGAACTTAATGTGAGATTGACTTCAGTTGCTATTCTGACTCTACCTTCAGTGTCAGGGGATTATGTTGACTATTGTAATGCCTCCATAGTTGAATTAGGTTACGTGTTGATGTAGAATGACAAAGTAATTGCAAATGTTTCGCGATAGTTGAAGAAGCATCAGAAGAATTATCTGACTCGTGATTTGGAGCTAGCTGATGTGGTTTTCTCTTTGAATATTTGGTATCATTATTTGTATAGCGAGCACTGTGATGTCCTCACAGATCACAAGAGCTTGCAATTTATTTTCAAGTAGCGATAGTTGAATCTCAGACAAAGAAGATGGTCAGAGTTCTTGAAGATTATGAATGGAACATCTTATATCATCCTGGTAAGGCGAACGTTTTTGTTGATGCCTTGAGTCATAAATCTATGGGTACCTTAGCATACCTGCGATCTTATGAAATGCCAATGGGCAGAGAAATTTGAAGACTTTCTAGTCTTGGAGTACGACTAGATGAAATTTAAAATGGAGATCTAGTAGGAATTACTCAAGCGCGATCTGATATCGTAGAGAGAATTAAGTCTAACCAATATGAAGATGAACTTCTGGTGAAGCTGCAAGATGGAGCGCAAAAGGCGATTACACCTCATTCACCATTGATGTTGATGATAATGTTCTAAGACTGCAAGGGCGGTTATGTATTCCTGATGTTGACAGTTGTAACACTCCATAAATCTGAATTAGGTGTGAATATGTTAAATGAGTATTAATGTGACATTTTAGATATATGAAGTCATATCAAGATGATTTCGGGTGGAAATAGTTAATTTAATATCAATATGAATAGTGAGGTGCATAAGATTCGATAGAATCGTTTAAGATTTACGGTAGGTCTGACTTCCAGCCTATTTATGTGAAAATACCTTGGGAATTTGAGAAACCTCAACACATAAAATAGTAGCCCTTTTAACTACCTTCCATCCATATAAGGCCAAGTTCAAACGGAGGTTTATAAAAAAAGTTATGACCGATTTACTAGGGCGTCTAAAATGGAAATCCTGATTCTTGTAAGATTAAGTTTTAAAGCCCAAGCCTTTATGATAACCTATAAATACAACCCAAAAATATCTAAGGAGAAGGTTTTCGACCAGAGGCTACTACCAATCCCCTAAGGGTAGTTTTTACTCAAATACATATACCAATTATATCAAGTTAACACTAGATTAACATCTAATCATTATTTGGAATCGCTAGATTTTAGAAATTTCATTCAAGCTCGAATTTGGGAGGGAGCTTTGGGATTTCTTTAAAAAGGTAAGCCCCTTACTTATTAATGGATTATATGGAGTTGTAATTATGTTTTAGACATTGAATGGTTGGTAGAATCATAAAATATGATTGATTTAGATGCACTCCATCAAACGCAAAACCCTAGTATTTTTGTTGTAGATTTTCCCTTCGACCAGCCAGCTTCCGTTGGAGTTTACGGATAATATAATTGTTAGATCGAGCCCAAAGTATAACTTAGTGGTAACAACATATAGGTATAAAATGTGAACGGTGGAAATATTATTTAGAGGTACATAGCAGTGCGGTTTGAGCTATGTGCAGTAGCTGCGAATTTGGTGAATACTTGTAGATTTTTTATCATACAAACATCAATTGGGTATATAGTGACTGTTTAAAGCATAGAACTTACGTTGGAATAGTTTAATGGGATTTGAAGTATGTCTCTCTTTTAACATACTTTTCAACCTTTATAAATAGATTCTTTAGCAAAGTTTCATGTGCGTGAGGGACAAGCCCTCATGGAACCTTAGTTGTATCATACTATATATATGTATTCATGATTTTTCCTATCAAAGGATTGTTGAAACTGATTTATAAAGCCTTGTACTTTGAACATGATCTACCCCTATACGGGACGTTTTAAACTTGATTTCATAAACATGGAAATTTCATGTGTTTTGCCTATGAACAGGTTTTGTTGAAGTTAAAACTTATTTAATGACTTGAACATGGTTTCTAAACATAAATGACTAGACGTACCCCTATTAATGGGAGGATGAACATAATCCATAATGAGTGGTTCGACTAACTTGCCATGATTTCTATTATTTGTGTTTGGCCTTGCTACTCGTGAGTAAAGGTAGTGTCACAACCCAGCTTCGGGAGGTGTGTCCAGCACCTGGCACCCTAAGGCCCGAGGCTACCAACTGTAGTATCTGAACTATGTGACATAAGAGTTGGGCCGATAAGGCCTCCCAATAACAATAATAGGATAGAATGCAACAATATCCTGCAAGCAGAAGAAGCTCAACAACAACAACATATATATACACCGTAACAAATGTATCAACAACTGATAAGGGCCGACAAGGCCACATAAACATATATCAGCAATATTTAGTCTGCAAGCCGCTAAGAGTACTAACATATATCATCAAGTCGGGACAGGGCCCCGACATACCCAAAAGTAACCGTATACATACACAATAGTGCCTACCGACTCTATACAACAACTCCGGAGAAGTAGAGTGTGACTACCAGCAGTTGAAACTAGATACCCAACTATGGAGGTATGTCGGTCTGTCTATCTATACCTGCAGGCATGAAACACAGCGCCTCAGAAAGAGACGTCGATACGAAAGAATGTATTGAATATGTAAGGCCAGTAGAACATGTAAATAAGGAATGTAACGTAAGAAAAGGGTAAAAATGTCAACCTAAAACTCATAAAAAAGTTGTTGAGGGCATACAACTGACATAATCATGAATATATGCATGTAAGTAAAATCGGGCCACTCTATGGGGCCATATAGTATAGTATCAAGCCTCTATGTAGGGCGATGTCATCGTAACGTACCCAAACATGTGGGACTCAGTAATTCATACCCAATTGCAGTTGTGTGAACGTATAAGTGTCGTACTCAGCTGATTATAGCGCATCTCGAAAAGAAAATTTGATACATATATATAAGTGCAATACAAGATAGACTTCAAGGGACACAAAAAACATAGTTGGAGTGACCTATGGTCGTTATCCTCCAACTATTGTTATTGTCGCTATGTTTATCAACTTTAAACCAGTCTACAAGAGACACGTAGAATACGAGAAGTTCTCATGACCACAGACTATCATGAGATAAGAGTTACTTTAATAACAAAGGAGATATGAACAACTTATTCCAACAAGAAGTGGTCGTCTGTTGGAAAAACGATTGCAATAAAATCATGCCAAAGAATGAAATAGCCCTACATACCTCATCGTATTAGCTATACGGATCCCACGAGTCCTCGTATGCACCATGAACGATTACCTAAAATATACGAATGATTCGTATCAATGACGGATTCATACCTCATAAGAACATTCGCTTAGACATTTCGTCGAATACCTTGCATGCATAGGATTCTTATCCTCTTCTACACCACCCTTAGGCTTGATTGACACAACAAACTCCATAAATCCATATCATTCATCCCCATAGCATAGTTATCAATTCAACAACCTCATACTACACTCTCACCCTACAAAACAACCCAACAACACACCACAACACTTTAATCAATCCTACAACTCTTACAAGTGTTACCTTGCATTATTTCATTAAATTAACTTATACAAGACTTAGAAATTCTCAAATACATAAAGGGGAGGGATAACATACCTTAAAACATCTATGAGAAGATTTGGAACAACCATGGTCAAGCTTGATACAACCCACAACTTAGCCACAACACCATAGATGTGAGTTTTCCATCTCTTACAACTCTCTTAGTGAAGGATGTAGGTGGTTTGGCCTTGTATTTACTTGAGGATCAAGAAAAATTGATTAGAGAGAGTATAGAAGTTCTTAGGGTGGGTCTTGGTCGAAAAATGATAGAAAGAAGGCGAGCTAACACTTAAATAGCCCCATAAAGTCAGCCACCGTCTACATATTGTGGCCTGTTCTGTGGCTCATAGAAGGCCCCGTAGAACTGCCCAGAATATCCAACCTCTCTGACGCCATTGTATGACCAATAATGCGGTCCAAACACCAGTTTTGCAATCCGCAGAATGTCCTGAACAATAGATATTTTGTCGATCTTCATCGAAACTTATTTTTGTCAGTCCGATTAGTCTCAAACTTTCCCGATACTTCAATAACGCTTCAATAACCCTATATTAGTACTTGGAGGGATCTTATCGTCTCTGAGCCTAATCGTCTAACATTACAATGATGATGACATAAGAAGTTATGGGGTGTGACATCCTTCCCCCTTAAAACATTCATCCTGGAATGTAAATGTAGCATAACTCTTAGGATTCTTATAAATTTCAACAGAGTTTCCTTTGTAAACAAGATTGTCCATGATACATCAAATAGCTAGAAAATATATCTAGTGCCACACAGGGCCATACAAAATGATAGTACAACACCTTGGCCTCACGTGACCTTTTATCTATTCAGTACTCAAGAAAGTTAGCTATCACGGATAAAAATAGCTCATACCTTCAAACTAAGCCATGTTATGATTTGGGGATTTAGGAAACCAAATTGGAGAGTTTAAAGTTGAAAACCAGTTTCAATTCTGGAGATTCAAATTGACGCCCGGATTGATGGATCGTCAAAATATTAATGGACTATCGAATTGAACCATCAAATTGGTTTTTAAAAATTGACGAAATAAAGTGAAATGTACGAACTGTATAAAATGTTATTTCCCGTCAATTTAAATCATCTCAAAACCTTAGCTTTCACAACTCTCTAGAATTTTGCAGAAACACAGTACGGTCCGATTACATGGTCCGCCAAAATATAGACCGACTGTAAATTTGGACCGTCAAAATATTGATGGCCAAGATTCAGACCATCAATATGGACCATCAAATTGTTTCGACAACAAATAGTATAAATACGCAACTTAGTTTCAAAAATCAGATTTCACTTCTCTCAAACTCTAGAACAAAGGCTCTCTCTTCCCAATCATCTCCTACACTAAGGTAAGTATTTTCCATGTATTTCCATGCGATTCTAATCAAGTATAATCAATTCCTAAGAGATATTCACTACTTTTAACCTAGGGTTTTCAAGATAAACCCATTCTAAGGTTTCAAGGTTTAAGCTTTGGGATTATCCTTTCAAGTTTAGATTTTTAGAACACGTATTGGAGCGATTAAGGTACGTAGAGTTTCTATCCACGTGGGGACATCATTTTTCTTCCCCATGCCACATGTAATCCATGAAATAAGGATTCTTCAGAGCTAGAGTTTTTGCTCAAGTTCATAATAACCCCTATACATGTTCAATTATATATATATATATATATATATATATATATATATATATATATATATATATATATATATATATATATCATGTTGTCATTATTTTACATTCATGACATGTCATTGTGATTGTCATGAACCTGTCTATAATCCATAAACCCATGCCTTGATTTTCATGAGTTTTTAAATACAAGCTATGATCATTATTACTCAGTTCCATGAAGTCATACATGTTTCTCATGATTTATACAAGTTATATTATGTATTTCTTCACATGCTAAATTATAAATATACCAATTATGTTTACAAGATATTTCATGAAATTCATGGGGTTTCAAGCCAATTATTTTCAAGTACATGTTTTGGGAGTTGCACAAATTACAAAGAAAGCTCAGATAGTCTGAAACTATGTATGCCAAAATAGTATAAGGGTTGCTCTGCCAGAGGATGATACCTTCTGATTATTATTGGATCCAACATGTTCATGTTCATGTCTCATACTCCGGCAAAGTACGAGATGGATTAGCTTGATCGGGCAGAGATCAGAATCCACGTTCACACATGGTGGTTCATGTCAAGTTTTTTAATGCTCTCCCACAAATTTACAGATATACATATATACGGATATATACAGACATATGGTTTTCAGATTTTACACATACTATATTCATGTTCATGTTCAGTTTCAGTTCATGTTCCTATTATTTCCTATGCCTACTTATTCTTTCAATTGCTTTACATAAAGTACAATTTAAACGTACTAACGTCCCTTTGCATGGGGCATGCATTTCATGGTTCAGGTGCTGAGTTTTAAGAAGACGGATCTGCTTAGTAGGATTGATTTAGTATCAGCTGTCTGGTGAACCCCATCTCATTCAGGGTGTCAGTTTAGTTATTGATGATTATGCATTATTAGTAAAGGTATGCTAGGTTCTTGTCCTGGTAAACAGTTTTATAGACTCATTATGTTAGAGGTTTTATAGACTTGTCTAGTATCATGTCAACATTATTTTCAGACTTATCATATTTTACTCAGATGATTCCGCTATTATATTTTTAGACTATAATTTTAGTATTATGTTTTATATATTTTAAATCATTCCTTTAGTATGTTTTGATGCCTATGTTAACAAGCAAGCCATGTGGTTTGCTCGGTCACATGCATTCATGCACTCATGTTATGTCTAGTCTCGTTCTTAACCATGACCCATCATTCGAGGATGAATAATCCCAAGAGGGAGATATTGTAACACATAGTACCTTGAAACTAAGCCATATTTATGATTCGGGGATTAGAAAATCAAATCGGGGAGTTTAAAGTTGAAAACCGATTTCAGTTTTACAGATTCTAATTGACGCCAGGATTGACGGACTGTCGAAATGAACCATAAATTAGTTTTATGAAATTGATCAAATAAAGTGAAATGTACGAACCGTATAAAAAGTTATGTCCCATCGATTCCAACTGTCTCAAAACCTTAACTTTCACAACTCTCTAGAATTTTGCAAAAAAATCAGTACGGTCCGATTATACAGACCATCAAAATATTAGTGGATCATCAATTCAGGCTGTCAAAATATTAGTGGATCATCAATTCAGACCGTCAAAATATAGACGGCCCAGACTCAGACCGTTAAAATATGGATAGAACGTCAATATGGACATTCAATATAGACCGTCAAATTGTTCCGACGACAAATAGTATAAATACGTAACTTAGTTTCAAAAATAAGATTTCACTTCTCTCAAACCCTAGAACGAAGGCACTCTCTTCTCAATCATCTCCTACACTAAGGTAAATCCTTTTCATGTATTTCCATGCGATTTTAATCAAGTATAATCAATTCCTAAGAGAAATTCACTACTTTTAACCTAGGGTTTTCAAGATAAACTCATTCTAAGGTTTCAAGGTTCAAGCTTTGGGGTTATCCTTTCAAGTTCAGATTTTTAGGACATGTATTAGAGCGATTAAGGTATGTAAACTTTCTATCTATGTGGGGACATCATTGTTCTTCCCCAAGCCACAAGTAATCCATGAAACAAGAATTCTTCAGACCTAGGGTTTTTGCTCAAGTTCGTAATAACCCTATACATGTTCAATTATTTATATATATATATATATATATATATATATATATATATATATATATATATATAGGACATGTATTAGAGCGATTAAGGTATGTAAACTTTCTATCTATGTGGGGACATCATTGTTCTTCCCCAAGCCACAAGTAATCCATGAAACAAGAATTCTTCAGACCTAGGGTTTTTGCTCAAGTTCGTAATAACCCTATACATGTTCAATTATTTATATATATATATATATATATATCATGTTGTTTTTATTTTACATTCATGATATGTCATTGTGATTTTCATGAACCTGACAGTAATCCATGAACTTATGCTTTGATTTCCATGAGTTCTTAAATACAAGCTATGATCATTATTACTTAGTTCCATGAAGTCATACATTTTTCTCATGATTTATACAAGTTATATTATGTATTTATTCACATGCTAAATTATAAATTTACTAGTTATGTTTACAAGCTATTTCATGAAATTCATGGGCTTTCAAGCCAATTATTTTAAAGTAAATATTTTGGGAGTTGCACAAATTACTGGGAAGGTTCAAATAGCCAGAAACTATGTATGCCAACGTAAGATAAGGGTCGCTCCGCAAGAGGACGATACCTTCAGATTATTATTGGATCCATAATGTTCATGTTCATGTATCGTGCTCCGACAAAGTACGAGATGGCTTAGCTAATCGGGTAGAGATCATACTACATGTTCACGCATGGTGGTTCATGTCGGTTTTGTTTCTGCACTCCCACAGATATACAGATATACATATATACAAATATACATATATATAGATATACATATACAGACATATAGTTTATAGATTTTACACATGTTATATATTCATGTTCAGTTTCAGTTTCGTTTCAGTTCATATTCCTATTATTTCATATGCCTGCTTATTCTTTCAGTTGCTTTATATACAATGCAATTCAAATGTACTAACGTCCCTTTGCATGGGGCCTGCACTTTACGGTGCAGGTGCTGAGTTTCAGAAAGACATATTTTCTTAGTAGGATTGCTTCAGTATCAGCTATCTGGTGAGCCCTATCTCATTCGGGGTGTCAGTCTAGTTATTTATGATTATGCATGTATGCCAAGGCCTTGTTCTAATAAATAGTTTTACAGACTCATGATGTCAGAGGTTTCATACACTCGTCCAGTATTATGTCATGTTAGTCATGTCAGCATTATTTTCAGACTCATCATGTTTTACTCAGATGATTTTTCTATTATATTTTCAGACTATAATTTTAGTATTATGGTTTACATGTTTTAAATCATTACTTTAGTGTGTTTTGATGCCCATGTTGATAAGCAAGCCATGTGGTTCGCTCAGTCACATGCAGTCAGGCACAGAGTATCGTGTTCCTCCCAAGCCATGGCTCGGGCGTGACAACTTACCTCAATTATCAAGTTTCATAGCCTGAGCTGCATCCATCACATCTGCACCAATAGCGTTGACCATACAAGGTATGTAAGGTAGGTTCATTATTATAGGATATGAATAAGGAAATCATACCGCATGAGTATTAATATGAAACTGTAATCTAAAAAAGAAAGGATAAATGGATTTCACATACCCTTCAACTTTCTACAAAACCCTTTTTGCATTATTGCTTCTCCATGGCACTTTAACTTTAACATAGGCTATCTCTGTAGCCCGTAGCTTTCGGACCTGACGATCTAGAATGGAAATTGGGACCTCTCGACAAGCTCTTTGTAATATAAACATCGTCTACAGGGGTAATATCGGGTAAACTGCTCCATGTTCTAGGGGAAAAGATGGCTCGTAGGCCGCTTGGTTAATTCTTCAGGTAATATTACACGATCCAACATTTCTAGGGCTAAGCTGCTTTTTTTTACCAATTCTCATCACGCCTTTCATAGGCGATACCTTTATAAATCATTGATTTGGAATTCTAAGTCTTATTGTCATTCATTCGAACACCACCTACTAATGATTAAGGCAGTCAACATCCTTTGCCGCGAGACTTTATCTGTTATGACTTAATTCCTTAAATTAGATCTCATTAACTCTGGTTTACTTACTTCCAATCATTCGATATGAGTCATACATGTCTGCTTCTTCAGAGCTCCATAGGGTATCATTCTAATGCTCATTAAGATAGTTATCATTGCGCGCAACCTCCTAGGGGATAGAGGGTCATCTCCCACTTCCTTTAGGATCAACTATGCCAATCCATAATACACCTTCAAATATCTAAACCATATGCTTGATTCACATATCTATCTGAGGGTAGGTCTAACCAAAGTGCTCTAAAGTTTGTTTCGAACAATCTTCTGTGCTTAGTCATAAGTTGAGTACCCTTGTCAATTTTCATATAACCAGAGACATTGTGGAGGTGAACCATCTTCTTAATCATACAATCTCGTGTGGTCTTTAGCAGCATAGATAATTCTCATCGACAAAAAGTGAGCCGGCTAGTCAGCTTATTAGCAATCACCCAAACAATCAAACTCATGATAACAACGAGGTAAATCCTTAGAAGAAAATTCATATTTAACTACCTCCTAGGTTATATCGGGTCCTTAAAGTTTTGAATTCATCTACTGACTTCTGGTGCTCAATCTTTTATCCCCTGACTATTAATATACCTGCTATAATCCCTATGGGGGTTCCCTTCTCGTATCTTTCCGTTAATACATCCATTTAACATTTTGATACACCTTAGTACATCCTCAATGGATACTAGTGTTGCAATCAGGGGACTTCTGTATTAATCTTGTTTTGTAGTTTTGGCTATGTTGGGAGTACACAAACGCTCATGGTACCTTTGGATCCTTTTTCGTTAAGTTCAAAGGTTGCGATTTTCTTTTGTTAAAATACCCTCTCAAATCAGACAGATGGGATCTTTATCCTGATGTTCCTTATCTTTCCATACAAAGGATGACTCCATTGAGTTCTGCATCTTAAAAGTACCATCATTTGAATTCATTCGTCAAAATTCCACTTAATTCACTGATACACTCCTTAGACTAATTCCTTCCCTTTAATTTCCACACTAGACAATCCGTTTGCGGCTACATGGTTGGTTGCACAAGTTACTATACTACTTAATTCCAGCGATATAGGATTATCGATACATAAGATCCTTAATAATACTTAAACCCTCACTCATTTTATAAATTTAGCCTCATTCAGCGGTCAGTGTATTAGAACTTTTATTGTTTGATGTGTCTCAATCGTGAATATTCCATAGACAATATCATCAAAATTCTTATTCAGGATCTGAAAGAAAAACCTCTTCGTATTTTCTCATTACCTGCAACTATAAGCAACTTTCTTTAACACTTGTCCATTCATCCATTTTATGCATCATACGACATTCATTATAAAATGTCCTGACATATTCCCATAGTCTCAAACATTACTGTCGGTTATTACCTTTAATGATACTTATCTTGTGAAGAACGGGTCGTTAACTTATTCTCTTATGGGGTCCAAGCTAGATTCTGGAGAACTTAACATTACATAACGTTATTCTATTATATCCAAATATGGTCATTATACTTAGATCGAAACTCCCTCACTTATTTTATGGCTAAAACTTTCCATCAATGGCGCTTTGGGAAGTGATTTCCTTAATCCCTTTGAATCATAGGCCCGTTACTACACTTATCTTGTATAACCTTTAGTCGATTCAAGCATGCTCGCAGATATCTTTATCTGCTAGATATTTTATCTTTCCTATCCGGTCATTCTCCCTTTACATACCTTTCCAACGTCTACTTAGTAGTCTTAGGTTCATTGGCTCCTTCCCTCGTGTCTTATTTGTGTATCTCAAGCTTTCACTCATCGTTACCTCCCTTTACGTACTTCCTGAGAGTTGTCTCACGTTTTAGTACAATTTGCAACGTTATAAGATCCAATTTGAATCTCTATGTCTTGCCATAATCAGATCTTGTGTCTGTTACGATTCACTTTTACACTCGCGTATAAAAGCTACTTGGTAATTTAGCGTTTTTCGTGAACAAACAGAGTCGCCACCTCATTAATTGAATGAGAATTAGGAAACTAATTTAAAGGTTAATTTTGAAGAAAAAAACTTTTTTTAAAATACCAGAGTCCGGGTAAGGGTTTAGGTAATCCTCGAGGAAGATGTTAGGCACCTCGATATTAAGAATCCGCTAATGCAGTTTACCTACAGATCTAACATTTATGGCTAAAAAGTGTATAACTTATTTTATAAAATGTGTTTAAAATATTATATGTATAAAGTGTGAAAGAAGCTTTCCATGACTAAAGCAAAGAAGTATTTTATTTGGAAAATGAGCCTTAGAGGCGTTTTACTTTTAAAAATCATCTTTAGCATTTCAATTACTTCATTAACTCAACAAGTGAATAATAATAATGAAATTAATCTTTCAAAATGTGTGCGGTATATTAAGACTTTGAATTATAATTGTAACTCAACTTCTTAATCCATTAATGAACTTTATTTGCTTATAACTCAAAGATATAAAAGATCTCTAAAGCCAATTAGCAAAAAGTATTTTCAGTTATGAGAATTTTCACAAAATCACTACCTCTTAGTTAACTTTTAAAAAAATGGGTGCTCATTTATTTTCAACAAAGACGCGACCTTTAGGGGAAAAGTATTGAATTTGAACTTGACAAAAACATCTGAACCGTAATTAAGCAAAAGAATATGTACTGCCTTTATCTTTTGTCAAAAGAACGTGACTTTAATAAAAGTGCATTTTTTTTAACTTGAATATTTGAAACCATACACCTGGAAAACAAACTTAGCTCCGGAATTTGAAATTAGTTTTCAAGTCTCTAAAAAAGATTTCTTTACTCTTATAATTTGCGTAAAAATAAAATTGCACCTAGCAACCACAATTAATTCACGCTCTATTCCGGGAAGAAAAGTAAATAAAATAAAGAGTTAGTCATGTAATTCATACAAATAAATAAACGAATACACAGACAAAATTAAAAGACGGATCAAACTATTTGGGCTCAAAGGCCCGCCTCTTGGTACTTCCGCATCTGCCACTGCTGATGATTATTGGGCTGCTAGCTCTAGCGAATAGGCTGACTCGATGATGCCCAACAGAGAAGATGCAAGAGAGTGCATTGGACTCATTTGGGAGAGATCATGCGAAAAATAAAGTGAAAAAGATTAGGGATCTATTAATGTAGCAAAATAATCCATCAATACACTTTACATATGGAATCAAGCAGGACTAAACGAAACAAAGAACTGAACACCTGCGTCTTAGCTATAACATGAACAATGTAAGAGGAAAAATAACGAACAGATAACTTGCCAACTTCGTACTACGACCAATATAGTTCACACATGTCATGGTTGGTAACTAACATTCCGGACAGAATCAGAAAAGGAAAGCTGACGATAAACTATCACAAGTTAAGCGAGAAAGAAAACAGTAGGAAAAAGACTACTCTGAGAAAATTTAATCCTATTCTTATGAAACTAAACAGAACCATTACAATTCAATATTAAATCATGCCTTTACGTATGAGGAATAAGAAATCTAATTATTCAGATCAAACATGCTCAAAGCCAAACCGAGAAGCTAATCCATTTTTTTAAAACATATAAAGAGCTAAAACAAAATAAACTAACATTCTAACCTATGAATCTACATGAAACATATAGAGGATAACAGAATGAAAATACTAAGGCAGAAAAGGAGATTATTAGCTCATTGATGTTGAAGGCAAGAGGAGAAACAGACTGAAAAAACAACTCATGTCCAAACAATTTGCATTTACATTTTTTGAACTTAGCTGAAAATTAACATCTTAACCCTAATTGAAAGTATAGGAAAGGTAACTGTACTATTAAACTCATGTAACAGCTAAAACGTATAACTGAAAAGAAAATACAACAGACAAAGCAAAGCTAAAACATTTGATAAAATAAACTACTGTAATTCATACTGAGATTTCAATAAACCAAAAAAGAACTGAAAAACAGTAAACACGCTAAAGCAACATAACTGCAAGTAAAACGAAAATACTAGAAAAAACTACATCAAAAACAGAGTTGAAAAGCAAAGGAGGAAGGAAAATTACCTGTTGCGGAGCAACGACTGGGGCGACGAACGTCGATGATCGATTTCGCCAACGGTTTGAATTCTTCACTTTGAGCCCGTGAAGAGAAATCAAAAGTGGGCAAAGAAGAGAATTAGATTTTTAGGAGTTTTAATCTTAGTCGACTCATTTGCGAGCCGTCTTAGTAAAGAACACTGTTCTAACCCCCAAAAATTGTGGTCTGAATGAGAAGTGGAACCCCAAATATTAGGGTTTGAATGTTTGAACGATGTGGGACGGATCCCAAATTCGGATTTCAAGTCGATGTTTTGGAGAAAATTCGAAATTTGAGCTGTGACAACGATCGTTAATGGGATTGTACCCGAAAATCAGAAAAGGAGAAAAAGAAAAAGGAAAATGGAGATGTTACAGTTCGAAATTCGTTGGACAAGCACAAGGGGGAAGGGACAAACTCTCATTAACTCGATTGCCCGAAATGGCGAGGAAAGATCTGGAATGGTAGAAAGTAAAGAGAATCTTCGCCGACAATGGCGAGCCCGCGTGCTAGGGCGTGGAGGCGGCGTCAATGAACTATTAAGGCTGCTAGGGTTCATTTCCTTGGCCTTGGGCGAAAATGGGAGACGTGAAAGATTCTGGGAAATAAAGGCTTATGGGTCGGGTTTGGTAATGTTGGGCTGATTTATGCGAATTAGATGGGCTGGAGTTGGTTCGAAATTGGTGGAAATAGGGAGGCCGTTTTAGAAGTTTAAAATATGGCCTCTTGTTAACCAAATGACCACATTGAACCTGTTTTTGAAATAAAATTAAGATGAACCATTAGTTAATTAACCAAGCTTCTTAACTTTAACAAAGTGCAATACTTACTATTGTTTTTTAAATACGCTAATTATAGTAATTAAGATGTAAACGACTTTAATTTATCAATTTAAAAAACGAACTAAATTAAACACTTAGTTTTTTGACATAATTGATACTTAAAACTATATGTAATATATATTAGGATGTTTTCTAGTAAAATGGCAAAATAGTACTAAAATAATTTAGAAAATATTTTTTGACTATATCAAATAGTTATTTAACTCTGTTTGAAATTCAAGAAGCTTGACTATTTAATTAAAATGTGGAGGGTCAAAATTGGGTGTCAACAACCCCCCTTCGTTGTTCAAGGATGGTGGAGCCGTCCCTGAGCAGCGAAATTTGACAAACCCAATTTTTTCCGACCATAAATTCATCTCTTTTTAAAATGACACAAAATTTGAGGAATATTGAGACTGATGAATCTAGAACTGGATTGGGGGAGTTTGGATTACGGTCGAGCTTTAGTATCGAGTTCGCCTACATATCAGGTCGTATGTAGTTCGACTCAATTGGTGGAAAAGGGTATTCCTTATGCGGACATAGCCTTTGGTCTGAGACAGATGACTCTGAATTTTGAGTATGAAAAAAAGGTTTGTGACGTCCTACTTATGAATGTGGCGTGCTTCACACCCATGAATAAAAACTTACATGGACATAATTTCCATATATCTAAAGCGTGTTGTCACTTGTATTTGAAAGAAGAGGTAAAGTTCTCCAGTATAGACCCAAAATTATACTGGATGCGAATGTTGAAGAATGGTGAACTGACCTTGACACGAGTAACCTACATGCCTTCTTACAGGGGTGTAGTTTGAAAGTGGTGAATAGTATATCCTCGACTCTCGCCCGAAGAGTTTGAGCCCCTCTTCTACAATTTGCCCCAGTTCGATGACTAAGAAGAAGTTCTGCGTTGTGCTATGTTTTTCTGGTGTGGCTTGCAAAGTTTGAGACAAAAATGTTAATAGCAAACAAAATATCAACGTAAATATAAATTGTGTAAACCTGATTTGGATATGCCACGTTGAAGGAGGTGACGATCCAATTTAACTGTATTGACAATCTTATTTAACGTGTCACTTTGAACGAGGTAACGGCCAACGCGTCTCTTATAAAGGCGGATGACCCAAATCTTGTTTAACATGTCACACTGAAGGAGGTGACGATCCACTTGAATATGATATGTGCCACTTTGAACGATACGGCCCAACGTATCTCTTTGAAAGGCGGACGACCCAAATTCGAGATAAAATTATTAGTAGAAAATGCAATATAAATGTAAATAAATTGCACAAACCTTGTTTAACATGTCACACTGAAGGAGGTGACGATCCAATTTATATAATGTATCACTTTGAATGAGGTGACGGCCAGTGTGTCTTTTCGAAAGGTGGATGACCCAAATGCGATATGCCACATTGAATGAGGTGACGGCCCAACGCATATATTTGAAAGTCGTATGACCCAAATTAAATGTGATATGCCACTTTGAATGAGGTGACGGCCCAACATGTCTCTTTTAAAAGTGGACGATCCAAATTAATTATGATATGCCACATCGAAGTATGTATGATATGAATGCAATGCATATGCCAGGTACCTTTATCCTTTAGTATATAGGCATTCAAATTTTATGAACTGCACACCCATGGGGGACCCGCAAAATCCATATACTCCTCCGGAATTTCTCCACGGAGCTCAGCTCTTGGATGTAATAACTGTTACAGGCATGCAACTCATTCCTTGCGTATCATCATCATCTCAATGTTGTCAATAATCTCATAAGTGTTCTTACCTTTTCGGTATCTTGGACCCACAACAAGTTCATACCACTCTCATATCAATATCATTAGAACCACGAGTGTATGAATGCAAATGACAATAAAAGGCAAGAAATCAGAATGTATAAGATGCACCAAAGTATAACAGATAAATGTCACATTCTTCCAGAATTCATTAACACATATTCCAAGTAGAATCAGGATATCATATCAAGCATATGTGATGAATAAGCACAATAATAGCAAATATCGCGACGAGCCCAAATAATGTCCAGAAGCCCAATCAACAGTAGTCAGAATCATCTTAAGGCTGATTCTACAAATCACCCATCATCATAGTTCAACACCGGTACCCACTCAAAAGTTCATCACAACCGTCTGAGTAGGACCCCCAATCATGCCCAATACCCCTCAATATTTATAACTAACTATGCACTTCTATCAGAGTCTAGTAAAAGTAAATCGTAGCCTACATCTAGGCCAAACATGAGCCTCAATCAATCAAACCTATGTGCTAGCCTTGCCTTTCCAGAGCACCTCATGGTAATTAAAGTGTAACACGTATTTACTATTCGTTAATATAAAGTTTACACATAATACAAGGATTTAGTCCTTAAACAAATCAAGACATCAAAAACCAATCCCAAGCCTATGTCATCAAGACTCAAACGTTATTACTCAAAAAGCATGAACACATACTAGGTAATCACATCATTGAGTTAATTAGAAACCTAAGCTCATTTGGACCTTCAATTAAACAATAAAAGAGAAGCCATAAATCATAAACCCTAAAATTCCCCCAACTCAAAAAGGGTTTCTATATTCAAATTAAACTCCACAACATGATTATCTATCATATTCCATCACAAATTCACAATATTAAAGTAAACTAATCCATAAAACACCCTTAAATCAACGATTCAACTCTCTTAATCTCATATGAAACCTATAACTTATTTTCCCCATTTCACATGCATACTATATCACCATTAAAATACTTTAAATCATGAAATCTAATCACAAAGGGTGGAAACCTTACCTCAAGTGAAGAATTTACTCCCAAACTTCAGAAATCTCCCTTATGGGGCTCCAGGTTCGAGGAAAGCTAATTTTGGGAAAATGATTCGACCTAGAGAATTAAATGGGTTTATTGATTCAGAGATTTTGCCCCAGCAGAATCGACTCTGCTGGTGTGGTCTCGCTACCACATAAAAGATCTCACTGGAGGCAGAAACTCACCAAATACTCATACCCCGCTTTTGCGAGCCAACCTTCATAGAGGCAAACATGCAGGAGTAGATGGCCCACCCGCTTAGGCAAACACCAGACATCAACAACTATAAAAGCAACTCAAACTTCCACCAAACACCCGAAACACTCCCAAGATACTTCGGAGGTAAGCAGTGCTACAAACTCACTTGCGACCTTAGATTTCCATTTAACTGAGCTAAGATGTAATGTTCTAAAGAATCGTCCGAATAACCAAATAACCAAATATTACAAATAAGGCTACAAAATACATATAATTATCTCGGGAAGCGAACTAATAACTCGACCAAGACATAAATGGCACTTCGGAACTATCAGAAGTGACGGAACCCATAAACGAACTCATCTACTCAAAAGTCAACCTTGGATCAAACTATCTAATTCTAAGGTTCTTATTTTGGATTTGTCATTCGAAACTTATATAAATAGACCCCGAGATTCATGTCATCCATCCCTGCACATCACAAACCCCACATAGAGTCTACAAGAAGGGTAAAATAGGCAAATAAGGGTATTTAGCTAAAATGATCGAATGTGTCATTACAAGAGTCTTCCATGTGCAGTATGATCGCATGTATGATCGAAATAATATCAGGGCATCTATAGGTGTTTCTCATTCTTCTTGATTCTAGATTGTACTATAGAGCGTGAACTTCCTTTAGGATTATTCTGACATGTTTGTTACTCGTGCCTCGCGGAAATGGCTTTAACTCGTCCTGTAGTTTCCAACCTAGTGAACAATGGTGCTATAAAATGCACATTTGTTATGATGTATAATTTTATGGATGATATAAAGTCGCTTGGAATTCTATAGTAGGAATTTGGTGGTTTGGCTTGTTAAGAGGCAGCGGAAGCCTCAGAAGTTGTGGTCACAGGTATTCTCACTATTTGCTCTTTTTTATGCGTACTCGCTAATTGATCTGGGCTCGAATCTTTCTTATGTGACTCTATACTTTGCCTTTAATTGTGGTGTTGAACCCAAATAATTGCTAGAACTCTTTTCTATGAATACTTGTACTAGTGTCCCCATTATTGCTTCTAGAGTCTATAGAGACTGTATTGTGGTAGTTAAGGGCCATGAGAATGTTGCTGATTTGTTTGAGTTAGATATGGTGAACTTTGAGGTACTTGGGGATAGACTATCTTTCCAAGTGTTATGAAACTCTAGATTGTCAATAAAAAATAATTAGGCTTGAATTTCATGATAAACCCGTTAAAGAGTGGAAGAGTGATATTGTTAAACCTCAAGGTAGACTTATTTCGTATCTTAAGACACACGAGATGAACTTGAAGAGGTGTAGTTAACATCCAATTTCCATTAATGACACTCAGGTCGTAGTACCCTTACTTAGCCATTCCAGTTATGTGTTGGATGTTCTGGTTATCGATTTTCTTTTTGGTGAAAGTGTAGACTAAATCTATGAATTCATCATTTTGTACTTAGGCTTGTTTTGTTGTAGTCATGGGATGTCCCTGTGAGGATCATATGGTTATTGTTAGGTTGTTACCTGAGTTTTGTTCTGGGATAACTCATAATACAAAGCAACTCTAGCGAAAATCTTGAAAATTTGAGGATTAGTGAAAAATTCTTAGGCCATAACACTCATTCAAGGACGAATGATCCTGAGAAAAAGATAATGTAACACTACGTAAATCTTAATTAGGTGTCAATATGTTAAATGAGTATTAATATGATATTTTAGATATATGAAGTCCTATCAAGATGATTTTGGGTGGAAATAGTTAATTTAAGATCAAGACATATAGTGAGGTGCATAAGATTCGATAGAATCGTTTAAGTTTACGGTTGATCTGACTTCCAGCCTGTTTATGTGCAAATACGTTGGGAATTTGAGAAAACTCAAAACATAAAACTTCTAGTACTCTTAACTAACTTTTCAGCCATATAAAGCCAAGGTCATATTGAGGTTTGTACAAAATGTTATTACCGATTTATTGAGGATGTGTAAAATAGAAATCCCAATTCTTGTAGGATTAGATTTTAAAGCCCAAGCCTATTTGATAACGTATAAATACAACCCAAAAACGTCTAAGGAGAGTGTTTTTTGACCAAAGGCTTCTATCAATCCCCTATGGTGAGTTTTTACTCAAATTCCTATGCCAATTATATTAAGTTAACACTATATTAACACTGAATCATTATTTGGAATCACTAGATTTTGGGAAATTCATTCAATATCGAATTTGGGAGGAAACTTTGAGATTTCTTCAAAAAGGTAAGTCTCTTACTTATTAATGAATTATATGAAGTTGTTATTATGTTTTATATATGAATGATTGGTAGAATCATGAAATATGATTAATTTAGATGCACTCCATCAAACGCAAAATACTAGTATTTTTGCTGTAGGTTTTCCCTTCGATAAGCCAAAATGCTAATATGATCGAATTTGGCATTTCCAGATAATATAACCGGCAGATCGAGCCTAAATTTTAATTGAATTATCATAACATATATGTATTAAATATAAACAGTGGAGATTTGATTTGGAAGTCTGTAGCAGTGCGGTTTGAGCTATGTACAATAGCTACGAATTTGGTGAATAGTGATAGATTTTTTATCATACAAACATTAATTTGGTATATAGTGATTGCTTGAAGCATAAAACTTATGTTGGAATATTTTAATGGATTTGAGGTATTTTTCTTTTTCAAACATAATTTTCAACCTTTAAAAATGAATTCTTTGGCAATGTTTCATGTGCGTGAGGGACAAGCCTTCATGGAACCTTAGTTGTATCATACTATATATATGTATTTGTAATTTTTCCTATCAAAGGATTATTGAAACTAATTTATAAATCCTTGTAGTTTGAACATGATTTACTCCTATAAGGGATGTTTTAAACTTGATTTTAGAAACTTGGATATTTTATAGTTTTTTGCCTATGAATAGGTTTTGTTGAAGTTAAAACTTATTTAATGACTTTAACATGGTCTCTAAACCTATAAATGACTTGACGTACCCCTATTAACAGGATAATGAACATGATCCACAATGAGTTATTCGGCTAACTTGCCTATATTTCTATTGTTTGTGTTTGGCCTAGCTACTCGGGAGGAAAGGTAGTCACTATGGATCCTAGTGTGGTTTGCCTAGCTATTCGGGAGGAAGGATAGCCATTGAGGGTCAATAATCCTAGTGTGGTTTTGCCTAGCTATTCGGGAGGAAGGATAACCATTGAGGGTCAATAGCCCCAGTGTGGTTTTTCCTAGATATTCAGAGGAAGGATAGCCATTGAAGGTCAATAGCCTCAGTGTGGTTTTCCTAGCCATTCGGGAAAAGAGTGACTATCGACGGTTTGTATTCCTGAAGTAGTTTTTCCTAGTTATTCGGGAGGAATAGTAGCCATCGTGGGTGACAATCCCAATATATTGCTTCTATGTAGTTTAGAGAACCTTAAGTGGTCATCCCTTCATTATATTGATTTGGGCCTATATTGGCATGTGTTACACTTTGCTTGTCTGTGAATGGCTTGTTGATGATCTTTAGTTCATTATTGAAAATACTTAAGGTGATAACTGGTATAATACGTTGAAATTGATATATTTCTATGTTATTGGGTTTTACTGGTGATTTTCTAAAGATTACTGACTTACGCTATCTTTGGGATTTTGAACTATTTTTAATGAACTTAAAGTGTAACGACCTGATCAGACGTTTTGAGAAACAATTAACTATTTTACATATCGTCTATTCCAGAAGATCAATAGTAATAATTTATACCTGGTAGAAAATTTTGAAGTCAAACGGATGACATTTGGTTCACATTGGGAGAAGGTTTCACTATGAAAATTCTAGCATTCAATTGTTTGAATAAATTGTTTATTTTAGGAAAACGTGCTCTAATTGGTGATCTAAAGATTTTGTTAGATTGGAAATATTATTTATGACCTGTAGAAATTGACGGAGCTAATTTTAGAGTTCATTTGGTTGGCTTTTGATAATTAAATTATTTTTAGTATTAAATATGCCTATTTATATTGAAAAGATGGTCATGGGAAGAATTAAGACCCAAATTTGAAATTATTGTTTCTGTTAGCTTTAAATCAGTATTTATGACTTACGGGGATGAGTGGAGTAATTTTCAAGACTTTCGGAGGAGTTTTGGCTAAGGAAAAGGATATTTTGGAAATCCTTAAGTTAAGAAATGAAGAAGTTTGACCAAAGTCAACATTGGGGCCAAATGCATCTTTTTCAAAGTTTCGTCAATTCTGTTAGGTCCGAAATGTGGTTTATGACTTAGTCGAGTAGTTGGTTTGATTCCCAAGAGGTTCAGATGTAATTAAGGGGGTTGATTGAGAAACTAGCTTTTGAGATAGTTTGGAGTTGACCACAGTCAACATCGGGTCAAGATGCATCCATTTGGGTGTTTTGAGAGTTCGACCAGCTTCGTATGACCATTTATGACTTGTAGGAACTTTCGAAATTGGATTTGGACTTTGTTTGGTCAAGTTTAGGTGTTTGAGCCATGGGCTTAAGTCTCTCCCATCTGACTTTTCGATGTACCATTATATTCATTTGATGATGTAACTGAATTTGGATTGTTGGAATAGATGAGTATCAAAATTTATGATCCGTAGCAACTTGAAACGTCAAATTCCGACACCGTATAAGGGAGTTATGCCCATTTTAGTTTCGGGAAAATTGCTTGTTTCTGGCGTGGTCACTGGGGTGGAGCATATGGTCGCTATAGTGAGATCTGATCGCTACAGCGTACGTCTCAATGTATTAAAAATTCAGACTTTGTCTATTCGGTATTTTCTTCATAACTTGAGTTCTAGAGATCCGATTGAGGTGATTTTTTTGGCATTGTTCTTGTCTCAACTAGGGGGTAAGTATCAAATCTTTATTTTGACATTTCTTCAAGTTTAGTTTCATTGGTTATTGATTTTCTCTGTGTTTGGTTGGGAGAAATTGAGGTTATTAAACCCTAAGTTGACATTTGAGTTTTCTTCAATTAATTATGGTTAGATTTGAGTAAATACTAGGTATTTGGCTTGTTTAAACCTTGGGTAAACTATTTCTAATATAAATTTTGATTTCAATCCGGATTTTTGCAAATATTCGATTTATGGGTTTTGACATAAAGAAAGTTTTAACAAACTCATAAAATTGGAGGCTCAATTAGGGTTAGAATTTTATGAAACTTTTGATTATGTCTATTTAAGTTATGGATAACGTGTTTCTAACTTAAATTTCTGATTTTTGCCCTGTGGGCTCAGGGTCACTTTTTGGGTTTCGGACTAAAGTATAGTAATATGGGTGTTGTTAGATTCATATGAACCCGTAGAGCACTATCTTGACAATATTGAACTCATTTTCTTAATAACATTACCATTTTACCTTTGGGGTCCGGGATGAGGTTTTAAATTTACTTTTGACTCCGAGTTCCTAACAAGATATATTCGGTATCATTAGAATCATGGTAATATATAATTGGTCCTTATGTGTTAACTGAATGTGTGTGGTAACATAGTTACATCATGCTCTTATTTGTACTACGACCGTCCCATATTCGCTCGGGAGGACTTGTGGATTAGGAGTTCTTGACTCCTGGTCGGCTACCAGGTAGGTTATGGCTTACCTTATGGTTATACTCCAGTTAGCGAAGCATATGTAGAGTTAGCAATTGTTGGAGAAAGTATGTTACACATTTGGGTACGAAATTGGGATGGAATACTTAGGTTGGTACTGTTGTTGATTGTGGTTGTTTCCTTATTTGATCTAGTGGCTCTTCGCCACGTGCACGATACTAGACTTGACTGTATATATAGAGGAAATATTGATTCATTCTTGACATGATGATTATTTATCCATGCGTGGCACGATTGACTTGATATATTCTCATTGGTGTTGATATATTCTCATTGGAATTGATATCATTCATACATATATGATCATGCATTTGGATCGGGTTGCGTGCCATAACTATATATATGGATCGGGTTGCGCTCCATAACTATATATATGGATCGGGTTGTGCGCCGCAACTATATATATACATATATTGGATCAGATTGTGCGTTCTTCAACATATACTTATATTGGTTAAGGTTGCACGTTTCAAAACATATACTACCCGAACGTAGAGGTATTCTGCTCAGAGCATGTGTGTATCAGTGCATTGCATATGCATTCATATTCTCGTATTCATAATCTCATATTCATATTCATTTGATTCAAACTTGGTATTTGAACTTGTGGTGTTGTTCTTAGACTGCGTAGTGTTTATATATGATTGTGAGCATGCCTATCTTTCAATCTCTTTCTTTATATATGTTATCTAACTGGTGTCGGCCTATGACACCTACCGGTACATAGTGTTTGTACTGATACTATCTTGTTGCATTCTTTTATGAGTGCAGAGTACGTGATAAGGTTTACTTCCTCTCCTCATGATTGATTTCCGAGGCTTTACTAATGAGCGTCTAGGGTGAGCACTTGGACGAATCTGCAGCCCAAATTTCTCTCTTATTTACTTGTCTTATTTTCTATTCTAGACAATATTGTACTTGCAGACTATGTATTCATATTCAAACTTTTAGTATGTAGTAGTAGCTCTTGTTCGGCCTTAGACCAGATTCTTGAGATTGTTATATTATTTTCGTATAATTTCATTATATATCCTAGACTTATTATTTATATTGATAGTTGGGCTGCATTTCATTTCTGATTGAGTTGTGATCAAGGGACAGGTTCACCTACCAGGTGGGAAAAAAGTAGGTGCCCGTACGTTCCCCGATTTGGAATGTGACAAGTTGATATCAGAGCCCTAGGTTACCCGGTCTATTAGTACAAGAGCAATGTCTAGTAGAGTCTACTTATGGGTGTGTTGCGCGCCACACTTATAATTGGAAGGCTATAGGACATCTAGAAATTTTCTATTCTTACATTCCTTTCGTGCTACTTTATTCAAATTGGTATCTCATCGATTCCAATTAGTATCTCCTTGATTCCAATTGGCATTTGAAACTTCTTCACCTTTTCTATCCTTAATGGGGGAGATTGTATGATTGGCATGTCTTCAACGGTTGGTTGCTCAGAAGTGGGGGAAGTGTAATTCTGTCTTAACAACAAGGATTGCTCGAGGTGTGCTTAGAGTGGGAAAGTTTCAGCATCGTCAAGGTTTATTGTGATAGTTGTATGGCACAAGTGATCAATGGAAAGTAAAAAAATTAGCAATGGAAGAGTATAGATGTCTATCTGAAGATAGGTGTAAACTTGGGAAAGATCATTTTAGTTGATAAAGAGGACAGTGGCCGTGCTAAGACTGCGAAGATAAGTTGGGAATATGGACTTGAAGGGCGACCTCTTGGTGATAAGGTGTGGGAAGGTAAGACTTCTTAGGGCCGGGTGGTAGGAATACCTATTTTTCCTATGGGACGGAGGCATAAGGAAAATAATTTGGATGGATCAATCTCCGTTGTATGAAGGGAAATATTGGTATCTGACATATTTGTTGGGATAAGTTGCAAGGTGTACGAGGGTGGATGTCGTATAGGTTATAAAATGTTGAGTTGGCTTGATTTGACAGTATTGTGATAATAGAGTGGAATTAGTGGTTGTGCGTTCTTTTAGGAAATGGTTTTTCGATCAAATTGGGTGGCTGTGTTACTTGTGATGAGTGAAGCTTAGTGGAATGTACAATAGCATTTCTTCACCTAAAAAGTGTGTTCTTGGGTTATTCAAGGTTAGTGATGATAGGGGATTGTTGAAACCAAGAGATTATTGATTTGTGGGTATTTCACAATTTTTAGTATTGAGTGAGTGTGAAAGTCGTATATGCGTTGGTATGTGGGACTCGTCGTAGACTAATGGGAGCTAGTGATTGACTAATAGGAATAACTCCTGCGCTGGACAAGTATGGAGGTATATTTGAAGGATTACCGGGTGTTTCATCTACTTTTTGGATGACATTTATGGGCATTGGTTTGTAAAGGTTCACATTTGATAAGTTATATAATTACTGGTCTAATGACTTTGGAGTTGACCGAAGGATAGAAAAAAAATGCATGGTTAGTTGGATGTGTATGGTTTGGCAAAATAAGGTAAGGGTTGGTTCTTCACCGGTGAGCATCATTTAAGGACTATCGAATAAGGTGTTGGTCAATGAGGTTATTTACGATAACAGACTGATGACGGTGTGACTAATACTAGGGGTGAAGATCTTTTCAGATATCAATGATTAGGTCAGTGAACTTATGAACCAATATAGAAGAAGAATCATTTCGGTTAGGGATTTTTGGCAAGGTTACTTCGATGTAACACTATGAGAATGTTAGCATGTTTGAGCAGTGATCGCTCATTACTTGTCGTTATGATTTTGGATGATAGGTGTGAATTGAGAAATTATGATAATTTGGAACTAGTAAGGTATATCTTCAAGAATGGGGAGAATTTGGATTCAAGCAACGAGAATTCTTGGGTTAGGTGTGGATTATGGTAGCTTTAGTTTCGCACCTTTCAGATGGGGTAAAGTTGTTAGTACGCTCGAAGAAGTAGGTCTACGGTAATTGACTAAGTGTTATGACAAATATTCCATGGGGGTTGTGACTGGTGATAAGTGAATTTGGGGTGACAGGTGTGATAAGATTTATGGATTGGCGGTTGACGTTGTATCAAAATGGGTAATCTCATGGCGTTCTTAAATGAATGGCCGAGAGTGGAGTAATAAGAGAGAATCTTGAGAATCTCTTCAGTTTGAAGAAAGAGAGAGGTTGTGATCGTGGTGGTTAACTATGTTGAAGCGTTGTTCACTAATAGCATGGGTGAGTATTTCAAGCATTAAAGACTTGGAGGTATTTGCGTAAGGAAATGTGTATGGATCGTAAGGTCGATATGGTAGAACTTGGTAAGGTGTGAGGGCTGCGAAGATTCGATACTTTATGGATTGATAAAGGTGTAGCGAGGTATTACTATTAGAGACCCGATGATGGAGGTGTAGTAAATAAGGTCGCGGGCTTTGGGTCGAAATGGTCGAAGTTGTTGGCGAGTTAACAGAATGTACAAAGAGGATTTGATATATTTAGAGTTCATGGGGTCTTATCAGACTTGCATATCGGGTGGAAGTTGAGAAACATTAAGGTTACAATCAAAGGTACGGATCTCTGGTACTAAGTTGATGACTTGGATGGAATCCACCTTGTGGAGTCGTGGGTGATGGCACATGATTAATTACTCATGAGAAAAGGGACGGAATAGGTCACTGCATGCTTATGAGAAGCCTATCAATTATGTATGGAATCAGTTTGGATGGTTATTGATGATTTAGAGATTCAACATGTTGTTCTAAGTCAGATTTGTTTATTTAGGGCCAGGTGGCCCGTGTTTATGTTACCTGAAGGACTTATAGTATTCTAGTAAACCACTGACAGGGGTTCGATGGATTTCAAATCGGAATGGCGGTATGATAGTGTTACCGATTCTTATTGGAGTTTGCAAGTAGAATTCATGATATTTTTCAGTTGGCAATGATTCAGACAGTTCTATTGGGTTACACGAGTACTTGACGATGTATTAAAGAGGTACAAATTGTTATGGGAAGTCTGTAGAGTGATCAATTGATCTTCTACGGATATGGCACGACAATGTAATCAATAGGTATGCTTATAGTACAATGATTTGGAGATTCGAGGAAAATTGGACTTGTGACGTGTGTGTATGTGTTTCTAAGGGATTTTGTGCAATGACAACCTTAATAGTTGAGAAGGAAGGCTAGTAGAAACGATGTTATCAGGTACATGTTGGATTTTGATTGTGGCTACAACTAAAGGATGATTGAAAATTGCGGATTTAACCGGACGTGTAAAGAGGTACAATGGTGATTAAATTAGGAAATTCGAGCGGAGCTAGTTCAAAAATATGGGAATCATTGGTTGAAGAAATTTCGGGTATGGAAAGATGGAAATTGGAGTCATTGTTTTAACTGATAACGTAAACAAGCGGTACTATCGGCGTAATTCTTGCCCATGGAGGCTTTCATGAGGTTTATAATAGAGATTCATTGGTTGTCGTCAGCATTCATACTCTTCTTTATCGTTCGAGGATGAATGATTAATGTACGAACACAAATAATGAGCAGACCAACCCATTTTTATATGTGGGTTCATTTTGTTTAATTGATATCTGATGTAACGACTCGATTGGTTGTTTTAAGAACTAATTCTCTATTTTGCATATCGTCAATTCAAGAAGCTCTGTAGTAATTATTTAGACATGCTAGCAAAATTTGAAGTCAAAGTGATGTCATTTGGTTCACTTTGGGAGAAGGTTTCACTATAGAAATTCTAGCATTCAATTATTTGGATAAATTGTTTGTTTTAGGAAAATGTGATCTGATTGGTGATTTGAAGATTCTATTAGATCTGAAATATTATTTGTGACCTGTAGAAATTGATGGATCTAATTTTAGAGTTCGTTTGGTTAGTTTTTGATAATTAAATTAGTTTAGCATTAAATATGCCTATTTATGGTGAAAATATGGTCACGGGAAGAAATAAGACCCGGATTCAAAATTGTTGTTCCGTTAGCTTTAACTCAATATTTATGACTTGCGAGGATGGGTGGAGTGATTCCGATACTTTCGGAGGATTGTATAAAGAAAATGATATTTTGGAAATCCTTAAGTTAAGAAATGAAGAAGTTTGACCAAAGTCGACATCGGGGGCAAATGCATCTTTTTTTAAGTTTCATCGATTCCTTTAGGTCTGGAATGTGGTTTATGACTTAGTTAAGTCGTTGGTTTGGTTACCGAGAGGTTCAGATGTGATTAAGGGGTTGGTTGAGAAACTAGCTTTTGAGATGGTTTGGAGTTGACCACGGTCAACATCGGGTCAACACGAATCTATTTGGGTGTTTTGAGAGTTCTAGCAGCTTTGTATGATCATTTGTGACTTGTAAGAACTTTCAAAATTGGATTTGGAATTCATTTGGTCAAGTTTAGTTGTTTGAACCGCTAGCTTAAGTCACTCCCCTCTGACGCTTTGATGTACCATTTTATTCATTTGATGTTTGAACTGAGTTTTGATTGTTGGAATAGATGCATATCGAAATTTGTGATCCGTAGCAACTTGAATTGTCGAATTTGACACTGTATGATGGAGTTATGTCCATTTTAGTTTCATTAAAATTTCTGGTTTCTGGCGTGGTCGCTATTGCGAAATCTGGTCACTATAGCGAGATCTAGTCGCTACAGCGGATAGATGGTCGCTAAGTCGGACGTCTCAGTGTATTAAAAATCTAGACTTTGTCCATTTGGTATTTTCTTCATAACTTGAGTTCTATAGCTGCGATTGAGGTGATTTTCGCGGCGTTACTAGGGGTAAGTATCAAACCTTTATTTTGACATTTCTTCAAGTTTATTTTCGTTGGTTATCGATTTTATCCGTGTTTAGTTGGGGGAAATTGAGGTTCTTAAACCCTAAGTTAAAATTTGAGTTTTCTTTAATTAATTATGATTATATTTGAGTAAATTCTAGGTATTTGGATTTTTAAACCTTGGGTAAACTATTTCTAACATAAATTTCGATTTCAATCTGAAATTTCGCAAATATTCGATCTACGGGTTTTGACACAAAGATAGTTTTAACAAAGTCATAAAATTGGAGGCTCAATTAGGGTTAGAATTTTATGAAACTTTAGATTATGTCTATTTAAGTTATGGGTAACGTGTTTCTAACTTAAATTTCTATTTTTTCCCTTGTGGGTCCGAGGTCACTTTTTGGGTTTCGGACTAAATCATAGCAATATGGGTGTTGTTAGATTCGTATGAACCCGTAGAGCACTATCTTGATATTATTGAACTCATTTTCTTAATAACATTACCATTTTACCTTTGGGGTCCGGATGAGGTTTTAAATTTACTTTTGACTCCGAGTTCCTTACAAGATATATTTGGTATCATTAGAATCATGGTAATATAGAATTGGTCCTTATGTGAATATGTGTGGTAACATAGGAACTTCATGCTCTTGTTTGTACTATGACCGTCTGATATTTGCTCGGGAGGACTTGGGGATTAGGAGTTCTTGACTCCTGCTCGGCTACCAGGTAGGTTATGGCTTACCTTATGGTTAGACTCTAGTTAGCGAATCATATGTAGAATT
Source organism: Anisodus tanguticus (assembly GCA_034509755.1). Taxonomy (NCBI): domain Eukaryota; kingdom Viridiplantae; phylum Streptophyta; class Magnoliopsida; order Solanales; family Solanaceae; genus Anisodus; species Anisodus tanguticus. The sequence goes on along the minus strand of CM067555.1, from coordinate 23,243,169 downwards.
AGCGATTGTTGGAGAAAGTATGTTACGCCTTCGGGTATGAAGTTGGGATGGAATACTTATGTTGGTACTGTTATTAATTGTGGTTGTTGCCTTATTTAATCTAGTGGCTCTTCGCGACGTGCATGATACTAGACTTGACTGTATATAGAGGAAAGGTTGATTCATTCTTGACATGATGATTATGTGTCCATGCGTGGCACGATTGACTTGATATATTCTCATTGGCATTTGATATCATTCATACATACATGATCATGCATTTGGATTGGGTTGTGCACCGCAACTATATACATACATATATTGGATTGGGTTGCGCGTTCCACAACATATATTTATATTTGATCGGGTTGCGTGTTCCGCCACATTTACTTATATTGGATCGGGTTGTGCATTCCGCAACATATACTTATATTAGATCGGGTTACGTATTCCGCAACATAGGTACATGGACTTTGCGGGTCCCTCATGGTTCATGACTCCTGGGACGTAGTGGTATTCCGCTCGGAGCATGTGTGTATTAGTGCATTGCATATGCATTTATATTCTCATATTCATATTCAATGGATTCAGACTTGGTATTTGAACTTGTGGTAATGTTCTTGGACTATGAGTGTTTATATCTGATCGTGAGCATGCCTATCTTTCAGTCTCTTTCTTTATATATGTTATCTAACTGTTGTCGACCTATTGTACCTACCGGTACATAGTGTTTGTACTGATACTACCTTGTTGCATTCTTTAGTGAGTGCAGAGTATGTGTCAGGGTCTACTTTCTCTCCTCGTGACTGATTCCCGAGGCTTTGCTAACGAGCGTCTAGGGTGAACACATGGATGGATCCGCAGCCCATATGTCTCTCTAATTCACTTGTCTTATTTGCTATCCAAGACAATATTGTACTTGCAGGTTATGTATTCATATTCAACCTTTTAGTATATAATAGTGGCTCTTATACGTCCTTAGACCAGATTCCTTGGGATTGTTGTATTATTTCCATATCATTTCCTTATCTATCGTAGACTTATTATTTATATTGATGGTTGGGTTGTATTTCATTTTTTATTGAGGTGTGATCAAGGGATGGGTTCACTACCAGGTGGGAAAAGGATAGGTGCCCACACGTTCCCCGATTTGGGACGTGACATATGGTAACGAGAATGACTTAAGAATTCGAAGTGAATATATCTTCATCATTGACTTATACTGGAATTCATGAGATGTTATCATTTGTTTTAAATTGTTTCTTAATACTGTTTTCAAATACACTTATTACTTATATATTTTGCTATTAACTATTGTCCTGGAGACATTCACGAGTACCAATACTTAGGCATACCATTTTTATTTTTGATGGTATGTTAGGTAATGAAGAAGAGCAGGTTCGTGAGATGCGTACAGAGTAGGAGAACTTGCTATTTTACAGCCATATTGGTGAGCGCACACCCTTATTCGTGGGATACCCTATCTACTAGCTTTATTGTTTTAGTTTACGGGCTGCGTCCCGATGTTTAGACTCTGTTTATGTTTCTTAGAAGCTCCATAGTTAGACATTGTGTTGTGGATAGATAGTTGAAGTCTCATATGACTTGTTGGGCATTTGCTAGCTTCATGACTAATTATTTATATTTGACTTCCACTGATTTTATTTTATAAGTGTGAGCATGATTTTAGTTAGCCTTAAATGACTTGTTTTAAGTAAATATTGAAAGATTATTAAAAGAGATTACACATTTATTGATTTTATAAGGTGCTTCTGGTGTTGTTCATGGCACCGAATGCATGTTGCGTCAAGGGTGAGTTTTGGGGCGTGACAAGCTTGGTATCAGAGCCTAGGTTTAGAGTCTTCCTTGTGAAGCCTGATCACCTGTATGATCGAAAGACAACTAGGACTTTTATATGTGTTTCTCATTCTCCTTGATTCTAGATTGTGCTATAGATCTTGAACTTCCTTTAGGATCATTTTGAGGTGTTCGTTACGCGTGCCTCGCAGAAATGGATTTAACTCATCTTGTAGTTTCTAACCTAGTGAACAATGGTGCTATAAAGTGCACATTTGTTGTGATGTATAATTCTATGAATGGTATAAAGTTGCTTGGAATTCTGTAGTAGGCGTTTAGTGGTTTGGCTCATAGGGAGGCAACTGAAGCCTCATAAGTTGTGGTCACAGGTATTCTCACTATTTGCCCTGTTTAATGCATACTCGCTAATCGATCCGGGCTAGAATATTTCTTATGTGACTCTATACTTTGCCGTTGATTTTGGTGTTGAACCCGAATAATTGTAACCCTTTTCTATAAGTACCTCTGCTTGTGTCTATATTATTGCTTCTAGAGTCCATAGAGACTGTATAGTGGTAGTTAAAGGCTGTGAGAATGTTGTTGATCTGTTTGAGTTAGATATGGTGAATTTTGAGGTAGTTGGGGACAGACTGTCTTTCCATGTGTTATGAAACTCTAGATTGTCAATCAAAAATAATTAGGCTTGAATTTTGTGATAAACCCATTAAAGAGAGGAAGATAGATATTGTTAAACCTCAAGGTGGACTTATTTAGTATTTTAAGACTCACAAGATGAACTCGAAGATGTGAAGTTACCATCCAGTTTGCATTAATGATACTCAGGCCGTAATACCCTTACTTATTCCCTATTCTAGGTATGTGTTGGACCTTCTGGTTATCGAATTTCGTTTTGGTGAAAGTGTAGACTAAAGCTATGAATTCGTCATTTTGTGCTTAGGCTTGTTGTAGTCGTGAGATGTCCCTATAAGGACCATATGGTTATTATTGGATTGTTACTGAGTTGTTTTTTGGGATAACTCGTAATACAAAGCAACTCTAGAAAAATCTTGAAAATTTAAGGATTAGTGAAAAATTCATTGGCCATAACACTCATTCGAGGGTGAATGATACTGAGTGGGGGATAATGTAACACTCTGTTTATCTAAATTAGGTGTCAATATGTTAAATGTGTGTTAATGTGACATTTTAGATAAATGAAGTCCTATCAAGATGATTTTGGGTGAATAGTTAATTTAAGATCAAGCTGAATAGTGAGGTGCATAAGATTCGTTGAATCGTTTAAGTTTATGATAAATCCGACTTCTAGCTTGTTTACGTGCAAATACGTTGACAATTTGAGAAAACACAAATGTAGAGTTGTAGTCCTTTTAACTAACTTTCTAGCCATATAAGGCCAAGGTCAAATGGAGGTCTGTACAAAAATTTATTATCGATTTGCTGAGGATGTGTAAAATAGAAATCTCGATTCTTGTAGGATTAAGCTTTAAAGCTCAAGCCTTTATGATAACCTATAAATACAACCCAAAAACGTTTAAGGAGATTGTTTTTCGACCAGAGGCTTCTACAAATTCCCTAAGGTGAGCTTTTACTCAAATCCTTATGCCAATTATATTAAGTTAACACTAGATTAACACCGAATCATTATTTGGAATCACTAGATTTTGGAAAATTTATTCAATGTCAAATTTGGGAGGAAGCTTTGGGATTTCCTAAAAAAGTAAGCCCCTCACTTATTAATGGATTATATGGAGTTGTTATTATGTTTTATACATTGAATGGTTGGTAGAATCATGAATATGATTGATTTAGATGCACTCTATCAAACCCCAAACCCTAGTATTTTTGCTGATACTAAAATATTCATTTTATGTTGTTTCTTTACACGATGGTTTACTGTTAAGGCATATATCATTTTTTTCTCTATGCTTATTACTTTACTCCTTGTGACATTGATCCAATAAATTCTTTAAATTCAACTTGTTGTCCTACTAGTATATGTTTTGGTAAATTATTATGTCGTCTTGTTATTACTTTTAAATTAGGGTCTATTAATTCTTCTTCAGGATAGTCATTAGTATCTTCGTTTACTATATCATCTGTCCTAGTATTTTTGTTGTAGATTTTCCCTCGACAAGCCATCTTTCGTGGTGGTTCCAGATAATATAACCGTTGAATAAAGCCCAAATTGTAACAAAGTGGTAACAACATATAAGCCTGAAATGTGAACCGTGGAGATCTTATTTAGAGGTCCGGAGCAATAAGGTTTGAGCTATTAACAATGGCTGTGAATTTGGTAAATACTTATAAATTTCTGATCATATAAATATCAATTGGGTATATAGTGATTGTTTGAAGCATGGGGAATACGTTGGAATAGTTTAACGAGATTTGAGGTATGTCTATTTTTTTAGCATACTTTTCAACTTTTAAAAATGGATTCATTAGCAAGGTTTCATGTACGTGAGGACAAGACCTCATGGAACCTTAGTTGTATCATACTATATATATATATATATATATATATATATATATATATATATATATATATGTCTATCAAAGGATTGTTAAAACTGATTTATAAAGCCTTGTACTTTGAACATGATGTACCCCTATAAGGGAAGTTTTAAACTTGATTTCAAAAACTTGGATATTTTGTGTGTTTTGTCTATGAACGGGTTTTGTTAAAGTTAAAACTTATTTAATGACTTGAACATGGTTTCTAAACTTATAAATGACTTGAAGTACCACTATTAACGGGATGATGAACATAATCCATAATGAGTGATTTGGCTAACTTGGCATGATTTCTATTATTTATGTTTGCCCTAGCTACTCAGGAGGAATGACAGTCACTATGGATTATAGTGTGGTTTGCCTAGCTATTCAGGAGGAAGGATATCCATCCAGGGTCAATAGCCCCGGTGTGGTTTTGCCTAGCTATTCAGGAGAAAGGATAGCCATCGAGTGTCAATAGCCCCGATGTGGTTTATCCTAGCTATTCGAAAGGAAGGATAGCCATCAAAGGTCAATAGCCTCGATGTGGTTTGCCTAGACATTCGGGAGGATGAGTGTCCATTGAGGTTTCGTAGCCTCGATGTGGTTTTTCCTAGCTATTTGGGAGGAAGGTTAGCCATCGAGGTTGACAATCCGATATGGTGCTTCTATGCATTTTAGGGAAGCTTAATGTCACACCTTTGTTATATTGATTCGGGCATGTATTGACATGTGTTACACTTTGGTTAGAATTTGCAAATATATAAAACCTGGTGGGCGAATTTTCCATCTCCAAGGAAAAACGCTTGTTGATGATCTTGAGTTCATGATTGAAAAGACTTAACGTGATGAACTATATAATACATTGTAATTGATATATTTCTATGTTATTGGCTTTTATTGGTGATTTTACAAAGGTTACTGACTTACTCTATCTTTGGGATTTCGAACTATTTTTTAATGAACTTAAGGTAACGAGAATGACTTAAGAATTCAAGGTGATTATATCTCATCATTGACTTATACTGGATATTCATGAGATGTTATTATTTGTTTTGAACTGTTTCTTAATATTGTTTTCAATTACACTTATTACTTATATATTTTGCTATTGACTATTTTCCCGGAGACACTTATTGAGTACCCAGTACTCAAGCATACCATTGTTATTTTTTATGGTATGTTAGGTAACAAAGAAGTGCAGGTTCATGATATGCGTACGGAGTAGGAGAACTTGCTGCTTTACAAACATATTGGTGAGCCCACACCCTTGTTTGTGGGACACCCTATCTACTAGCCTTATTGTTTTAGTTTATGGGTTGTGTATCCCGATGTTTAGACTCTATTTATGTTTCTTAGAAGCTCCATAGTTAGACGTTATGTTGTGGGTAGATAGTTGAAGTCTCATATGACTTGCTGGGTGTTTTCCACGTTCATGACTAATTATTTATATTAGACTTCCATTGATTTTATTTTATAAGTGTGAGCATGATTTTAGTTAGCCTTAAATGACTTCTTTTAAGTAAATATTGAAAGATTATTAAAAGAGATTAGACGTTATTGATTTTATAAAGTGCTTCCGGTGTTGTTCATGTCATCGTCTGCGGTTGCGTCCAGGGTGGGTTTTGGGACGTGACAACAGTTTTGCCAAGAATTTATGGTGGAAGCACATAGTTCCAAATATTTTGTACATCCGGGATCCACTAAGATGTATAAAGACCTGAAGCAACACTATTGGTGGAAGAATATGAAGGTAGATATATCATATTTTGTGGCTAAGTATTTGAACTGCCAGCAGTTGAAGGCCGAACACCAAAGGCTTGGTGGGTTGGCTTAGAATATTTTAATTCCTCAATGGAAGTGGAGATGATCAATATGGACTTTGTTGTGGGTTTACCTCACACGAAGGCCAAATTTGACTCAATTTGGTTATTATGGATTGACTTATGATGTCTATGCATTTCCTTCCTATGAAGATGACAAATATGGCAGCGAGTTATGCAAAGCTATATTTGAAGAGATAGTCAGATTGCACGGGATCCGACATCCATCATATCTGACAGAGGTACGCAATTCACTGCTTATTTTTGGAAATCATTCAAACAGGGTATACGAACTTGTCTAAATTTGAGTACTGCCTTCCATCCTTAGATAGACGGGCAGGCAGAGAGGACTATTCAAACCCTCAAGGACATGTTACGATCGTGTGTGATTTATTTTTTTAGGTAATTGGGATGAACATCTACCTCTTGTGGAATTTGCTCACAACAATAGTTATCTAGCAAGTATTTAGATGGCTCCTTATGAAGCACTTTACGGGAGGCGTTGTAGATCTCTAATTAGTTGATTTAAAGCTACTGAGGTAGAATTATTGGGCCCTGCCTCAGTTCAGGAATCTATTGATAATGTGAATCTCATTTTGCAATGACTCAAAATAGCTCAGAGTCGATTAAAGTCCTATACGGACATGAGACATCGTGAGCTAGAATTTTTTGTTAGTGACAAGGTATTATTGAAAGTGTCACCAATGAAAGATGTAATGCGGTTTAGTAGAATTGACAAACTTAGTCCTCGTTTTATTGGCCCTTATGATATTGAGGTTGTATAAACATGATCCTTTTCACATCTTGACCCATGAAGAGATTGAAGTGAACGATGGGTTGTATTATGAAGAAAAACCTGTGCAAATCTTGGACATCTAGTTAGGAGTTTGACAACTAAAGTTGTAGCTTTAGTTAAAGTCCTGTGGCAAAATCATAATACCGAAGAAGTGATTTGGAAGGCGGAGAAGGACATGACAAAAAATACCCTCACTTATTGTGTGAATGTTGACTAAAGGTATGAAACTCCTCACTTTCGTGTTTAAACTTGACTACTCCCTCTGTACCAATTTATATGACATGCTTTTGTTTTTAATCAGTCCCAAAAAGAATGACACATTTCCTTATTTGTTAACAATTTAACTTTAAATTTTACCTTTTATGTTTAACGAGATGATCTATAACCACACAAATATCTTTGGCTTATTTTAGACCACAAGATTCGAAAGTGTTCATTTATTTCTTAGGCTTCGTGATGTATATAAGGAGAGGTGTAAGTGTGTAAGTGGGTCGGGTCTTGGTTATATTCGGGTCGACCCAAAAATAGATACCAAGATTACGGTTCTCGGCTTAGTCGGGCAGGGTGGTGTTGTGGGGTTATATCGGGTAGTTGTGGGTGGAGTCGGGCTTAGGCATTTTGTGGGATTGTTACGGGTGTGTAGAGGTTCAGGATGATAGTTGGGGTTTGGTGGTGGCAAGGCTTTGGAAATGAACCAAAACAGTGAGGTCCGATAAGGGGAACTTGGTGGGGATATTGGTAAGGTTGGTTGTGTTTGTGTGGGGATGCAGGTAGATTCGGGCAGTGGCCCTTTGAATGGAGGTTGGAGGGATGGTGTGGTGTATAGTGGAGCAAGTAAACAAGTAACTTGGATGAGGAGTGGACACAGGATGCTAGGTGCAAACCCGAGTACACACCAAGTATTATACGGTCGATATGGGAAGGATGTTGACACGATGAATTTATTGCTTGAATTGACACCAAGATGTGTTTGGTCAATTTAACAAGGATTAGATTGAGGTTGCTACTACAATTCTCAATACTAACCAAGTGAGGGTGACCGGAACCTTAAAATATAACACAAGATACACGGCCCTCCCGAGTGCCAAATAATATATACAACCTCAGGTTGAATACCTTAGCTTTTGTGTAAAACTCTCTTTATATATATCATCAACAACTGCCCCATTCCAATTTCCTAAGGGTCCTATTTATAGTAGCGAAAGGACCATTCTAGAAGGGAAATACAAGGGACACAAAAACAAGCCATTCGGCCAAGGTGGGAACGGGGAAGGGATCTTCGGTCGGGGGGAATGAATACCGATTTCCCTTGTGTTCTAGAACCTTTCTTGGTGGCTTCCACATATGAATGTTAACTCTTAAATGAACTTCTTGGAGAGTGTTGAGAATCATCTCCCATTGGCATACATCTTGGCCGATCAGTTAGGGGAGTGGTTCAACTAACTCTTCGGCTTCATCAAGTTCATCTTGATGTCCTCCAATTAAGGAAGTTCATGCACGAATTATCCTCTTGAAGACCACACCTTCTAGATGATGCCTTTGCTTTTGCTACCTTGTTCAATCCTCGGCCAAGTCACTATTTGGATGAAATCCCTTCGGTCTAGTCACCCTTCTTACATAGTGCATTGAATGTGTCCTAAGGGAAGCTAGGGGTTATTACATGTCTTTAATGGTGTCCTAAGTGAACTAGTAATTAATCTAAGATATTAAAGACAACAAATTAAAAGCATGGTCTCGTCCAAGATCATCACTACGGCCGAATAATTGATAATCCTTTGAGACAATAAAGTATTGTCTCCTAATCTGCTCCATATCCCATACAATTTTAGGCCCTTACCATATATTGAAGGCTAACCATTGGCACTCTCGGGATGACACTTCTTAACTTGTGTTGAGGAACCAAGTTCGGGGCCTTTTTTACATCAAACTCCCTTCTTCGAAAGAATTTGGCCACAGATTACTACGGTTCAAGTAAGAGGACACTTCATTATCATACCACGTTGTACCTATGCCTTCGTCTGGACCTTGATTCTTGCATGAGCATTCTCTAAATTTGTCCAACAACTTGAAGGGACCATCCCTCAAGTACTCATCCCACTTGCTCAATAAGTCATACATCAAAGTGCTAAGATGTGCACCCTTTAATTTCTCATCATAGTGACTCACGGGTTCTTGCTTTTGTCTTAGTATGGAATCAACCTCATGCTCTACCAGAAATAGTTCTTTCATGACTGTGATAGGGGTAACAACATACTCACGATCTCGGATTACACGAGGGTAGGGGAATGAAACCACAATCACGGATAGCACTTGAAATCTTGAGTCGACCTTGGTTTACCTCGGATGATTTAAGGCAAAGGTCCTTACACCCTCGGATCAGCCATCCCCTTGGTATGATACTTATGAAGCAGCTAAGGCCATCACAAGCTTTGAATGACCCTTCAAGCCATCCGCGCATTCCATGTTACACCTTGACGACTCATTCTCGTTCAATCGATTCTCGGGTCTTCCTTGGTTGGGAGCCATATTTCAAAATTATCTTGGGAAGAAACTTAGCTCTTTTCAAGTCACCCCAATATCCAACTACTCTCGGTATTAGTGGTTTGTACCTCAAAGCAAAGTTGAGAACCGTATGGTCATTGGCATATATGCACCAAGTTTCATTTTTCCTAGGCACCAATACAATCAGTATCGTGCATGAACAAAGGTCTCCTTGTACAATCAACTCGAAAGTCCCCTTCGAATTATCATCATAGATAGGTAGTGATCTTCTGGGAACCATCTTAAGGGCACAAACACCATCATTTGTTGGAGGTGGTCCGATTGTTGGAACACTCGATAGTGCAAGTTCTGAAACCTCTTAAGGTTCCCTTCAAGCCGACATTTTCTTCCACATTTGTTTGATCATACAATGGATTAGTAAAGAGGGTCCAACCTTGTTTTGCTCCTTCATTCTCCTCCATGTATTCCATACGACTTTTCTTTCATTCACACACTAACATCTCCATAGGTCTCCCCTTCTTTGGCCTTTCTTCTTCTTTCCGCTCCTCAAGTATGCGAGCTTCAGATTCGATTTGATGCTTTTGTGCAATTTAAATCTTCATTTCCCTTACCTTGCTAGGTGGTAAAGGTCTCAACCAAAAATCTTTGCCATCTTTGTGAAAGGAGTAGGTGTTGTCCTATCCATCATGTATGGTCCTTCAGTCATATTGACACGATCTCCCTAACAAGATATGACATGCATCCATGGGTAGGATATCACACGATATTTCATCTTCATATCCTCCAATTCGGAAACTAACAAGGACTTGGTTGTCCACTCTTAGCCCGTTTTCCTTGTTCACCCATAAAAGATTATAGGGCTTGGGATGGACAAGGGTCGACAATTGCAATTTGTTTACCATTTCAATAGAAGCCATGTTAGCATAACTTCCTCCATTAACAATCATGCTACACACTCGGTCCTTCACCTTGCACCGGGTGTAGAAGATTTATTCCCTTTGCGATTCTTTAAGTTCTCCTAGTTGCATACTCAATACATGCTGGAGAACTAGGCTCACACCATCTTCCGCAAGGATCTCGACCTCCTCTTGACTTTCTTCCACCTCGGGTTCTTCCACCTCAAAGGTGTCTCCACATTTTTTGTGCTCCTCTAGTGTCATGACTCTGGGGTTAGGGCACTCTCTTGCAAAGTAGCCAAGTCCTTGACACTTGAAATATCTTGTGCCGCCTCTGACTCCCTTGGCAACTTCTATCTTCTTTCCTTTGTCCTTTCCCGTGTCATCTTGTTTATACAAAGGATTAGAGTATAAAGTACTACTCTTTTCTTTGATACTAACGAGTTTGGTATAGGGGCTAGAAGCACCCTTCTTTTGTTTCCTCTCAAACGTTAGTGCCAAGTGACACACATCTTCAAACGTGTGGTAAGTGGATACTTCAACTTTCTTTTGTATTTCCGCATTCAAACCCCCATGAATCACGCATTATGTTGTGTTTCCTTTTCCTCCAAGTGATATAGCATTGTGACCTTTTCAAACTCCTGGACGTACTCTTCGACCATAAGAACACCTTGCCGAAGCTTAGTGAGTTTAAGGTAGAGATATTTCTCATATTCTCGTGGTATGAACTTCCTCTTTAAGTGTTGTTTTAACTTCTCCTACGAATCAATCTTGGTTTTTCCGAGTCTTCTCCGCTTGTCTTTAGATTCTCATACTATACAGAGGCAAATGATTTTAGCTTAAATATGGCCACCTTGAAGCACTTACGGTCGTCGTATTGTTTAAACTCAAATAGTCTCTTAATGGCTCTTATCCATTCGAGAAACTCCTCCATGTCCAAGTGTCCGTCAAATGTCGGAAGATCGAACCGTAGGGTTCGATCATTCCCCCTTTCAAGCCTTGATTCCTCTTGTGCATCACCTTCAACATGTATGGGGTTTCTTTGAGTAATCTCATCTCCGGACTCAATGACACTGATCATGACTCGAGCTACAAATTCCCTTATCAATAGTTGCACTTGTTCCGCAACTATTTTGGTAAAGGCCCTCCTAATTTCATTATTTACATGTGCCATAGCATCAAAGCGTGGGACGGGGTCATCTCGCTCTGATACCAATCTGATGTATATAAAGAGGGGTGTAAGTGTGTAAGTGGTCCGGATCTAGGTTATATTCGGGTTGACCCGAAAATTGACACCAATATTGGGGTTCTCGAGTTCTCAGCTTAACCGGGCAGGGTGGTGTTATGGGTTTATATCGGGTAGTTGTTGGTGGAGTATGGCTTAGGCATTTTGTGGGTTTATTATGGGTGTGTAGGGTTAGGATGATGGTCTTGGTTTGGTGGTGGAAAGGCTTCGGAAATGAACCGAAATAGTGAGGTCTGATAAGGGGAACTTGGTGGGGATGTTGGTAAGGTTGGTTATGTTTGCGTGGGGATGTGGGTGGATTCGGGAAGTGGCCATTTGATTGGAGGTTGGAGGGATGTGTGGTGTATATTGTAGCAAGGAAAAAGTAACTTGGATAAGGAATGGACACGGGATGCTAGGTGAAAACCCGAGTACACACTAAGTACTATACGATCGATATGGCAAGGATATTGACACAAAGGATTTATTGCTCGATTCGACACCAAGATGTGTTTGGTCAATTTGACAAGGATTATATTGAGGTTGTTGACTATAGTGCTTAATACTAACCAAGTGAGGGTGACCGGAACCTTAAAAGATAACACAAGATACACGGCCCTCTAGGAGGACCAACTAATGTATACAACCCCGGGTTGAATACCTTAGCTTTTGAGTAAAACTCACTTTATATATATCATCAACAACTGCCCCATTACAATTTCCCAAGGGTCCTATTTATAGTAGCAAAAGGACCATTCTAGAAGGAAATACAAGGGACACAGTGGGAACGGGGAAGGGGAAGGGGAAGGGATCTTCGGTCGGGGGGAATGAATATCGATCTCCCATGTGTTCTAGAACCTTTCTTGGTGGCTTCCACATATGAACTAGTTAATTCTTAAATGAACTTCTAGGAGAGTGTTGAGAATCATCTCTCATTGGCATGCATCTTGGCCGATCGGTTGGGGGAGTGGTCCGACCAACTCTTCAGCTTCTTCAAGTTTATCTTGATGTCCTCCAATTAAGGAAGTTCATGCACGAATTATCCTCTTGAAGACCACACATTCTAGATGATGCATTTGCCTTTGCTACCTTGTTTAATTCTCGGCCAAGTCACTATTTGGATTAAACCCCTTGCCTAGTCACCCTTCTTACATAGTGCATTGAATGTGTCCTAAGGGAATCTAGGGGTTATTACATGGCTTTAACGGTGTCCTAAGTGAACTAGTAATTAATCTAAGAAATTAAAGACAAAAAATTAAAAGCATGGTCTCGGCCAAGACCAACACTACGGCTGAATAATTGACAATCATGTGAGACAATCAAGTATTGTCTCTTAATCCGCTCTGTATGCCATACAATTCTAGACCCTTAGCCTTATATTGAAGGCTAACCATTGGCACTCTCGGGATGTCACTTCTTAACTTGAGTTGAGGAACCAAGTCCGGGGCCTTTTTTACATCACTTAGTGCCCAGTAAAACTACATCATTTAAATTGGGACGAAGAGAGTATTATTTATCTTAAAAGGCCCCGTGAGGACTATGGTGTTGATTATTGGGTGCTAGCTGTGTTTTTACCTTTTTGGGACCACTCTAGTTACAAAGGGATTCTGGAAAAAAAATGAAATTTTGAGATTTAGCGAAAATCTTAGGTGATGACTCTCATTAGAGGACGAATAATCCTGAGAGGGGATAATGTAACACTTTGTAATGTCACGACCCAAACCGGAGGGCCGCAACTAGCAACCGGTACCTTACTCAACCGAGAACCAACGTACGTTACTTCCTCAATTATCATTAGACTCATCTTAGGCCGATAAGGCCACATAATTATACCTCCATAAAGGAATATAAACTTGACATGAAATGGACAAGCCTACAAGGCCTCCATCATAATCGTAATAATACACATGACAACTATCTACAAGCCTCTAAAAGTGGACCAACATCAAAGTACATAGGTTGGGATAGGGCCCCCGACATACCTAAAATGCAAAAGCATATATATATATACCCTGACTCAGTAATGATTCAAAAGGAGATGGAGCTCACCAACCAAAAGTTGATAGCAAGGAACATCCTACTGTAGAGGGTCATCTATCTGTCTACCTAATATTGCATGGCATGAAACACAGCGTCCCCCGATAAAGGGACATCAATACAAATAATGTACCGAGTATGTAAGGCAGAACTGAAACATAACAATAAGAAATTATCAATGAGAGGAATAAGAATCAACCTGAAACCTCTAGATTTCCATTGAGGGACATGATATGCATAATGACTATACTTATATGTAATGCCACTCTACGGGGCTATATCATTTTATATAGAGTACTCTTTTGGGGCTAATATCAATATCAAAAACTTTAACTACCCAACTGATCAGTGGTAATTGCTCGACCGGTCGTAGCTTGATGGTAAATAGAGATACATAATGGCTTAACCGATTGTAGATTGGTGGTATAGTAGGAATACCATATCCATGCCCTTATAGATATTGTATATGCATATATAATGCCATCACTCATTTACATATCTACATACAATGAATGAAGAGTCTTTTAGGATCATTAGAACATCTTTCAGAGTGACATATAGTCGTTCACCCCCCGATTATGTTATGAGCATTAACATATTTATCATATGCCTCAATAGGGACTTAGGAACATATTTAATCATGCTTTGAAAAACAATTTATAGGAGTGAATAACATGGACATGTTCAACTTTCAGGTGTAGATTCAATTATAAAATAACATTGCATTTACGTTTCGTTACTTGGATCATGCCAAAAGAAGAAAGAGTTAGCCTTAACATACATTTGTCGTTTACTTAACGACTCAACGTATAACTTCCTGTGGCACTTCAATCTACATTAAAGATAATAGAAGATATGGTTAATTCCATGGAAGGACTTATAAACACATTCTAAAATAGTAGCTTTCCTATAGAAAATTAGATAGCATTTTCCTTATAACTTTCACATCCCTCCAATTTAAGATAACACCAACCGCAACATGAACAACATCAACAATAACCTATGTTATGCTATCAATAACCAGCAACTCAAGCAATAGCAAAACGAGTGGCAATCTCGGTTTATGATTAAACAAATTTATAGCTTTAAAACCTTTTTTTCCTTCCAGAATAAGTTAACAATAGTAATCACAACATATTTAATGAATCCTTCTTATTTTCAGCCAGAACACAATATTAAAACCACTTCAGAACAGTCAAACAAATTACAACAACTCAAAACCTATTTTCAGGCCATTTCTCCATAAATTTTTACTTTCATAACTTAGTTAAGACTCCGACAAGATCAACCACAACATACTCGAGTTAATCCTCATATCTACCAGCCATACAATATCATAAGAACTACTCCACAATAGTCGACAACACCATAATAACCTTAGCTTGATTTTTAGCCCCTATTTCACAAGTTCTTCACCATTACCAGCTAGAACTTAGATAAGCTTAAATACACGAAGAAGAGAGGATTCCCTAACGTAATCCAGGCTCTTCAAGGGTAGCAAATGCCAACAACTAGCCCTAGGATGAGAATGAATTCCCTTCTCTTGGATTCTTCAAGATTGGAGACAATCCTTCAACTTGAATTGGAAAAAGAAGAGGATTACTTGATGATTTCCTTAGGGTTTGGGGTTGACCTTCTTGGATATAGATTCCATGGTTTCTCTTGAGTTGTAAGCTGAAAATTATGTGTAAGGAAATGAGATAATTCAACCCCTATTAGGGGTCCTTACCTTTGGTTGACCCCCTTATAATATTTGAAAATTTTCTAGCCTTTCCTTTTAAGCAAGTAGGTGATGCACCTTATTGTCACCTACTAGCTTAATAGGATCACATGATGGTTCTTAGTCCTTTTTTAAACACGTGTTTCATCCTCACTTAATAAATAAGATATGCATCAAGTAGCTCAAATGAGTAGGACAGGTAAGCAAGTAGCTCAAGAAAGTAGGACGGGTAAGCAAGCAACTCATTTTTACTTGCTCAAACTCCCATTTCTCACATTTAAGTGCATTCATCAACCTCAACTTAGTTATACATATATTGATTGACAATACGGGATGTAATGTAAATTCGAGTTAGGTGTTAATGTTGAGTGAGTAATATTGTGACCTTTGAGCTGTAAGAAGTCCTATCAAAGTGAATTCGGGTGAAAATAGTCATTTTCAAAACAAGCCAAATACTGAGGTGCGTCAGATTTGATAAAATTGTCCAAGTTTTTGGTAGGCCAGACTTCTGGCTAGTTTTCGTGTAGCTCCATTGAGAATTTGAGAAAACTAGCCCTTTGAAATACATTTCTAACCGAATATGAGAAAGAGATTGGGCCAAACTGAGCTGTGTGTCACACCCCAATTTTGGGGGGTGTGGACGACACCTGGTGCCTTGACGGTCCAAGCGTACTACCTGTATAACATCACATAACACATGTCTGTCAGGGCTGATAAGGCCTCAGAATAATAACCATAATAGATACTGAAGAAGATGAATTGTATGAAGAGACATCCAACCCAACATATATACATATCTCACGAGGCTAACAAGGCCACAACTAACAACAGAAGGCCAACAAGGCCCTAAAACTGTACTAGTGGACTGATCAGAGGCTGACAAGGCCATACAAAATGACTATACATATCATCCACTAGCCTACAAGCCTCTAAGAGTAGTAACACATAACATCAGGTTGGGATAGGGCCTCGCCATACCCAAAATATATATATCAACATATAAACATACCTCAAACTCATACAACAACTCCAGAAGAAGAGGAGTGCACCAATTCAACCTGAAATCAGGTAGCCTATTGGGGAGGAATGTCTATTTGTACCTATGGGCATGGAACACAGTTCCCTAGCAAGGTACATCAGTATGAAATAATGTACTAAATATGTAAGGCATGTAAAATATGTAAATAAATAATGTAATACAAGAGAAGGAAATATAAATCAACCTGAAACTCAAAATGGTCGTCGAGGGCATACAATTGATGTAATCATGAATATATGCATGTAAGTAAAATTGGGCAACTCTATGGGGTCATATAGTATAGTATCACGCCTCTCTATGGGTCAATCTCATCATAATGTACCAGCCATATAGGACTCGGTAATGTCATACCAATCTGCAGTGGTCTGCACGTATAAGTGTCTGCCCGACTAACTATAGTGTGTCTCATTAAGAAAATAGATACATATATATAAGTAAAATGCAAGACAATCCTCAAGGTATACCATGAACCGAGTCGAGTGACCTATGGTCGTTATCCTCCGACTATCGTTATTATCGCTACGTTCATCAACTTTCAACCAATTAACAAGAGATATATAGAATACGGGATATACTCCCGACACGAGATGACAAGGGACATGAGTTACTTCAATAGAGGAGGAGACATAGATATTTCAACTTAACAAGGAAAGTGTCGCCTTAGGAAATTAATTTTAACTTAACAAGGAAAGTGTCGCTTTAGGAAATCATTTGTATTAAAAGTCATGCTAAAAGAACGGTTAAGCCTTACATACCTTTTACAAAGATCCCCAATAACATAACAAAACCATCTAGTACCATACTTCAATCTACACTAAAATAGCACACAATAATCACTCTTTGCAACTAGTACAAGTACGATAATCGACAAGTTCGATTTAGAGCTAAACTCTATCTTTTCCCTTTTCTTCTTCAACTCAAATTCACTCAAACATGTTCAATACATGGTAGAGTACAATAACAACATAATATGAAAGTTACTCCCTACAATTTCCAGCCACAAGAGGCCATACATACACTTCAAATCAACCCAACAATATACAACACCTTTAAACAATCTTCTAGCATCTATCTTGTAGTTCTTCACTTCTACAACTCAACCAACATATGGATTAACTTAAACATATCAAGAAAGAGTTAAACTTACCTTGAAAAATCAGGGAAACCCTCAACGACAAAATTTCTAAGATTGAAGCAAATCACAACAACAAGACAACCACCAAATGAGCTATTCTCCAAGCTTGCATCAACTCTTGGGTGGGATTTAACTCAAATCATTTGGGAAGTGATCTTGATCCTTATGGAGCTGTTAAGGAACTTCTATGAAGGTGGGGGATCTGTTTTGGGTCGAAAATGAATGCAAAAGAGGGTTTGGATAGAATTTTAAACAAGAATGATCGGCCACCGCCAAGATGTACGCCCGGAAGTACGGGCCTTATGTTTTTGTATGGGTTGTACATAGCACCATACTTCTCCGATTGATGAATGGTCATTGAATTGGAAAGTAGACTATCTAAACTTGAATTTAGATAAGTTATGCATTCGATAAATCCTTATACACTAGAAGATATACCCTCCGCAAGTTGGGCCAAAATCCTGTCTAGAATTCTGCCCACATTTTCCCGAGTTTGGAAGATGCCAAGCCCCCTCTCCTTCTGTACAATCAATCAAGTGTCTTACACCCCCTCTCCTTCCTTATAGTCAAGCGAGTGGTTTAAAGCCCCCCTCGACTCGGCAACAAGAGTCAGTTATGGAATAGCCTTTTAGTCAGCTTTTAATTTCTTTGATTCACTTGATCCTGAAACCTTTAGATACACTTTCAATACTTTACATAAAGTCTTACGGTACATATGGTCTAACAAGTGATCCAAACTTACATTAGTCCCCTTACGATACAATCGTGCAATGAGATAGAGTACAATAAGCTTATCGTTTCTCAAAAATTTACAACTCCTTAAAGTTCAATATGATTGCTTTTATTTAATTCTCAAAGTTGATCCTATCCTTGGAATTAGGTTAACATACTCACGACAAATCCCAAGTACAAAAGTACGGGATGTAATATCCTTCCCCCCTTAGAAACATTCATCTTTGAATGTAAAACTCCTCGACCACATGGGCATTTCGGCATAATTTCTCTCTGAAGAAGAAACCAAGTTAAACCTGCCAAACAATTACATATTCCAAGAACCCAAGAATCGGGCCTTTTAAGTGTCATCTCAAATGCTAGCACATACTTTTATCTTAAAGTTGCTTCCTATATTCCTCGTACTAACAACTCTTACCGGTTTTCTGATTTCTTCTACTTCTGGGTTCTAAATTCATTTCCCCATCTAGCTTGAAATTTTCCTTAACACCCTACTATTGCAGGTACTATGAGTGCAACGATCATTATAGTCTTGATGAAGTCTTTCGTGCTCCTAACTTTTCTTGAGCTTATTTTAAGACTTTACTTTAGGTTTGTACTCATTCCATCCTCCTAACACCCTTTACTGGATGCGTCTAACCATTCACCTTCCCTATAATACTGACGTTTATCATGATAGACGTTGTTAGATACATTTACTAAAAGATAGGTCGTCATCCCATTGTCCTTTAGTCTCCACTAAGCAATTTTGTAACATGCCCTCGAACGCCTGATTCATATGCTTGATTTGCATATCTATCTAAGGGTGGGGCTAACCGGAGTTCCCAAAACCCCTTTTCGAAATGATGCTTCAGAACTTAGTTATAAAATGAGTATCTTTGTTCGGTATCATAAAATCGGAGACACCATGAAGGTGAACCATATTGTTAATTATACAATATCGTGTAATTGTTAGTCGTATAGATAGTTCTGATCGACAAGAAACAAGTCGGCTAGTCAGCCTATTAGTAATTACTTGGACAAATCAACTCATGATAACAGTGAAGTAAATTCTTAGTAATTATCTCCAAACTTCATCGGGTCTTTAATGTTCTGCGTCCTCTCACTGGCTCCTGATGTTCAATCTTGACCTGCTGTCAATTAATACACTGGACACAACCTCTATAAGGCTCCTTTTTCATGTCATTCCATTAATTCCCCCATTAATCTGTTACACCTCGTAAGATTAAGATGATAATTAAGAACGTCATTAAGGAAGTAAGATTCGGATATTGAATATAAGGAACGCTTACATATGTTAATACGGAAAATTAGTGTATAAACGGATGTTATTCTGGAATAGTTTTTCTTTAGTGCTATACATGTAACGACGAGAATTAATCCTAGTAGTTGAATTTATTCTAATGGAGTTATGGAATAGTATTGTATTAAAATTGTGACATTGAGGATACGAGGTTTTATGAAATTCTCGGGAATTAAAAGAAGTGGGTTTAAGATTTATTAATTGAAGAACTTGGGGGCCAAAGGGTAATAAGAAATTTCAGATTTTTTTTAACCTACACTCTTCATCTTTCATCTTCTTCATTCCAAACTTAACACAAACTCTCCTCTCCTCCCCATACCCTAGCTGAGAACCCCCCCCCCCCCAACCCCATAGTCAAATTTGAGGTTTTTATCTTCTCTTCCTAGACTACATTTTTCACCAAAAATTAGAAGCAAAACAACACCAAAAACAGTGTCAAAACAGCCACTGCTGGGCCGAGATTATGCCCAGAAATTTTGAATTTTTGGGATGAATTTTTGGAAGCAAAATGTGTAGGGATGATGGCTTAACATTATAGAACACTTGCATGTCAATTGGAGTTGAAGAAGTGAACAAAAAAGAGGAGAAAAATTACAAAACAGTGGGGATTTTCGGACAAGCAGTGGGCAAAAAATTGTGGATTGTTTTGGATGAATTTGAGGTATAAAAATTCTTATTTCTATGATATAATTGGAATTCATGTTGTTAGAATTAAGGTAATGAATTTGTGTTAAGGAAAAATTGGAATTTAAGCATTGCATGTGATAATTTTGGGCTAGTTGCCAATTTGGGACAGATTTTGGTGTTGTTGGATTCGTTGGTTATTGTTGTTATTATTACCACTAATTGGATGATGAAATTGAAAGAAAACATTGATATTTAGTTGAATTAGTTATATGGAAGTATTGATATACGAAATTGGATTTTAGGAATTAAGATAAGAGTTATGGAATTGTTACATGTTGTGGCCAAGAACTTGCATGAAATTGTTGGACATGTTGTGATGTATATGGACTGCTTTAGGGACTGTTTTGTGGTGTTATAATGCTGAAAATTTAGTCATCATTATGCATGTTTAATTGTGGTAATTGCTAATGTAAGTCCTAAAGGAATAAGGGTGTAGAAAGGTGTAGAAAGGCTTCACATTCTACCCTCGTGGTTGTTGGAACATGGACTATTTTGTGGGCTGTTTTTAATGTGGATTAAGAGGCTAAATTTACATGAGAAGTGGTTGTGTGAATTTCCTTTATTGTTGTTTTGGTTGTGCCCTTAATTGGTGCTTGTTTATTGATGTTATTAGCCTCGTTTGGAAGTTGTGGAAACATGTATAAACAGGAGAAGTGCTGCCTGAATTTTTATAGAATAAGAAGTCATTATTCGATATAAAGTATGCTAGTGATCATAGAATTGACGAACGTATTACCATTATTATAGGTTGAAGTTCTAAATCGAGACATACTCTAATATAGAGTTGATTAGTTCGTCTAAGAGGTATATGAACTATTCCTTCTTTCTTTGGCATGATTTTTATTTAATGAAGGTACGGCGGACGTACTTGATTCTTATACAGTTTAATTCTTAAAGAGGATTGTTATGAAAAGTGCCTATGATTTTTCAGCAAAGAGTTTATTATGACATTATTATAATGATTTTATTGAGAGTCAAATGATAATTTTTACTTGTATATGGTTATTCATGATATCTACTCGTGCTAAGTGTTACTACTTCACATCACCGAGTCCCGGGCCGGGTTATATTCGTGCACAACCTTTCATTTTTCACCGAGTCCCTCACTAGAGCGTCGGGTTACGTAGGATGGATCCATAGATGAGATATGACTTTACCGAGTCCCAGCATGGGCCGGGTTATGATATGATTCCACCGAGTCCCGCACTAGTTGGCCGGGTTACGTTACAGATATATATATATGTATATGGACAGGCACTCATGTTTTCTTGACTTGACTCTTATTTTTATAAGGCAACTGACTTTTATTGTTATGGCACAGTTGGATTTGAATCCTGATTTTTATACTGATCTCTTGTTATCCATTGGCTACTTATGATCTTATTTGCAGTATTTCATGTTTACATACTCAGTACATTATTTCATACTGACCCCCTTTCCTCGGGGGGTTGCGTTCATGCCCGCAGGTACAGGTGCTCAGTTTGGTGATCCTCCGGTTTAGGTTCTTGCGCAGCTGTTTGGAAAGCTTCTTTGATCTAGAGCTTTACCATTTTTGTACGGAACCCTATCTTTTTTATTTATGTATATTTAGGGGCACGACGGGGCCCTGTCCCGTCATATGTCGTTATCCTTCTTGTAGAGGTATATAGACAGTTGTGGGTTGCACTGGTGTAAGGGTCAGAAATCTGTTTCGATCAACCATATTATTGTACTCTATGTTGGGGGTGTTCCCGTGTATATGTGATATTATCTGTTGGCAGCCTTGTCGGCTTGCCTGTTATATTGTGTTGGCTAGTTGTGACTCCTCAGGAGGTAGGTACATTCGGGGGTAAAAGCAGCCTTGTCGGCTTGCCTACCCTGGCATATATTGTTATTGCAGCGTTATGCTACCGGATTTCAGACTCATTAAGTGTTAGTTGGATTATGTGTGACAAGTTAGTATAATGACGTCATTAGGGCGGTTAGTCGCGGCCCGTCAGGTCGGGTCGTGACATAATCATCTTGATACCTCTTAGTATATTCTTCATGGATATAGTGTTTTAGAACTCTTATGGTTCGTAATTCTCCCGCTATGAACATTCCATAGATAACATCACTGAAATCCTTACTTAGGATTTGGAAGAATACTTTCGTAACTCCTCATTACTCGTGGTTATAAGCGAGTGTCTTTCTTTACTCATTTTAACATTTATCTGCTCATTATCTTGCTTCTCGTATGTCATTCATTCATAAACATCCTGGGAATACATTTGTAGTCTTCAACATTACTATATGTTCTATCTTTGTCGGTGCTTATCTTTTAACATTATGTCCTTGCCTATTGTATGGTGGGTTGTTATGTTAAATTTTGGCAACGCCCCTTTCCATGTCTTTCACGCTATACCTATTTTCCCATATCATGGTACACTTCATCGAGCTTATATGAGTAAAACGGTGGAAATACTCTACTTCTACTTAAATCTTGTTCTATAATATTAGACAAATATGGAACACATAGTCATCTTAGGTATCAGAATGCTCCATCTTCTTTTAAATCAAATATTAGCTTCCCTTGCCGACAATATTAACTCTGGATTCTCATATTTCCATTTCTTTATTCCTGCTACAGGGGCGACGTTGACTACTTTTCTCTTGGCCCCTCGATAGGTTAAGTCGACTAACTCCCTTACCTTAGATTGCCTTAAAGGTCAATACCTTGCTATGTTAAGTCCTTGCTTCAAAACTATATTGGAATGGAAATCTTTCATTTTTTTATTTCGTTTCTTGACCACAAAGGGTACTACTACGGAGCTCTGGTAGGTGAATCCATCTGCTATAATCTAGTCTTTGAGTCATCTCTTTCTCAAGGAGCACAATATCCTACTATATCATTTGAGTTCACCTTAATATACTTCTTAAATCCTAGAACTGCTACTTTCTTTAAGAGGGCTCATAATTCTTTGTATTATCATGTCTCATTTTAGAGGGCGCCTCTATCTTAGCGGAAGGAAAATTCATCTCTAATTCAACCACTACCATCTGGAAAAGGAGGTACTAGAGGTTCTTATGGTTACAAGAATATTACGTCAAACTTTAACTCGTACTCGCCCCTGTCAATCTTACATCTTGAATCTGCAATTCTTCTCGGTTTTATTAATTGCCCTAAAGCGTGAACATACTTATTGTTACACCCCATAATTTCATTCATCAAATATAACCTAAGATAGGGATTCCAAGACAAGAAGAAGTTTTCCTTGAAGAAGATTTTGAAATGGTCGAGTTAAAACCCGATGAGGTTATAAGAGTTTACAAGCCATGAAGTCCTTCGCTCTTGCAATCCTTACATGGTGTAGGTAGTGTCGAACTGGCGCGAGATGAGAAGATTTATGATATCCATAAAAGGTTAAGGAAGGCCTTGAGTCAATATTGGAAGCATAGCTAAGAGACTCCGAGTTACACCCATCGTTTCATGCACATTAAGAGTATAGCTAATTGACTTGAGCTCCAACGATTCGAGCCCTATCCCGAGGATATTTTATGACATAAATTGATGTTAAGAAGGTTTATGGATGGTTATAAATAATTTGGATCAAAGGAATCACATCTCGATGAAGTTTGACAAAGATCGGGGGATACGCTAGAGCGTTTTGTGTCACAGATGGAATTTGCCTCGCAGAAGGGGGCGCATATGAGCCAAGGGAATCAAGTCCATATTACTGCCCTAATATTCCCTTGGGTATGCATCTTCATATGGAATATGTGGTCACATATGCCATCGTATATCAAGGGCGGTAGCCGACCTCTTTGGTGTATTTAAGTAGTGGCTTGCCTTTTTGACCCCCATTTCGACCCAAAACTCACCCCTAACACCCCCAAACCTTCTCTAGACATTCTCCAAGGTTTCAATAATGGTTTCCAAGTGTACTCACCATAATTTAACATCAAAAGCTTGAGAAGACACTCATATGGCTAGTAGGGTGATCAAGGATGGATAAGAGCAAAGACAAGCTTGGATTTTAAGTTATCACTTTGGATTAGGGTATAATTCTTGTTGTTATTAAGTATTCTTAAGTTCTCCTAGCTTAAGGTAATCTCTTATTAAGGAAATCCATGAAGAAGTTGAGATAAAACTCTATAGTGATCATAATGGATGTGGTAGTTGTTTAAATTGTTGGATAGTTTTAATGAGATTCTTGGAGTAACTTTGGCTAGATTTCATGGAGTATTATTGTTGTAGTGTTGATGATATGGTGTTATTGAGGAAAAGGTGAGAATATCTTAAGTTACCATGAAAACAATATGGAATAGAGTATGCATGTTAAGTGTTTGACGAAATGTCGCAACGGCAAAATCATGAAACCATTGGTTGGATATTGACATGGATTGTCCTTATTGCTTAGGTTGACGATTGTAAATAAAGAGAGGAATCATCGGAAGTGGTAATAATAATCAATAAGGTATGTAAGGCTTACCTTTCTTCCTTTTGGAATGATTGACACAAAAATGACACTTGTGAGTTGCTACCCAATATTTATTCCACTCCTAATCGCCAACAAGGAACTTGTGACTTATTTCCGTCGCTTGGTTATGGTTCTTAATTGCTCTTGGTTAAATCTATTATCGGTATCCTATCGAGTCGTACTTAATTTGATATAACAAGGTTCTATGTTGGCATTCTTGAAAGTGAAGTCGATTTTACGTCATATTTTTCTTATTGATTCATATGAGAAGGAAAGGTAATATGTAACCCTCATAAGGGAGTCGGATGTGTAACGACCTTACGTTAGTCCGACGAGTTCAAAAGAGTATTCTATATTCTTAAGAGGTCATCATATGCATGCATTATATATATATTGCCCTTATAGGCCTATAACGTTATATACACAGATATGAGATTGAGGATATTGCCCACAAAGGCCTATGACGCTATTTGCGCAGTTTATATAGATATGATATTGATAATACTGCCCCCCCCAGAGGCCTACGGCGTTATATATACGCAATTATACTTCATTTATGCATATTTTGTCCCACATAGACACTCAAATTACAGGTTGTCTTTCCATCACTCTAGCTTACAGCTATATATTTAGCTAAAGTTTCAGTGTATGCTTCATTTACAGTATTATACTTGCTTATAGTTTCAGCCTAACATATTTATTACATCTCTCGTACTGATGTCCCTTTCTGGGGCACTGTGTTTCATGCCCGCAGGTACAGATAGAGACTTCGGAGATACCATGCAGTAGGTGACTTGACTCAACTGAGGATTGCCATGCTCCTTTCTTCCGGAGCTGTCTAGTGAGCTGATATGTATGATAGTTGCATACATAATGGTACACTGAAATCAACAAGTCACTTTGTTCATATAAGGTTTCATAATCATATAAGTCACCACAATTACGGAAGAGTTCAATCACCAAACCCAAGTTGTCAATAACCAAATAAGACATGTTGACCCCAGTACACAACACCCTATCATAACCCTCTTCATGGAGTATCACAATTTGTCTAATCATAACAACATTAACTTCTTATTCCACCTAACTCATGGCTGATTACAGTTCTATACAAGTAAGGGAAGGACACATATTGTTCATTCAACATCCTCATTATACACTAAGTAGAATTCTATGATGTTAATCCTTGATTAGGAAGGGGATCTACACATGTATAATATATAAGTCAATACACTACCACAACTTATCTCAACCAGTTCTTTACTAGGCTCTCTATCAAATAATGTTATCAATTTCAAGCACTACAAGAATTACCCAGTTCTCTGTGATCAACAACATAGTTCTATCAATAAAATCAACTGACCACAACATAGTTCAACAATGAGTACTCCGACTCATAAAGGTGTAACCACACAAATACATTACACAGAGAACGAGCCAATCATGACCACCAATCCAATTGAATACAATCAGTCCAATACAATCAATCCAATCATCAAAAACCATTTAATTAGGGTATCACTCAAGTTCCAATAACCAATCCATATCACATTACCAAACCATAACTAATCAATGCATGATGAATGTATGATATGAATGCAATGCATATACCATGTACCTTTCATCTCCCGTATACAGACGTTCAAATTCTATGAATGTCACACCCATAAGGGACCTGCGAAGTCTATATACGCCTCCATAGAATCTCAATGGAGCCCAACTCTTACCTGAATAATAATTGTTACAGGCATGCAACGCGTTCCCCCGCGTATCATCACCATCCAGAATTCCCTATTGGATCTCATATCTGTGGTTGTAGTATCATAATCAATCAATGTTACCAATCTCATAAATATTCTTACCTTCCCGATCTCTTGGACCCGCAACATTTGCATACCACTCTCATATCAATATCATCATAAACATGAGTGTATGAATGCAAATTACAATACAAGGCAAAAAAATCAATGTGTAATGAGATGCAACCAAGTATAGAGATGAATATCACAGGCTTACAAGAATTCAATAACACATAATTCAAGTACAATCAGGATATCATATTGAAAGCATATGTGATGAATGAATAAAACAACAACAAGTATGGCGACGAGCCCACATAATGGTGACAAACCAAATTATCAACAGTCGGAATCAGCTTAAGGTTGATTCTCCAAATCACTGATCATCACAGTTCAACACCGGTACATACCCAAATGTTCATCATAACCGCTTGGGTGGGACCCCCAAATACACCCAATACCCCTTAATATTTATAACTAATTATGAACTTCTATTAGGGTCTAGTAGAAGGAAAATGTAGCCTATATCAGAGCCGAGCAGGTGCCACATACAATCAACCCTCCACACTGGCCTTGCCCTTCCGGAGTGCCTCGTAGTAGTTGCAGTCTAACATGCATAGACTATACCTTAATATTAAGATAACGCATAACACAAGGACTTAGTCCTTCAATCGTACCAAAGACACCCAAAACCAACCCCAAGCCCACGGTGTCAAAATCCAAACATTATTACACATAAAGCATAAACACATACTACATAATAATATCCTTAAGTTAATTAGAAACTTAATTTCAGTAGGACCTTCAATTGCATGATTTAGGAAAAGTCCTAATTTACAAACCCTATGTTTTCCCCCAAATTGAATAGGGTTTCCATATTCAAATTAAACATTGTAACATGATCAACTACCATAAATCAATTCTTGTTTACAATATCAAGGTAAACTAATCCATATTACACCCATTAATCCATGTTTCATCCCTTTTTATTCTAAAATGAAACTTATAACTCATTTCCCCCCAAATAAAGATTAAAGTAGCATTATGAACCTTAAAACATGGATTAGAATCCTAAAGGGATTAAGAATTTACCTCCCAAGTAGAACTTAAGTACAACTTCAAGATTTCTCCCCTTAGGTAGCTCTAGAACCAAGATGAGGTATTTTGGGAAAGTGAATTTCAAGCTAGGTCATTTAATACACTGTCTGATCCAGCGATCCCACTCCTGCGAAATTGACTTCGCAAGTGCGGTAAGGCTTCGGCGGATAGCATTTAAGTCCTAAGTTATTCTTCAAACTAAAAATATTTAATTTCATCAATGTACAACTGAATTAGAAAATTGTGTTCAACTTAGCAAATGGAGTAGTAATATTTTGGATATTTTTAGATATTGCGTTGGTTTAGATTGTGAGGCTCTAATTTGTCTAGGCAAACATTCAATCAAAAGAAAATATGATGTCAAAGAAGACCTCCACCAGAGCTTTTTCAGTCGTTCTTAAGTTGCATTGTGTTTAGTTATATCAGTATACATTTGCTCTTCTCATCTTTTTCTTCTTACAAGTGATTGTTTAAAAATCAAATACGGCAAAAACTTAATCAAAGCTATTGTTGATTTTGGTTCAATTATTTGTAGTTATGCTTATGTTTAAGAAAATACTCTTCCAAAGAATTTTCGCTCTAAAGCGCCTCTTTAACGACAAATGTTAACTGTGTCAAATTTTAATGGTTATGGTGGTGCTAATGGTGGCACTGGTTATGGAGGGAGAGGAGATGGCAGTGGTGGAAGAAGTGGACGAGAGGGGTAAATGGGTTGGGGTGGTGAGGTGGCATGCCACGTGGTGTCCATCTCACCGAGTTGTCAGTGCCACGTCGGATCTGGTGTCCACCTTGGACAACCTTAACGGATGAGGGGTATATTTAATCCATTTGCTTAATGTTAGAAATATTTTTGAACCAAAAGTATAACGGAGGATAAATTTAATCATTTTCCCATAGTACAGGGCCAAATTTGTGTTAACATTTTTTTGCTTAATATTGTTAAAAATATATTTCTGTCAACAACCCTTCTATTGGCAAGGAAGGCGATTTGAATTAGGCCTATAATATCTTGGAGGTACAGCTTAATCTTATTGATAATAATCTTAGTCATAGCTTTGTAAATGATGTTTCACAACCCTAGGCCTAAAATTATTTAGGGAGTTGGCATTATTACATTTGGAGGTCAAGCATAAATAAAGTGTATTGATATCAACATCAATGAAGTACGATTGGAAGACCTTAGTGCAGTAATAAAGTACAAACTTTCCTAGAAAATTTGAATATTTTTGGTAAAAGAAAAAATAGAATCCATCATCTCCGGGTGCTTTTATGGATTTGAAAGAGTTAATAGCATTTCTAATAGCCCTATGGCAAGATATTCGTTTTCAGCCTCACTAAGCTTAGAGGTGTTCGGGAAGTTGTAAGCTTAGAGGTTTGGGGGCTGTTGTAAATAAGTTGGTGTAGTAGCTTAAGTTACAAGCTTTAATCTCAATTTTGTTATAGATCTAGTTCTTTGTTTCATCACTCAAAGAGTCTGTAGCCGAAATGACCCCAAAAAAAAAGTGAGATCAAATTACTGCAACAAAAAAATGACAAAAGCTACTTTTAGTGCACAAAATTTGTGTGTTAAAAAGACGCATAAATTTTGTGCGCTAAAGGGGTGTCTAAGTTTTAGGTAGAAATTCTCCCACACTTGGGTCTTTATCTTCTCTATTTTCACTTTTACTTCACACTTTGACCAAAGATTACTTATGTCTCAAGAGTCCGGAATCTCCATGTTTTCTATAGAACTTGACTTTTTTTGTGCGAACAATATTGTAGGCACAACACATCAAGGACCCTTAAAAATATGGGTCGCCGATTTTGGGGTTGCAAAATACCCGAAATAAGTATTTTGTAACTTTTCAAAATTAGGTTTAAGTGTGTTATTTTTTAGGATTTAGATTTAAGTGTGTTATTATTTAGTTAATGCATAATTTTGTTTCGAATATGTTGAGATCTTTACTTTTTTACAATTAATTTAGGATGTCACACAAGTTAGTAAAAAATGAATAATAAAATTAAGATAATCTTTATCAATAAGAAATAGATATGAAAATAATAAGAACAACAATAACATACCCAGTGAAAGAGATCTGGGAGGGTAGAGTGTACACAGACCTTACCTACCTTAGGAGGTAGAGAGGTTGTTTCTGGTAGACCCTCGGCACAAGAACCAACACTTTAAAGCAATACATATTAAAAAAATCAGGACACAATACTATGAAAACCATGATAAAGCTGACTGAAAAAAGAAGTCACAACTACCATAACAATGCGATAATCAAGGTACAATAACAACAGATAGTACAAGTAACAGTAATCTAAGGACCAAGAACTACAAGCAATATTATGACTACTAGCATGAATGGATAGCACTCGACTACTAACTAACCTTCTACCCTAATATGTGTCCTCTGTAACCTCCTATCTAAGGTCATTTCCTTGGTAATATGAACCAACACCGTGTCCTTCCTAATCACCTATTCCCAATACTAGTTCGGCCTACCTCTGCCTCTCTGGAAATCGGCCATAGCGAACCTCTCACACCTCCGCATTGGGGCATCTATGCTTCTCCTCTGCACATGCCCGAACCAGCCTCACTTTCCGCAGTTTATCCTCCACCGAAACTACTCCCACCTTGTCCCGAATCTCTTCATTTCTAATCATATCTCTCCTAGTATGCTCACATTCACTGTAGCATCCATACGAAAATAAATATAATATTTACTTAAATTATACAACTCAATTATACATATACACAATCGTCAATGGGTCCCACATGGAGGATGATTCAGGGTAGCCATCGGCCTAAGGCCAATAGCATCCCTACCACCCTCGCTATCATCCCCATCCATCCCCCTAATAATAACAGGACACTCTAAGCTATGATCATTTGCCACATCACGTCCCCTTCCATTCTTTGCTCCCTTCAAAAAAATGTGGTTTTTTAGGGGTTTTAAATAATGGCATGCATGGAGATAATCTTCCCGAATCAGTGGGACCATATTCTTCAACATCATCAATCTCATCGAGAGACAGGATCGCAGGCGCCAAAGGATGAACCTGAAAAAATATATAAAAATTAGTACTAATTTTAACCTATACTGAATAATCTAAGTTTTATTAAAAATCTAACATGTGTCTAGACGAGCTCCTGAGCAGGCTCCTAAGAAGGGTCTGGTGTAGGATTCGAAGTGTTCTGACGAGCGGAATCCTAAATGGCTAGAGTTGGAGCGGTGTCTTGTCCGAGGTCCGAAGAAATCTAAAAACTAGGTTAAAAGAAGTTTTAATTTAAGGTAATATTCAACCTTATTGAATAAATTAAGATTTATTAAAAATCTAACATGTGACTCGACAGACTCCTAAGCAGCCTCATGAGAGGGGTCTGGTGTAGGATCTGAAGTAGTCTCAAGAATGACATCCTAAATGGCTAGAGCAGCAATATTGTCCTATATGAAGTACAAATAAATCTAAAAAAAGTTTTAAAGAGTTTGAAGTTAAATTAATATTCAACTTATTGAATAAAATTGAGTTTTATTAAAAATTTAATATGTAGCTCGACGAGCTCGTGAGCAGGCTCCTAGGTGGGTGGCTCCGGCGAATATAATATCGATGGACCCTAGGATATGAAAAGGCATAAAATAGTAAGTATATTTTTGTATAAATTTTACATATATTTAAAATAAGTACATTAATTTTTAAACACTAATCGGTGTGCTGGCTAGAAAATCATCAAAGTCAACAAAAGCATCATCGTAGTGAAGTTCCTTGCCACCCTCAAAATCTCGGATTAGTCATCCAACCCTTATTATTGTGTCAAAAGCAGCCCAATCCACGTTATCACACATGGAAACGTAGTGGTCTTGACTTGGCTGGGAGGAAGATTGAGGTATATGCACAATTCGGCATGTCGTGATCTATAATGTATTTGCAAATGATCGCACTAAAGTCGACGACTTGGCTGAAGTTGATGGATGGGCTAGAACTGAGCTATAGTGGGAGCAGGAGTAGCAAGCTCATCATCGGGTTCATGTACCAGTTGAAGGCCTCTGTCTGCCTGTACTCTATCTCTTTCACCTCATATGCCTGCTTGTAATCCCTGTCCTCCACAATGTCTGTGTCTACACGCAGGCTGATACTGATCTGTTGGTGCACAATCATTTATACGTGCGGACTCTTTTGCCATCCGATAGTCTCTTAGCTATATCACAAATCTCATGACGCATCCCCACCCTCTCAGTGATCAACTTAGCATCTAACCCTTATTGGTGCATTCGTTGTACGCCCCTAAGTTTGATAAGCTTGTATCCCTCGTTGGTGCATTTTTTGTACGCTCCTAAGCTACATGTGTTTTAAATATTAATGTAACGACTCATTTGGTCGATTGAACTTTTGGACCTATTTTACCAAGAATATCTTTTCTGTAACTTTATCTCGGTATTTCTGATTTACGGGAATGAGTGACATAGTTCTCGAGGAAATCAGGCGAGGTTCGGATTGACTTTAGTAAGTTTTGAAGTTTTAAAGTTAAAGAGAGGAAGAGGTTTGACTCATAGTTGACTTTTGGGTAAATAAATCATTTTTGAATTTTCATCGATTTCGTTAGGTCCGGAATGTCATTTATGACTTAGTTGAGTCATTGGTTTGCTTCTCGAGGCATTCAGATGCACTTTATGGTTTATATTTTATGTGATTTCGTAGAAAGGTATGTCTTAGCTCGGTGATGTGAGAAATATGAGTGCATGAGTGAGTTTGTGGCACCGTTAACATTGAAGTAGCATGTTTGGTTTGTATCAGAGGGGTTTTTGAAGTGTTTCGTGTGTTTGGTGGAGAATTGGCTAAGTTCTAGAGTTATTGGTTTCTAGTGTGTGCACCACCGAACTTCTGATCTCTTCTGCGGGTCCGCCTCAGTAGAGGTTGGCTCGTGGATGCGAGCCTTGCGGGTTTATGGGGTTCTCGCTTCTGCGGAGGTTTTCTCACAGAGGCGATGGTGCCTCTACGGAGTCCTTCTCGCCCCAACGCTTACCCGAGATATTAAGTTGTCTCGCCTCGATGGCCCTAGTTTCCGCCGAAGTGGTTCTGCCTTAGCAAGGTCGATTCTGCCGAAACGAAATTATTGTTCCCGATCAAATATTTAATTCCCATTTTAATATTTGGTTTCTCATTCACATATTTGGAGCATGGGAGCTCGGTTTAAGGAGATTTTTGGGGGTTTTAAAAGATTCATCTATTGGGTTAGCTTCTTATATCCATTTTATGATTATTACATTGATTAGTAAAGAATTTCATGATAGAATCTATGATTTAGGATGAGGGTTTCATAGGTTATGAACCCTAATTTGGAAAATGGAGTTTTCTCTAATAAATCATGAAATCGATATTAGATTTGGATTTAGATTATTCTTAGTGTATAGACTCCCTTGGGGTTGAGAAAACTAATTTTGGACTAAATTTCTCATTTTGCCCTTTAAAGCTCGGAATCCCATTTTTGGGTGACTTTTTGAGTTCTAAAATAAAGTATAGTAATATGGATATCGTTGGACTCGTCTAACTCCGTAGACTACTATTTAGCCTTTGGGTCATGAGCGTGGTGCATAAATTCACTTAGGTTGGTATGTCTGCTGCTTATTTGGGTTCGTAGCCATGACAGATGGCTTATTGTGATTTGACATGACATGAATTCATCACTCTACATTTTGTCTAACTACTTGAAAAGGATTTGATAATGCTAGTTGTATTGATTATGCATTGGCATGGTGTACACATATCCATATCATTTATTCATATTGTAATTGGCATTTGAACTGTTGAGATACTGATAAAAGGGTCTTGAAAGTCGGTTACTGGATATGGTATATGGTGCAAAAGTGATGATTGATGATGATACTACAACCATAGATATGGGATTCGATGACAAAATTTGGATGATGATGATACTACAGCCATAGAGCTGGGATCTGATGGAAACTTTCAGCCGGGTATATGGACTTGATGAGTCCCTCATGGGTCACGTGAGACCTACTGCAGAGCGTGTGTGTACTGGATACATATGGCCATTGCATTGCATACATATCATCTGCATTGCATTTCATACATACATACAACATCTTGATGAGTAATTTATTCTATGTGTACTCGATGATGTAAAGCTGTAGACTTTATGATCATGTTAATCTTAGCGGAAGGAAATATTGGAACTGTACAATTTATTCTTGAATTGAGATGGAAATATAAGGCTCTATGATTTACTTTCTTGAAAGTGAAAGAAGGCTATAATCTTTACGACTTCTGTAGTGCAACGAGTGTAACGATAGAATCTTTATGGGTATCCTTAGTGTAAAAGATGGAAAGATAGAACCTTTATGACAATACTTGTTCTAAAGATGGAAAGAGTGGATCTTTATTAATATATGCCTTAAATAGTGTAAAGGTCGAATCTTTATGAACGTATGTGCCTTAGTTGATGCAAAGGTTGAACCCTTACAGTAAACTCGATCAATTTGATGAAAAAGTGAAATCTTGATGGATTTAGATGCCCGATTTGGGTATAGGTTGGAACCTTATTGCTAAACTTATCTTAATTGAAGTATAATTAAAAACTTTAGCCTGATTGTAATGACCCGTTTAGTCGTAATGTGCGTTTTGACCATATTACCCTTGTTCACCCGATTCTCGAGGTTATCGGGCGATCTTAGTGAAAATTGAAGGAATTAGAAACCTTAAGTGGAACTATTTGACCAATAGTTGACTTTTCGGTAAATAGACATTTTTTAGAATTTCATCGATTCCATGACGTCCGGAGGGTCATTTATGACTTGGTGGGATGGTTGGTTCGGTTTTCGAGGATCTCGGGAGCATTTTTGGTATTTGGTTGGAAAGTTGGTTTTTGACCGTTGGAAGATTGACCTAGAGATAGACCCCTGATGGATATTTTGAGACCACGAGTCAGTCTGTAGCGTATTTTTATGTGTGAATGCATGTCTGGTTTGATTTTTGAAGGTCTTGAGTGATTTTTGGATTTCGGAATTGTGTTTTGGGAATTTCTGGTGTCTGTTACTCGTTGGGGTGAGCCTTTGTGCGCCGCAGTGGACCTGAATCGGTGAGGCTTGGTCCGCTGTGGCGAGTGTTGGGAAATTTGTATGGAGTCGCCATAATGGCAGTGGACCGCTACAACGAGGTCTTGGGTTTTCATATTATACCATTGTGGCATGGGAATGAGCGCGGGCCTGCTGCAACGGACCTGTGACCGCGGCAACGGATGACGAAAAACCAAAACCCTTTTTAATGCCAACATAAACCCTTCATTTCCCATTCCCAAAATTATTCCTCCATAGTATCTCAAGGGTGATTTCAAGTGTTTCTAGGTGGATTCTTCTTGGGTAAGTCTATTTAACCTTATTTCCTTTAGTTTACCTTTTCTAAGCTTGAATCTATGATGGCAACTTAGAAAACTGGTTGAATGAAGATGGGTTTTAATGGTTATTTCACTACTTGAGTTTTAATTATTACAAATTGATATTGTTGGTGGATTAGACTAACTTAAGCATGGAAATTGATTAATTAGTAATTAATAGGCTAGAATCTTCCATTTTTGTTGAGGATTTGAATGTAGAGAAACTAGGTTTATGCCTAAATTGGGAGTTTTGCCTTGAATGATGAAATTGATCAATACGTGAGATAAGTTAGCAATTGGAGAATAGATTTGACCTTCTAGAATATAGGTTTATCAATTCCACTATTGAGTTATCCGTTTTACCCTTGTGGGTCTGATGTCCCTCTTTTTCTTAGTTGATTTTGATTCGAACGAATGTATAGCAATATAGGTACCATTGTTTCCCGGTTCTAATTTATATTTTGATGATGACTAGACTGAGTATTCGGAGGCACGACTTGTAGTTATGTAATAGTTGCTCTTGTACGGCCTTACACCAGATTCCTTGGGATTGTTGTAATATTTCAACACTACTTCCTTATCTATCCTAGACTTAGTATTTTTATTGATGGTTGGGTTTTACTTTATTTTTAAAGAGTTGTGACTAAGGGACGGGTTCGCCTACCATGTGAGAAAGAGGTAGGTGCCTGCGCGTTCCCCAGATTTGGGAGGTGATAAGTTGGTATCAAAGCCCTATGTTACCCGGTCTATAAGTACAAGAGAAGTGTCTATTAGAGTCCTACTTATGGGTGTGTTACGCGCCACACTTATAATTGGAAGGCTATAGTACATCTAGGAAATTTCTATTATTTCATTCCTTTCGTGCTACTTCATTCAAAGTGGTATCTGGTCGATTCCAATTGGTATCTGAAACTTCTTCACCTTTTTTGTCCTTAATGGTGGAGATTGTATGATCGGTATTTCTTCAACGATTGGTTTCTCAGAAGTGGGGGAAATGTAATTATGTCTTAACAAGAAAGGTTGCTTGAAGTGGTTCTTGGAGTGGAAACGTTTCAACATCGTCAAGGTTTAGTATGAGAGTTTTGTGGCACGAGTGTATCAATGGCAAGTCAACAATTCATCAATGGAAGATTATAAATGTAAATATCTAAAGACAAGTGTAAACGTAGGAAAGATCATTTGATTTCACAAAGAGGATAGTGACCGTGCTAAGACTGCGAAGAAAAGTTGGGAATATGGACTTGAAGGGCGACCTCTTGGTGATAAGGTGTGAGAAAGTAAGACTTCTTAGGGCTAGATGGTAGGAGTACCTATTTGTCCTATGGGACGGAGGCATAAGGAAAAGAATTTGGATGGATCAATCTCCGCTATTGGAAGGGAACAATTGGTATATGATGTGTTTGTTGGGATAAGTTACAAGGTGTATGCGGGTGGATGTTGTATAGACTATGAGATGTTGAGTTGGCTTCGATTTGACAGTATTGTGATATCATAGTAGAATTAGTGGTTGTGAGTTCTTTCAGGGAATGGTTTTCTGATCAAAATCATGTGGCAGTGTTACTTGTGATAAGTGAAGCTTAGTGGAATATCAATCGCATTTCTTTACCTAAAAAGTGTGTTCGTGGGTTTACTTGGCATTTTTGAGGTTATTGATGATAGGGGATTGTTGAAACCAAGAGATTGTCGATTTGTGAGCATTTCACAGTTGTTCAGTATTGAGTGAGTGTGCTAAGTTTGTAAAGTCATGGGAGTACGAAAGGCAAAGTGAAGTGAGACCAAATGGCATTGCATCGGTGGAGTATGACGAGTGGTTGTGAACTCTCTACATAATTGGCTAATAAGGATGGATCTAGCGATGGACAAGTGTGAAGATGTATTACTTAAGGAGTTACCGGTAGTTGCACTTAATTATGGACAAGGAACGTGGAATCTTACTTATTGCTTAGGGCTATGCAAGTTTTCACAGATGATAGTGATGAAATTTTTTGGAATTGACGAAATGAGCAGGATAAATACACAATTTATTAGAGGCATTCTAATTTGACGAGACAAGATGAGAGATGGTTCTTCTTGGACAAACATCGGTTAAGGATCCCTTGAGTGAGATGTCAGTCGATAAGGATATTTAAAATGGTAGATCAATGGTAGATGTGGATTGACTTGAGCTTTGAAGTACATTTTAGAAATTGAAGTAAGGATCAGTGATAAATAGTTGAAACCAAGAAAAGTAAATTCATTATAGTACCTTGTGTATTGGTATTTGGTTGAGGGACTTGTAAGCCAAGGTAGAAAAAAGATTCTCCAGTTGAGGGATCATAGGCAAGGGTGCGGGTATGGAACTGTATGAGAGCTTTAGTGGCACTTTGTGAATGGTAAGTGAGATTGCCCTGCAAGTTATGGACCTATAGTGATGGTTTGGAGTATTACATCGGTAATAATGGATCTTGTTGGGTAACAGAAGATGATCAGTATTTTTGGTGGGAGGAGGTTTCATGAAGGATTGTTCATATAATGCGTCTGATTAAGTATCCAGTTTTGAGATTCGAGTGAGGCAAGGAAAAAAACTTTTGATTGTTCGAGTTTGTGGTTTACTACTACCTTCAGGATTTACTCATCTATTTAGCAAGATTTACGATATATCGATACACTCTCGAGTGGGTTTAAGTGATTTTCGATCGATAGCGGTGAATGTGATGTTGGATAAAATATGGAAATTGAGAATTAAGATAAAGAAATGTTTGGTTATAAGCAGCATGATTATTTGAGTCAAGTATGAATTATGGTAAAATTATATCGCATCGTTCAGATGGGAGGTAATTATTAAGTGCGCTTTAAGGAGTAGGTCTATGGTAATTGACTAAGTGTCATGACGAATGTTCCATGGGGTCGTGATTGGAGACTGGTAAGAAGTGAATTTTAGGTGACAGATGTGATAAGATTTATGGATTGACGATTGGCATTGTATCAAAATGGGTAATCTCACGGCGTTCCTGAATGAATAGTCTAGACTTAATTAATAAGAGAAATCTTGAGATCTCTTCAATTTGAAGGTAATAAGAGGTTGTGATTGTGGTGGTAGACTATGTCGAAGCGTTGTTCACTAATAGCATGGGTGAGTATTTCAGGTATGAAAGACTTGGAGGTTATTGCGTACGACAAAGTGCATGGATTATAAGGTTGATATGGTCGGATTTGGTAAGGCGTGAGGGTTGTGAGATTCGATACTTAGTGGATTGATAAAGGTGTGGCGAGGTATTACTATTAGAGATTCGATGGGCGGAGGTCTAGTAAATGAAGATGTAGGCTTACGCCAGAATTTCGAGCGAGTTAAGAGAAGGCACAAGGAGAATTTGATGTTTTAGAGTTCGTGGGGGT
Source organism: Anisodus tanguticus (assembly GCA_034509755.1). Classification (NCBI taxonomy): domain Eukaryota; kingdom Viridiplantae; phylum Streptophyta; class Magnoliopsida; order Solanales; family Solanaceae; genus Anisodus; species Anisodus tanguticus. Next base: position 23,204,898 of record CM067555.1, on the reverse strand, counting down.
TTCATCATGATTGTGTGATGTATGCGAAATGAGAAACATGAAGATTTAAGTCATAAGGTATAACTTCTCAATTTTAAAGTTGATGAGTTGGATGAAATCCAGCCTTTGGGGTCGAGGGTGATGATACCAAATTGTTTATTTATGAGAAAAGGATTAGAATCGGCCGCCACAGATTTATGAAACGACTATGTTTGGTTTTGTGAAGATTTGGAGTCAGTTCGGGTGACTGTTGGTGATATTCGGTGGGGGGTATGCATTTATTCCAGGTAAGAATTGTTCAATTAGGGCTGGGTAGCCTATGTTTATATTACCAGAAGGATTATGAGTATTATAGTAAATCACTTTCATGAATACGATGGGTTTCAGTTCAGAATGAAGGTATGGCAGCATTACTGGGTCTCATTGAAGTTTGCAAGTAGAATTTGTGACATTTTTTGGATGGCGATGATTCAGACAGTTCTAATGGTTTACACGGGTACTTGTGATGTATTGAGGAGGTACAAATGGTTATGGGAAGTCTATAGAGCAATCAGTTGATTTTCTATGGATTTGGCACGACAAGGTAATTAGTAGGTATGCTCATAGTATGGTGATTTGGATATTTGGGAAGAATTAGGCAATAGAACTAACGAGATTGGAACTAGTGCAATCGGCTTTGGTAAGATCAATTTTGATGGTATTGCTTAGAGTTCTCAGGGGAAGCATGGATTCTTTTCTGGCAAAGAGTAAATCATGGGTTCGGCTTGTGGGATGTGCTTATGAGTTCCTGAGAAATTGTGGTGCGAAGAATGACTTCAGAAGGTATGAAAGAAAGATTAGTTTAATTAGAATATCTTATCAGTTCAGAGTGGGATACGTTTGTGGCTACATCTATGGGATCGTGTTGTTAGGAAAGTGTTTGTGGGACCTATCGATCGCGTTAAGGGGTGTGGGTTCATCGAATCAGAAAATTCAAGAGAAGGCACTTCTTATTCGGAGATCAGTTGTGAAAGAAATTTCGAGGATGAGGAATATGGAAATTGGGTCCTTGAGCTGATTTAGGAGAAGTTTTGACTGATAAGACGAACGAATAATGATTTTGGCGTACTTCTTGCCGTAGAGGCTTCCGGGTGGTTATAATAAAGGTTCCTTGGTTACCGTCAACTTTTGTACCCTCCTTCTTCGTTTGAGGACGAATGATTGTTTAATTGATATCTGATGTAATAACCCATTCAATCGTTATGTGTGTTTTGACCATATTACCCTTGTTGACCCAATTCTTGAGGTTATCGACCGATCCTAGAGAAAAATGAAGGAATTAGAAACTTTAAGTGGAAGTGTTTGACCAATAGTTAACTTTTGGGTAAATAAGCTTTTTCCAGAATTTTGTCAATCTGTGACGTCCGGAGGGTCATTTATGACTTGGTGGGATGGTTGGTTCAGTTCCCGAGGATCTCGAAACATTTTTGTTATTTGGTTGGAAAGTTGGTTTTTGGCCGTTGGAGGATTGATCTGAAGAAATAGACCTCTGATGGAAATTCTGAGACCACGAGTGAGTCTGTAACATGTTTTTATGTGTAAATGCATGTCTAGTTTGTATCTGGAAGGTCTCGGGTGATTGTCGGATTTCGAGATTGTGTTTTGAGAATTTTCGGTGCATGTTACTCGCTTGTGTGAGCCTTTGTGCACCACAGGGACCCGCCTCGGTGAGGCATGTTCCGCTGTGGCGAGTGTTGGGAATTTTCTACGGAGCCATCATAGCAGTAGTGGACCTCTACGGTGATGTCTTGGGTTTTCGCACTACCATGGTAGAGGAATGAGCGTGAGCGCGGGCCCCGCTACTACAGACCAGTGACTGTTGCAGCAGACGATGGGAAACCAGAACCCTTTTTAATGCTAACTTAAACCCTTCATTTACCATTCCCAAAATTATTCCTCCATTGTATCTCAAGGGCAATTTCAAGTGTTTCTAGGTGAATTCTTCTTGGGGTAAGTCTCTTTAACCTTATTTCCTTTATTTTACCTTTTCTAAGCTTGAATCTATGATGGAAACTTAAAAAAACTAGTTGAATGAAGATGGGTTTTAATGATTATTTCACTACTTGAGTTTTAATTGTTACAAATGGATATTGTTGGTGGATTAGACTAACCTAAGCATGGAAATTCATTAATTAGTATCTAATAGGCTGAAATCTTCCATTTTTGTTGAGGATTTGAATGTAAAGAAACTAGGGTTTATGCCTAAATTGGGAGTTTTGCCTTGAATGATGAAATTGATCAATACTTGAGCTAAATTAGCAATTGGGGAGTAGATTTGAACTTCTAGAATGTAGGTTTATCAATTCCATTATTGAATTATATGGTTTACCCTTATGGGTCCGATGTCCCTCTTTTCCTTAGTTGATTTTGATTCGAATGAATGTATAACAATATGGGTACCGTTGTTTCTTGGTTCTAATTGTGATTTTGATGATGACTTGACTATGAGTATTCAGAGGCTCTTTAGAAGGGCAACACTTAGATTTGACGGTCTATGTCACCAGCTCGGTATCGAGGTAGGTTACAGCTTATCTTTTGGGTTAGACTCCGATTTGCGAAGCATATATAGGGTTAGAAATTGTTGGAGGAAGCATGTACACCTTCGGGTATGAAGTTGGGATGGAATACATAGGTTGGTACTATTGTTGATTGTGATTGTTGCCTCATTTGATTTAGTGACTCATCGTCACGTGCATAATACTAGATTGGATATATGTAAAGGAAGGATTGATTCACTTTTTACATGATGATTATGTGTCCATGTGTGACACGATTGACTTCATATATTCTCATTGGCATTTGATATCATTCATACATGTATGATCATACATTTTGGATCGGGTTGCGCGCCACAACATATATATACATATACATATATTAGATCGGCTTATACATTTCGTAACATATATACATATATTGGATCGGGTTGCACGTTCCGCAATATATATATATATATATATATATATATATATATATATATATATATATATATATATATATTGAATCGAGTTGTGTGTTCTGCAATATATATACATATATTGGTTCGAGTTGTGTGCCACAGTAGGTACATGAACTTCGCGGGTCCCCATGGGTCATGATTGTCGAGACTAGAGGTATTTCGCTCTGAGCGTGTATGTATCATTGAATTGCATATGCATTCATATTCTCATATTCATACTTATTGGATTTAGACCTGGTATTTGAATATGTGATGTTATTATTGGACCGTGTAATGTTTATACATGATTGTGAGCATGTCTATCAATCAGTCTCTTACTTTATATATGTAATCTAATTGTTGTCGGCCTATGATACCTACCGATACATAATGTTTATACTGATACTACCATGCTGCATTTTTTTATGAGTGCAGAGTACGTGACATGGTCTACTTCCTCTCCTCGTGTATGATTCTTGAGGCTTTGTTGATGAGCATCTAGTGTGAGCACATGGACGGATCCACAAATCGGATGTCTCTTCATATATACTTTCTCATTTTGCTACCCCGAGATAGTATTCTACCTTTCAGACTTTGTATTTATATTCAGACTTGCAGTTATGTAATAGTTGCTCTTGTACGGCCTTACACCAGATTCCTTGGGATTGTTGTATTATTTCAGCACTACTTCCTTATCTATCCTAGACTTAGTATTTTTATTGATGGTTGGGTTTTACTTTATTTTTAAAGAGTTGTGACTAAGGGACGGGTTCGCCTACTAGGTAGGAAAGAGGTAGGTGCCCGCGCGTTTCCCAATTTGGGATGTGACATTGATCCTCAAAAAGTAATGTTTTTATGACTCGGTTAGTCGTGGAAATCTTTAGTTAAATGGTTGTGATACTTATAAGTTGTACATTTTACCTAACTAAGCAAGAAGAGAAGTATTAGGAGTACCAACCCTCGCCACCGCTACAGTTAGGGTCAGTCGACAATGTTGTTGGGTACACGTGCTTCCAGTACTCACTCTACACTTGTTGCACTCTATGTGTAGGTATTGATCCAGATTCGGGTGGAGCATAGAAGCGGTATATTTGGATAGCTTAACGGGAGTTCAAGGTGAGCTGTAGACACTTTCCCAGCACTGGTACTACTTCAGTTTATTATTTACTTTTTGTCCTATAATTCAGATAGTAATTGTACTTAAGCTCCAGACTTGTAATCTTTTTAGTAGCTTTGTACTCGTGACAACCATATTTTTGGGGAATATTTCTAAGGCTTTTGTATTAAGTTTTTGAGACTTGTCAGTATTTTAAATTGTGCTTTGTTTTTCCGCATTATTTATCATTTAATTTATCTATTATGGATAGGGTTCGCCTACGGGTTTAGGGTAGGTTCCCTCACGGTACAAATAGAATTTTGAGTCATGACAAATTGGTATCAAAGCACTAGGTTCACTGGTCTCATGAGTACACAATTAGTGTCTACTAGAGTCTTGCAGATCGGTATGAATAGCCCTGTATCTATCTTCAAGAGGCTATAGAACATTTAGAAAACTTTCATTCTTTCATTTCTTATCATGCGTATGTGATTTGGTCTAAGGTATAAACTTCTTTGTTTCAATCTCTCACCAACAATGAGGACACATTCTCAAATTCGCCCACGAGCAACTGAATGTGAAATTGCACAGTATAGTATGAGTTGTGTCACCGTAATAAGGACACAATATTGAGTTCAGATTAGAGCAATGATTTGAAGACTTAGTTGAGCGAGGTTGTGATTCAGATAAATTAGTTCAGTGATATTCCTAGAAAATAGGAGCAATGGTACAAAGGATCGCATGATCGCCATATCTTCAACCGTTAGTTACTCGAAGGTCGAAGAGGTGCATATATGATATAGTAGGTGACGGGGAAGGAGTTGTAGATTTGAATTCATATGGTTAACGAAGTAACTAAGCACTAAGCGTTACGACTTTAAGGACTGCACTTGAGGAGGTTTGATATGTCAATGATGCTTTACTTGGGGTGTGATTGATGTGGGAATACTTGAATGTCATTCAAATTATTACGACAGTCTTTGTGACGAGGGTGTATTAACGATGAGCTGATGATTTAACAACAGAAGAGTGTATAGGTTGCCATCTTAAAGATAAGCTTAGACTTGGGAAGATCAATTGGTCATATGGGAGGACAGAGACCATGGTAATGATGTAAAGAGAATTTGATAAAAGACGACGACGTGAAAGGTGATCCTTAGTGAGGAGGTCAAAAGTACTAGGACTTGTTATGAGGTTCGTATGAAGAGTTTTCGTTCTATCTTTTACGAAGTTGAGTTGTACTGGAGAGGATTAAAATGGTTTGAGTTTGACGACAATATGTTAGAATGGTAAAGTATTCATCCGATGGGAGCACGGGGTGTGCTGAGTCTGTTAATTCATAAGTGTATGAAAGGTTAAGCGGAGTTGCGACAGGATGGCATTGTGGTGGTGGAGTAAGGGCGAGTGGTATGTGAATTGTCTACGTAATTGGCTAATGGCCTCAGGATAAGTAGGATAAATTCACTAAGTTGTCATCAAAAGAGACTGCTCTGAGTATAAAATGGATGCTAGTGGGATATGAATTGATAGATATTTTGACTATGTTGTAGACTACTTGGATGTACAAGGATCGGCTGATGAGGATGGATCTAGTGATGGACAAGTGTGAGGATGTATAATATAAGGAGTTATCGGTGGTTGCACTTAATTTTGGATAAGGAATGTAGGTATTGTTCTTGTTGCATAGGGATAAGTAAATTTCCACAATTGATAGTGATGTGTTTTTTCTGAAGTGACAGAATGAAGAGGATAGCCACATGAATTGTTAGAGGCATTATAGTTCGGCAAGAAGGCAAGAGATGGTTCTTCTTTGGAAAGCATCATTTAAGGACCCTTGTGTGAGGTTTCAGTCAATAAGGACATTTAAAGTGGTAGATCAATGGTAGATGTTAACTAACTCGAGTTTTGAAGTGCATTTCAAAAATTGAAGTAAGGATCAATGATAACGGTTTAAACCAAGAAAAGTGAATTCAATATGATACTTTGGGTATTGAGATTCGGTTGGTGGACATGTAAACCAAGGTAGAAGAAGGATTCTTCAGTTAAGGAATCTTTAGCAAGTATACTGGCAAGGAACCGTATGAGAGTGCTAGTAGAATTTTGTGAATGGTAAGTAAGATCGTCCTATGGGTTATGGACCAGTGTAGCAATGGTTTGGAATATTACATCGAAAATAATGGATCTCGTTGGGGTAGCAGATGTTGTTCAGTGCTTCTAGTGGGGAAGGCTTTGTGAATGATTGTTCATATGATGCGCTTGACTTAGATAAGTATCTAGTTTTGAGATTCGAGTGAGGCAAGGAAAAATTTTGGTTGTTCGATTTTGTGGTTTACTATTACCTTCAGGATTGACTCAGCTATTTTGCAAGAGGTACACTCTCGAGTGGGTTTGAGTAATTTTCTGTCGATAGTGGCGAATGTGATTTTGGATAGAATATGGAAATTGAAGAATTAAGATAAAGACATATTTGGTTCAAAGTAACAGGATTATTTGAGTCAAGTATGAATTATAGTAGGATTATAACGCATCGTTCAGATGGGAGGTAATTATTAAGTATGCTTGAAGGAAATCTACGAAATTTGACTAAGTGTTATGGCGAACTGCCATGGGGAATTGTGATTGACGACTGTGAAGTACAGGTTTCAGATGACTGACACGATGAGGTTGATGGAAAGACGACTTGCATTGTACCAAGGTGTTTAATTTCATCTCATTCTTGAATGAATGAGATAGAGTTGATTAATAAGAGGAAAGCTTGAAATCTCTTAGTTTGAAGGTTAAAGCCATATTTTCGAGGCAAAACTGTATTTGTGGTAGTAGATAATGTCAAAGTGTTACTGGTTGGATAGCATGGTTGAGTACATCAAGTATTAATGACATGAGAGTATTTGCGTGTGTAAGGCACATGGATTGCAAGAATTGATACTTTTGGATTTGCTACATGCGTAAAAGGGGTAATATAAGCAGAGGCTCAATGGTTATGAAGGGGGTGTATAAGGCTTCAGACCTTGCGTCGAGGTATTTAGAGTGGTGAACGCGTTAAGTGAAAGCGCAAGAAGGAAGATTCGATGTATTTAGATTCTATGGAGTTATATCATATTTGAATCAGTCGTGAGTTAAGAATAGAGAGATTTAAGTTATGAGGTATAGTTCCTCTTCACTAAATTGATGACTTGGGTAGAGTTCAGCTTTTGAATTTAGGGATGACATCGCGGCATTGAGTATTCACGAGCAACGGATTAGGATCGGTCACCACAGACCTATGAGAGTTCTATGGTCGGTTTTGTGAGGAATTAGAGTCAATCCGGGTGACTACTTGCGACATTCGAGAAGTTGTGCACGTTGCACCAGATCAGGATCATTCACTTATCGCTGGATAGCTTATGGTTACCTTGTCATGAAGATTTATGGTTAGTCCAGTAATTCATTTTGAAGATTTAATAGATTTACAATTCAGAACAGACATATGGCAAAGTTACCGGGCTTTATTTGGAGTTTGCAGGTTGATTTGATGATACTTTGTTGATTGCAACTATTCGGATAATTCTAATGGTCTATGCGGGTACTTGGTGATGGTTTGGGAAGGTACAATTAGATATGGGAAACTTTGAGATGATCAGGCAATTTTCCACAGATTCGGCAAATCAGGATAGTCACTGGAATAATGTGCATATTACGATATTTAGAGGTTTAAGAGGAAATGGATGATAAGAGTTATCTCAATAGTTTCAGCTCGATGAAATGAAACTAATGGATTTAGAATTAGCACAATTGGCCTTAGATAAGATCAGTTTTTGAATGGAAAGGCTGAGAGTTGGCTTAGAACAAGAATATTCTTTCTGGCGAGTAAAAGAGTCACGATTTGGATTCTCGGCATATGACGATGTGTTTTCTATGAGTTATTGGTACCAAATACGACTTTGGATGGTGTGAAATAGAGATAAGCGAAATTAAAATATTTGACTAGTACAAGCTTAGTAATGGATTGTGGCTATAACTAAAGGACTGGAATGCTGATAACGAAAATTATGGAATCAATTCATTGCGTTAAGAGGTGTAGTTAGAATCAGAACCAAGGAATCTGAGATGAGTTAGTCCAATTGTATGAAATCGGTTGTGGAAGAAATTTTAGATATGGAAAATGGATATTTGAGTTTTTGAACTAAGTCAAATGAAGCTTTGAGTGCTAAGGTGGACAAGTGGTGTTAACGGCGTGATTCTTGCATGTGGAGGCTTCCATGAGGTTTACGATGGGGATCTTCCGGTTACTTGATCACATTGGTGCTTGTCTTTACCGCTCGAGGACGAGCATGTGTTTAAGTGGTAGATGATGTAACGACCTATTTGGTCATTTTGAACTTTTGTACCTACTTTACCAAGAATGCCCTTCCCATAGCTTTATATTGGTATTTAAGATTTATAGAAATGGGTGGCGTTGTTCCTGAGGAAATCGGGTGAGTTTTAGATTGACTTTAATGAGTTTTGAAGTTGTAAACTTAAAGAGAAGAAGAGGTTTGACTCATAATTGACTTTTGGGTAAATGAATCATTTTCGAAGTTTCATCTATTCTGTTAGGTCCGAAATGTCATTTATGACTTAGTCGAGTCATTGAATTACTTCCCGAGACTTCACTTTGTGGTTTTATTTGTAAAGTTGTGGAAATTTGATGTTTTGGATAATTTCATAGAAAGGTATGTCTTAGCTCGATCTATGAGAAATCGGAGTGCGTGAGCGAGTTTGTGTCATCGTTTACCTTGGGTTAGCATGTTTGATTTGTATCCGAGGGGTTCCAGAAGCATTTCGGGTGTTTGATTGGCTAAGTTAGAGTTGTTGGTTTCTGGTGTGCGCACCAGCGACCTTCTGGCCGCTTTTGCGAGTCCGCCTCAATGGAGGTTGGCTCACGGATGCGAGCTTTGTGGGTTTATGGGTTCCCGCTTCTGCGAGGTTTTCTCATAGAGGCGATGGCGCCTCTGCGGAGTCCTTCTCGCCCTAGTGCTTACCCAGGATATTAAGTTGTCTCACCTCGGCGGCCCTAGTTTCCGCCGAAGCGGTTCCACCTTAGCGAGGTCGATTCTGCAGAAGCAGGATCACTGTTTCAGATCGGATATTTAATTTTCATTTCGAGATTTGGTTTCTCATTCACATATTTGTAGCATGGGAGCTTGGTTTAAGGAGATTTTTGGGGATTTCGCAAGATTCCTCTATTGGGTAAGCTTCGAATCTTCCTTCTATGATTATTACATTGATTAGTAAAGAATGTCATGGTAAAATCTATGATTTGGGATGAGGGTTTCAGGGGTTATGAACCCTAATTTGGAAAATGAAGTTTTTTCTAATAAATCATGAAATTGATATTAGATTTGAATGATTCTTGGTGTATAGACTCCCTAGGGGTTGAGTAAACTAATTTTGGACTAAATTTCCCATTTTGCCCTTTGAGGCTCGGAATGCTATTTTGGGTGACTTTTTGGGTTCTAAAATAAAGTATAGTAATATGTATATTGTTGGACTCGTCTAACTCTTTAGACTGCTATTTTGACTAGATTGAACTCGTTCGGTCAGTTTGGACACGATGGAGCCTTCGGGGGACTTAATCTTCACGCAAGTCAAGCTTGGAGTCGATCGTGAGCTACGGGACTTCATAATAAGGCAAGTTGATACTTACTAGACCTTAATATAGTGTTTATGTGTTGGTTAATAATTAAGAGAAGTAATGGGAAATCGGGGGTCCCGTACTAGTGAGGTGACGAGCACTTGTACGGGTACCGCATACTTAAAAAGGGTAATTAAAATGAATTAGTATGTTGCACATGACATACATTATGTGTTTAGCCTTTGGATCGTGAGTGTGGTGCATAAATCCACTTAGGTTGATATTTATGCTGCTTATTTGGGCTCGTAGCCATGATTGATAACTTATTGTGATTTGACTTGTCATACATTCATCACTCTACATCTCGTCTAAATACTTGAAAAGAATTTTATAATACTGGTTGTATTGATTATGCATTGGCATGGTGTACACATACCCATATCATTTATTCATATCATTATTAACATTTGAACTGTTGAGATACTGATAAAAGGGGCTCGAAAGCCGGTTCCTGGATATGGTACATGGTACGAGAGTGATGATTGATGATGATACTATAATCACAGAGATGGGATCTGATGAGAAATTCTAGATGATGAGAGACGTGGGGTTCGATGATAAATTTTAGATGATGATGATGATACTACAGCCCTAGAGCTGGGATCCGATGGGAAATTCCAATTGGGTATATGGATATCATGAGTCTCCCATGGGTCACGTGAGACCTACTGCATGAGCGTGTGTATACCGAGTATATATGGTCATTGCATTGCATACATATCATCTGCATTACATTTCATACATACATCTTGATGCGTATTTATGCTATGTGTACTCGGTAATGAAAGTTGTAGACTTTATGATCATGTTACTCTTAGTGGAAGGAAATACTGTGTGACGAAAATATGAGTCTTTATGGTTTACTGACTTGAAAGTGAAAGAAGGCTAGAATCTTTACGACTTCTGTAGTGCAGCGAGTATAAAGATAGAATCTTTATAGGTATTCTTAGTGTAAAGGATGGAAAGATAGAATCTTTATGACAATACTTGTTCTAAAAGATAGAAAGACTAAATCTTTATTAATATATTTCCTTAAATAGTATAAAGGTCGAATCTTTATGAATGAATGTGCCTTAGTTGATGCAAAGGTTGAACCCTTAGAGTAGACTCGATCAATTTGATGATAAAGTAGAATCTTGGTGGGTTTAGATGTCCGATTTGGGTATAGGTTGGAACCGTATTGCTAAACTTATCTTCATGGAGGTATAGTTGGAAACTTTAGCTTGATCCTCGAAAAGCAATGTATTTTTATGACTCGATTGATTGTGGAAATCTTTAGTTAAATGGTTGTGATACTTATAAGTTGTACATTTTAACTAACTAAGCAAGAAGAAAAGTATTGGGAGTACCAACCCTCGCCATCGCTATAGTTAGGATCGGTTGATGATGATGTTGGGTATACGTGCTTCCCGTACTCCCTCTACACTTGTTGCACTCTATGTGTAGGTATTGATCCGGATTGGAGTGGAGCATAGACACGCATTTGGATAGCTTATCGGGAGTCCAGGGTGAGTTTCATACACTTTCCCAACACTGAAACTCCTTCAGTTTATTATTTACTTTTTGACCTATATTTCAGACAGTGATTTGTACTTAAGCTTCAGACTTGTAATCTTTTTAGTAGCTGTGTACTCACGACAATCATATTTTGGGAAATATTTCTGAGGCTTTTGTATTATGTTTTCGAGACTTGTCGGTATTTTAATTATCCTTTATTTTTCAGCATTGTTTATTATTTAATTTATCTATAGATGGGGTTCGCCTACGGGTTTAGGGTAGGTGCCCTCACGGCACAAATAGGATTATGAGTCGTGATAATTAATTATTATTTTTCTAAAAAAGTTAGGCTCTAAGACTATTATACATGAAGTGAGATTTATTAAACTTACCAATGCCTCATACTGCCATGAAAGTGCAGCAAATCCTCGACCGCCCGAAATATGTCGAATGGAATTGCCAATCATTGAGCCTGTGATTCGTCGGTACCACGCCATGTACTCCTCAAGGAGAGCCTCCTAGTTGACCATCGCTCTCCTCTCCAGCCTATCAACCCAATGTCCTAACTGGATGTCCAACCAGGCAATAAATGTAGCATTAGGTTTCAATCGATCGTCCCATTGATGGTGGTACATGCTTCATTTAGTGGCTGCAGGTATATATTGTGCATGCCTAAACTGTCATAAGACACAATTGGGTGTGTATTCCTACACAATATCCATGTGTATTAACGAAACTCCTGACATCCACACACCCTGACCAGCCCTGCAAAATGGCGGCAATGCTTGCATGATTGCATCATACGGCGTCCATACAAACTGTAGTAAAAATAAAACTAGAAATTAGTAAATGACAAGGAAAAATATAAAAATTAAAGTAATTATATAAACATAAAATTTAACTTATTATCTGTCATATGATCAACATGATCCCTGTATGGAAGAATGGTGTGATGCGTCACCAGATCTCGGTCAATCCCTCATGTCCACCTCCTCGCGTAGGGAATTAACGCATCATCTACGGGCGCATCCTCAGCATCGGGCACAGGGGGCTCTCTACCTATGGGTTGAAAAGGCAGGATCCTATCCCCAACCCATATACATTAAAATAAATATGATTTCTTAGTCGTCATTTTAAGAGATTATCTAGAGGAGAGGATGAAATCCACCGAGATCAGAACTAGCGCCAATACGCCCGACATGGATATTTGTAGAGGTACGCCAAAATAGCACCACCGCAACTATAGTTTCCCAAGTGGTCCAAACATTCCAAAAAACTCAGATAGTGTAAGCTTACTAAGATCCCCGACGAGTTTGGGAACAAGACACTTCCAAATATAATCAGCAAATAGAGACGGGCATAAAGATCAACAATCACCTACTCAGTATCATCTATAATAGGGTCCTTAACAGTCTGTTGAATCAAGTGTGCGCAGAGGGAAGATATAGTCACTCAACTGCGACTTTACATATCAGCGTTCAGTGGCTGAAAGTCGGTAAGCCTGATTAACTCCGCCCGCCAATTCAAGCTTGAGGCCCCTATCGAGTGTACAATGGCTCTTTATCTATCTGCAGTCCAAATATGACCTCCACACCCTGCAGTGTGATCATGGCCTCACCAGTGCAGAGATGAAAGGTGTGTGTCACTGACCTCCACCACTCAACCACGGCCGTTAGAAGGAACCGATCGTGTTGTATCCGACCAAGACTAACTACATTATAAATGCCATCAGAGACAGTATATTTACGATACTAGCATGTAGGGGTGTTGTGCTAAACCTGCCACCTCTCATCGATGCAGTGGACACCTGGCTCATAGGCAAATCGCATGTCCATAACAACTGAGACCTGTGATTATCATGTAGTCTAAGTACGGATCTACCGAAGGGCCCCGAGTGAACATTAGGATCTATAGAGGTGTCGTAACTATACAAATAATGTTTAAAATTAATAATTTATTATTTTTAATTCATTTTTAATGATATTGCATGTAACATTTTTACAAGTATGGTAGGTTTAAAGTTTATCATTCATTATTCATTTTTATAAGGATATTGCAAATTATATCTTGAAACTATAAGACCTAAACCCTAATTTTTTTAGAAGACTTTTTTCAAATCTTTTTTGTTAGTATGGTAGATTTCAAGTGTATCGTTCCTTATTCATTTTTGTAAGGATGTTTTCAAAATATATCTTTAAATTATAAGACTTTTTGTCAAGTCTTTTTTGTTAGTATGATAGACGATTTTTTTGGTAAGTTTGAAGTTTATCATTTGTTCAAAATTTGAGAATTGTGTCTTTTTAAAAGAATTATGTTGTGTTGTGTTGTCTATATATTTTTATGAAATTTTGCATCGCAATTCGATATAGTTTTCGTAATTAATAATGTCCAGTCTTAAACTAACTAAATATTAACTTATTAACAGAAAAAATAACTAATTGAAGTTACTATAACAATTACCATATGCAAAAAAAATACTTAACAAATATAAAGTTAACAAATTAACAATTAACTAATTATATCTAATTAATTAGTTAATTAATTACTTAACTAAACATCTAAAATAATCTAGTTAATTAATTACTTAACTAAACATTTTATATTAACTAACTAATTCATTTAACAAGAAATTATATTAACTAACTAGTTCTTTTATCGGGAAATTGTATTAATGATGTTCAACCCTAAACTAATTAAGGATTAAATATTACTATTTAGCATATGCAAAACGGATTAAATTAATTATTTCACCCCTGAACTAATTAAGAATTAACTAACTGATAAAAAATGTTTAACTAATTCACAATTACTATTTAGCGTATGCAAAACGGATTAAATTAATTATTTTCATCCCTAAACTAATTAACTATGTAACAAATTATTTAACTAATTAAACTTTTAACTAAATTAAAATTATGAAAATAACTAATATAATACAATAACATTATGAAATTAAGATAATTAACTAAATAATAAAAATAGCTAAATAGCACGTTAACAATTAAATGAACTAAATAATTAACACATCAAAATTTGAAATTAGATAACTAATTATCACATTAACAATTAGATAATTAAAAAATAATAAGATTAATAAATATTTTCTAATTAAACAATTAATAAATAATAAATTAATTAGAAAAAATAACAACTGGCAGTTCGCTAATGCCCGTGAAAGAGGAAGGAGGAAAAAAGGCCTTTAATGGTCGTTTCTTTCTTATAAAATCAAAGGGGGAGGAGGACTATGGCGAAGTTTTAGAGCATAAAATTTGTGAGTTAAAGGAGTTAAGTGGACAGTTACGGTAAGGTAGTTTTGGGTTTATTGAAGAAATACCTACAAAATAAAATGATTAAAATAATAATTCAAATTAGTTATAAAATATATTTGTTTGTGACGTGTCGAAGGCCGACATCGAAGAAGAAGTGGTATAAAAAATGAGATGGAATGTGTAGGAACCACTAGTTCACGTAAATCCTCTTTTTCTTTGACAGCGCAACTTACCATTTGCCAATTTGTTCAGCCTTCTTCTCTGCAAATCCGCCATTGATATATTATTTATGAAGTTTTATGTATTTTGTGAAATATCAGATATGCTTTCTAGTTGAAGCATGGCGTTGCCAGCCTTATCTTTTTCCTCTCTTCCCCACCCAACCCAGGTCCAAACTCTCTTCTTCTTATTTATGCAGCTTATACTGCTCAATCATTTAAGGAACAATTTCTCCAATGAGATTTTTTTGCTTTTTCTACATAAACAAAATTGTTAATGTTGGAAAAGACTAGGTATACTCCCTCCGTCCAAAACAAGTCATAAATATTTATGTGGTTGTAAATCATATTTATAAATATAGAAATGTGTCGATCTTTCCGGACAAACTAATCAGGAAACTAAGACAATCTTTTTGGGATGAATGGAGTATAAGAATTCTAATAAACCTTTATTTATAGAGTCAATTGTGGAAGTTTGCTGACGTTTTTAGGTAAAGATACAAAGAAAGAACCTAAAACTCTAAAGTGTTTTCAATTGCTTTTTTTTTCTTTAATATTTCGTCTTACTATTAATAGTGCACCAATAGACACTGTCGTGATAAGAGATGGATGGTATTTAATGAAAAGGACATCTTTGGAATTAAGAATTGGAACTACTAATGGTTGAGAAGAGTGAAATTTTAGTAGTACTATTTATCTGAATTTCGAGAGAAATATTGCATAGTAGACAGATTTGGTCTGGGAGATGTAGAAATTGTACTTCAAGATCCATAATGTGTCTTAAGGGCTTTTGTTCTTCTCGACTTTTGTCATATTTTTGGTTCTTAAAATGTTTCCGAGTGTTAGCAGATATGGTCATCTAACTAATTAGGACTGTAGCAGATATGCTCATCAACTGTGTAGATAGGAATTCTATGTTGCTCGGACTCACCGAGAATGACATCGCACCCGTGTTGGATCCTTCAAAAATCCACTATTTTTAGAGTATCCGACACGCACCCGTCGACATTTTTGAAGAACCCGAGCAACATAGGATAGGATTCTATTTGGTTATTAGAGCTTAAGAATTTTCTTTGGAGGTTGAAACAAGGTTCAAACAATGGGAAAGTATACAATTGCATTTATTTAGATGGATCCTGCATGAAGATTGTTGTTATTGTTGTACCATTACCTTATTCTTCAATAGTAGTACTACTGTTGTTTCTTTTGCATTGGTCATCCTTGCTATTTTCCTTTTCTTGGATATTTTCATCTCAGCTTCTTTATTCTTGTACTTTTTTTACAAACCTATTTTGTAAAACGTTTTTCTTGAACCGAGCGTCTACTGGAAACAACCTCTTTATCCCCACAAAGGTAGGAATTAGGTCTACGTACACCCCACCCTCCCCAGGCCCCATCCCACACTGTGTAATAACTTATTGTTGTTGTTGTCGTCGACGTCTTGCATGAAGGTTGTTGGGAAATAGATGTTCCATAATGATTTATTTCAGTGAGTGTGGATGATATCGATGGATCAATACTCAATCCCAGACTACTTGGCATCAACTATATTAAATCCTCTATATCCATTCTACTATCCATGACCATTTGTTGTATGAATGAAAGTTAACATATAGTTTGAACGAGGCAGTGACAGATGGCTATGACCATGGGATGTGAGAAACCATAATAAGAGTATACAAGACATCTCTCATTCTTAACTCTTTACCTAGAGTTGTAGGGATGGGTGGGGAGGTGAAAAATGAAATATATCAACTGTTTTCCTTGATGAATTTCACCTGGTCTTGCAAAAGGAAAAATAGCGGAAGCTAAAGAAGAAAAATTAAGAGATTAACTATGAGCCTCTTGCTTGCATATCATAGGATTTGACTAGTCTTAGTGCAATATACTGGAGAAATACACTGTACCGAGGAGTAAACCAATTCAGTTAGCTTACCCATATGATACTACCAAATTGAATTTCTGCTTGGGAATTCTTTTCTGATTGTGCCTTTGTGTCTTTCTTCAAAGTAGGAAGATCTACATGTGATGATATTGTGGTGTAATTACTAACATCTGTTTGTGTACAGTTCTGTTTTGTGAGGCCCGAATGGAAGAAGAGATTAGTGTTTATGACAGGTAGTCATGGACGGGGAAGAATTGTTAGGTCAGTCTTGGGTAACAGGAAATCAAATATCAACGGCAATGAAGCAACTGAGCCTGCAAGGGTTCTTCTCGAGAGGTTGTTTGCCCAGACCCAGAAATTGGAACAACAGATTGGCGGAAATCCTTATCTTCCTCAGGTCGCTGAGCTGGGACTAAATCTTTGCAAGCTAGAGTCTGATTTGCAGGATGCTCTTGCAGCCTTGAATAAGAAGGAAGAAGATATTCAAGATACAGAGAGAGAAGTATTGATGGAGTACAACGAATTAAACCGTGCAAAGTTAGAATTGGAGCAACGTGAGGAAGAGATTGCAGCTGCTAGTTCTAGGCAGGAAAAACTGGAAAATGAGCTAAGGCGGGCTAATCTTACCTTAGCATCTCAAGCTGCGGAAATTGAAGATCTAAAGTTTCGTCTCAAGGAGAGAAATCAGGATATATCTGCTGCGCAAACAGCCCTAGATTCAAAAGCAGATGAAATAAATAAGATGAATGATGAGCTGAAGAATAAAAGCGATGAAGCCGCTAACACTGAATCCGAACTCAGAACCAAGGCTGAGCTACTTGATACAGCAAATGAAGTAGTTCAAAGACAGGAGGTTGAGCTACAAAATCTCCAAAGAGAAATTCTAGAGAAAGAGAAAGAGCTAGAAGTCTTCTCGGCGATGCAGAAAACTGAAGAGAAACTTAAAGTTGCCAAATCCAATTTGGAGAAGCAGGCAATGGATTGGCTCGTAGCAAAGCAAGAAATGAAGAAATTGGAAGAGGAAACATCTAAATATGGTGGAGAGGCAAATCGGACCCTTGAGGATTTCAGAAGAGTGAAGAAGCTACTTGCCGATGTAAGGTCTGAGTTAGTCTCATCTCAGAGAGCTTTGACATCCTCTAAAAAGAAAATGGAAGAGCAGGAAAATCTGTTAGAAGAGCGTCTCCAAGATCTTGAGGAGCAAAGAAGAAGTGTTATGTCTTACATGACAAGTTTGAAAGAATCTCAAAATGAGGTAGAGAATGAGAAAGTGAAACTTACGGTTGCTGAGGCTCTAAACAAAGAACTTGAAAGGGATTTATCCATGGAAAAGGAGCTCATTGAGGAGTTGCAGAATGAATTGAATATTGGGAAGTCTTCTCTGCACTCAGCTATGAATGAAAAATCTGCTCTCCAAGAGGAGCTTGACCGTAAGAGCGCAGAGTTTGGAGAAACACAGAATCTTCTTCAGGTAAAAGA
Source organism: Anisodus tanguticus (assembly GCA_034509755.1). Taxonomy (NCBI): domain Eukaryota; kingdom Viridiplantae; phylum Streptophyta; class Magnoliopsida; order Solanales; family Solanaceae; genus Anisodus; species Anisodus tanguticus. The sequence continues at coordinate 23,186,845 of CM067555.1, read as the reverse complement.
GTCAGAGCTAGTAGATGCTAGATTAGAGATTCAGCACTTGAAGTCTGAGTGTGCTTCTCTTCAGCTGATGTTGGAAGAAAAAGATAAGGAACTTCTGGATTCAAGAAAGACGTTAGATGAACTAAATCAGGAAATAGCTGAGCTGAGGGTGCTCATGAGTAGTCAAGAAATGCAACTTATTCAGGCAACAAGTATGTTGAAAGAAAAAGAGGAATCCATGCAGATGATGCAACATGAATTAAATGATACAAAAATGAAATATTCAGAAGCTGAGACCGTTGTGGAACAGATAGTAGACCTGACTAACAAATTGGTTGTTTCTGTTAAGGATGACGTGTTGAGCCCACTCAGTCACGCTGATGAGTTGTGGTCATCTCAGCTGGTAGAGAAACCAACAGATACTTTTAAGTGGCAAAAGAACCAGCTTGAAAATGAACTCGAGCTAACCAGAGAAAACCTGAGGAGTAGGGAAATGGAAGCTCTTGCAGCACAAAGGGCTCTCAAACTCAAAGAGGAGGAGCTCAAAATGGTTCGTCAAAAATTAGATGATAGAGAGGAAGAAATAAATAAAATGAAGGAAATGACTCGGGACGCAGATGACCAGAGGCAACTTCATGCTTTGGCACAGGAAAGAATAGGTGAAAAGAGTACTGGAGATCTGGCAATTGAAAAGCTCCAACTCGAGGTAGCTCAATTAGAAGTTCAAGCTGCAACCAGTGCTCTCCAGAAACTCTCTGAACTGAGCCGTGGCCTTTTGAATAAAGCTAGTTTGTCCATGGAGGCTGACTATGATAACAGCCTTTTGTTGGTTGACAGCCTAGAAGCTGCAGCAAATGCCAGTAGCAATGGTGAATGTCTTGCTGAAGTCTATACAGAAATGGCGCGACTTTCAGCGTTGACTGAGCAGCTAGTGAAAGAAGCTGGTATTTTATGCCCCCAGTAGAGTTTAATGAAACTAATGACAATTCTCTATACATGTCTCTAACCATTTGCTTGCTATAGTTGCGAATGAGCTTATAATATTTATTTGTTGTTTTAGCTCTGCCTAAATACAAGTTTATAATTGTTTCATTTTTCCTTGTATATGGCAGTTGAATTCTGAGAGAACATCTTTTTTTATGTTTGATGCTCATTTTGGTAGATTAATAATATGGAGAGGTGGAGGGAGAAGCACTTTCACTTTTTATGTGTGTGTGTAGGGCTGCTCACCGGTCCAAACCCGGACCGGACCGGCAATTATCGGTCCTGAACCGGCAGGTCCGGTCTAAAACCCGGACCGGACCGGTTCTAAAGAAAGTTCAATTTGTTTTGCTATAAATCCGGTACGTTGAAGTAATTTGATCAAAATTCATGTATTGAAGCTTAAAGTACTTGAATATTTATCACTACGGATCATACGGATACGGTTCATGGGCAGTAGAGATCCAAAAAAAAAAAAAGCAATTAAAGTATAAGAAAATAAGAAGAACTAAGTCACATATTACAACTTCATGTTCAAAAATAATCCCAAAACTAAATTACTAGAAATATTGAATCCAAGGCTATTAAAAATTTAAAAAATTCCTCAAATCTTGAACAATAATGATACTAATGAAATCTTACCCATCAACATCAATCTGCAACAAAAAGTTACAATAAAAACTAATTAGTTCAAATTTAATATCAAATAAAAATCATGAGAAGTTCATATTTACATTATATAGTATTAGATGATTCGCCGTTTAACTTTTTCATTACTTTGTATGAAAAAAAAACAACTTCTAATTCACCAATCACCATCATTCAAAGTAGAGTTTTCCAATTCTGTATAATAATAATAATAATAATAAACAAATAAAATAATAAAAGTGAAGGTATAATACATTATTTTGAAATTATTAAGTATAATATAATTTTAGAAAATACCTTTCTCAAGTAACTCCAATTCCTCCAACTTTTCTTCTACATCAATCCTCTTCTCTTTATCATTTCGAGGGCGAAGACAATCTTGTGCACAAATAAAAGCTTGCACCATCTTTTAATCATAACTTCACTCAATTCATAGCAGAGACATATAAAAAATATGAAACTAAATAATTAAACAAGCATTAACCAAATGAAAAGACATGAGAAACATATAAATTATAATCTTGACTTACTGTTGTGGATGGAGAAACCGTTTGCAATGCCGGCAACACGCTGTAAACTGATTAAGAGATTAGAGTTGGAAAATTAGAAGGAAAAATTTAAAGTAAAGAATTAGAGGTTGGCAGAGACATGGAGTGGCACACTGTTAGTGCTGGTATTCAAGGATTTTTTAATTGCGATTTGCTTCGCGACCGTCATATCTCATATAAATGATATAATTCCCTTGAGAATATAATATTAAATTAATAATTTAACTAAACTGGGAACTTAATCTTAGTAAAAAACTGACTATAGCCTAACGTAAAGGATTTCTTTATTTTTATAATCGGGTTCGGTCCGGTCCCGAGTTATTTCGGGTTTAGACCGGACCGGAACCCGAAAAACAAAAAAAAACCCGACCCGAAGACCATACCGGTTGTCTTGGGTCCAGACTGGTCCATTTTGCCAGTCCAGACCAATTTTTGAACAGCCCTATGTGTGTGTGTTGGGGTGTGGGGGGGGGGGGGGGGGGGATATCTAAGGAAATGCCATCTCATGAAAAGCCATTGAAGATTAAAAATAATACTCTTTCTACTTAACAATATAATAGAATGATATTATTACTAATTAGGAAGGAAAAATATTACTAATTGGAGAGTTAACCATTTTTTTTATTAAAACTTGTGATGTACAATACTTTTACTCCGTCTCAATTTATGTGACACTCTTTTCTTCTTAGTCAGTCCTAAAAAGAATCACACATTTCTATATTTAGTAATAATTTAACTCTTAACTTCTCATTTTGACCTTACTGAGATGATTTATAACCACATATATTTAAGACTAATTTTAGACTATAAATTTTAAAAATATTTTTTTCTTTCTTACACATTGTGTCCAGTCAAACACCTTAAACATAAATTAGGATGGAGGAAGTATGTAACTTTAAAGGGTTAATTATGTTAAACACCCCTATAATATGACTCAGTTTCTGTTATACCTCCTGTATTTTAAAATCGAACACTTACACCCCATATAATATAGAAATCCTATTCTTACAACCCTGTAAGGTATATCCATAAATATGTATATTAAATATAATTGTTAGAAGACAAACTAAAATTATAAATGAAATTATTTATTTTCTATGAAATTTTTTAAAAAGGATAAACATTTTTGTTGAAAATCTATATCTACATCTTTGATTAGAAAGGAATAAACATTATGTATATGTGAAGCTCTTAACTAGGAAATAAGCACAAGTTACTTAATAAGATGGGTAGAATTTCTATGCATTTTAGATTATTTTTTTATCTTTCGAAACTCTTAAACATAATGATGTTATCTTATTCTTTCTAAAAGTATTTAAACCTTCTATGTAATGAAAATCTAAATAAGTGAGATTTCATTTAACTAAGTAAATTTAAGATAATTTTGAAGCTGAGGAATAAATAAATTAATTAAAATAAAATGAGAAATTTTATATAACAAAATATCACAATTAAATAAAAATAACTTACATGTTAAAGTGCTAGAAAGTTATTACTAATAATTGGTATATTTTATAAAGTTATTTGTATTCTTTTTTACAAGTTTTGAAAGATGCATGTTTATTCAATCTTTTCATCAAAGGCGTGAACAAAAAATTTCAACAACATTATTTATCTTTTTTTTTTAAATCTTAAAAATATATTTGTAAAAACTTTTTGTTTTTATTTTAATGTATCTCTTAGAAATTATATTTTAATATACTTAGTTACGGTAATACATTATAGGAGATGATGTAATGTAAGATTTCCGTTGTATAAAAGGGTAAGTACTTTATTTAAAATGTAAGAGGAAATATTCGAAATTTGAGTCATATTATCGGATTGTATAGTGCAATTAAATCTTTTTTAAAACATGCAAAATATATTTTCAAGAGTTGAAACTAATATTTGAAATTAAACTGAGATTTAGAAGTGTTTGACCTTCATTGTTTTGGTGGCACAGGAGACTTGGAGTCATTCTAGTTTAGTCATGTGCAATAAAAAGACCCTCGTAGTCCATGGGCAACTAATAGAGTTCATAAAACTAGGGTTATTTTATTTATAGGGTTAATAGCACTTTTAATCCCTCAATCATTGATACATTCTGAATTTAATTCTTGTAATATTTGACTAAGAACCTCTGACCTTCAAATAATTAGTTGAATAACCCTTCATTATATAAGCACGCTTAAGAAAATAACTGATACAATCCAGCAATTGTGGTTTGACTTATTGAGAGCAATGAATACCGACTTTTTCTTTTCCTTTTCACTATGATTTAACGTTTAAAAATTACACTACCATAAAACAAAACAAAAAACAAAAATTTAAAAAAAATAGAACGAGACTCCTTTTATCACCAAAAAAACTCGAACAATCTCGATGATCCTTGCTGAGGCAAATCCAGAATTTTAAAATTTGCTCACCATTGCTTTAGAAATAAAAAAAAAAAAAACAAAAATATAGCAAGTTAAGTTCAATCCCTAGACCTTGAGAAATTAAACACATCCCCTAACACAACCTGGTTTGACCATGTATACCTTTAGTTAATATTAGATATATTTTTAGAATTGTACACCTAAAATATCGATTTTAATTGAGTGACCATATATTTTCAAAATTGTACACATAAAATATCGAGTTTAATTGAGTGACCATCACGTGTCTCAAATTTTATACATAAACTGCTTGCTAAAAGAATTCAGTAGCAAGGGCCAAAACCCTGCGAACCTGACTTACCTCTTCCTTAAACCAATGATTATATTTGTTAAAAAAAAGGACCCTTGCAAACCTGTTTAGTTGTCACAAATTTCACAGATGCACGATAAAGCTTCCAACTGGACTGCCCATGAGCTTGTCATGGATATACTGATGATACGAGTTATATACAGGAATAGTAAAGTATATATACAAGCATCCATCTATTTACAAATATTTAAGTGCTTGTTTATCATAGACTTGCATGCTCTAAGCTAAGGTCGCAAATAGGACAGCCAACTTCCAAAGGATGTTAGTGCGATCCTCTTAGCTTGGCATTGACAAAAACTTAAGATTACCTGGAGGTAGTTGTTACACTTGCACCTTCTCTGAAAATGATATTTGCCACCTTTGGTGGAAGCCATGCTGCATTACCAGCAGTTTGAACCTCCCCTTGTTGACCTTCAATGGGTATCACCAGGTTGCTCCCCTTCTTGAGCTTTGATCTCCCGACTCTCTTTCCTACAAAAAGGCCAAGCTTCGTGGCAGTAAATAGGCCTAATGCAACCAGCAGTGGTCTAACAGCCCAGTGGAAGTCCTCAAGATGTTTATATTTCTTCACAATACCAGCACTAGAGTTGAAAGAAACTATTTCAACTTCTGCTGGATCAGCCAAGAAGCTGCTGTTTTTATCACCAAACACTAACATACCGGGAAAATTCACCACAAGACACCCATTAGGTAGCACCTGACAAATTCTACCTGTTGCCCAGTCACCGCCTCTTTTTCGGGGCCATTCAAAGCGCGGACTAAAAGTATCAGGCTTCAACCTCACAAACTGTCTAGCACAGAAAGCTTCTGCCATCTGAAGCTCAGAGCAGTTACCTTTCCAAAAGGTCTCCAAACCTACGAATGCAACAGCTACACTTCCATCATGATAAATGGAGTGAAGGATACCTACCGATGAATGTTTCTTTCTATCCTCCTCCAAACGGACCCAATCTCCTGCAGCCAAACCAAATGTCACCCGCTCCAATGTCGATCCATGAACTCTAAGAGGATCATGGATGCCATGCACCCTCACCAGCACAAATCCATTTCGTTCTGTGTCTCGTTCCACGCCAACAATGGTACCCTCTGGTACCTCCATGTTTTCAGGTTTACACGAGTTCGGTGGCTTCCTGGATCGCACAGTGTCTCTAATTTGAAGCTGATCCTTCAAGACCAACCACTTACTATAGCCACTTCCACTCAATTTGTCCAAGTTAAGGCGACTCCCCAGCTCTCTCCAGCCCCCATCACCATAAGCTGCTTCCGGTGAACTGCAGAGTAGATTGAACAAATTTAAGTATTAACCAAGGCATTATGCCGCTAAAGTTTAATGCAGTAGTTGTCAGGACATATCTAACCATCTTAGATATAGGCACCTATGGGATTTGTTCGTGAAAAATAGATGAAGAGGCAGATTTAAAGAATAAAATTGGATCACCCCACTTAGAAATAAGCAGAGGCAGCTCGGGTACTACAACATGGGATTAGGTGCACCTCACGAGTGGGAAAAAGTCTAGCATCTAAGGGAAGAAGGGTTGAGGAGTGGACCTATTACCTCCAAGTTTCAAAGCTGTAAAAAGCCAATTTCTCCGTTTCTAAATTATTATTTTTAAGGACAGGTTTACTGAGCTACTAATATGAGCAATCTGCTGCAAAATTGTAACACCTCATTTTATAGCTCATTTTATAGCTCAAACGAGCATGAGTATAGGATTATCAAAAGTAACAAAGAGGATAAATTAAGAGTTACAAATCACGAAAAGCTCACCTTAAGTAGGATTCTAGGAAACACCATTCATCTTTTGACCAACGCTCATAAAACCATGATTAACACGATTAATTACCTATGAAATATTGATAAGGTTTTGCATACAATTTCATGTGCCATAGCTTATATATTCTTTATTAGCTGTTTATGTGAAGAGAGATGGAGAAGAAATGTAAGCAAATCAGCCTCCAAGCACCTAGCAAAGAAAGATGATGATTTCCTTCTCTTACTATCAGTTTAAATATCGAACTGTTTCAAAAGTAATCTACTAATAAAAGAAAGAAATATAATACGAATTATGACGGACAGTAGAAGAATAAAGGGAAACTAGGCATAAAGGTACTTTCTCAGTATCCTTTCTAGGGTTCCGTTTTACAGTAACAGAGAAAATCTGTCCAGCTGTTGCAGCTAGGTGATAAACTTAAAAGCAAGAGAACATGATTCCTGTACATATCAAAATGCTCCTTTAGACAAGGGAAAAACACAAAGTATAATACCATGGATATTTTTTCGGTGCGACACATACAGAGAGAGATTTAGCAACGCAAAAAAAACATCTTTGTCCACCGTCAGTCTTTAGACTATGCCCCACATTGTTAGCCAACTATCGGACATGTATTAATAGTTCTAGACCTGAAATCCACATTTCACTTTATTCCTTCGAGCTCCAGACAACAATGCCATTATGTTTCACAAGAATTTATATCAGTATCAGCATAAAAGAGAAAGTTAGTACATTTTCAATTATTTTTCTTCTTAGTAGGAGCTGAACAAGAACAATTATTCTGTATGTGTCAGAAAGGTAACTGTATGTGTCAGAAGATTATTTGGCATGCACGCTGTGGGATTTCACTGGGTATGTTGTTGGTGGTGGTGGTGTCCGGGCCATCTTGCGTGCACCTCGACTAATTCCACGGGATACCTGTCACCTCCCACCAGCAACAGGTACCACCTCCCACCAACAACAGGTACCAGGTAACTCTGTCCACTAAGGTTAGAACAGATGGGAAGAAATCATCTAAAATATAAACATTGCAGTCGTCCCTAAAATACAAACATTCTAGACCAACTCCAGGTTCCGAATCTTGCAGAAAATTATTTGGGCCAACTAATAGAACATGTTGTACTGGTTGTCATCTACAATTTCATGCATCATTGTCATTCCTTGTAGCTTATATCAGATTTAGATAATTTCTTCAAGTTTCATATTTTGAAGTTACTTTGGTATCAGCTCATATCTTTTTAAAAGGTATTTGAGTATTTTCCCTAGGATCCCAACTTTTTCCACTGGAAAATCAAATATGACCTTTTAAATGAGACTTTATCAATCAACTTTGATTAGTGCTCAAGAAATCGACAATCCTACTAATGTAATTATGATGACATTGATGAGTTAATGCAAAAATATCTCTTTTCCTAAACAGATCAATTAATGTGACTGCCACAGAATATGCCAGGAAAACAGATCAAATCAAATAATAAATGACACAACAACAATTGTAGTAAAACATGCCTTCAATGTGTTATCAGATACAGTAAATATATCAGTGAAATAAGAAGTACCTTCTAAGGATCTTTCAAGTGACAAAATAACCAGATACTCACGTATTAAACAAGAGTGCATGCCAAATAATCTTCTACGGTATATGTCCATCTAAAAATCTAAACATCATTCTCAAAATTTATCAAACTAGCATTCACTTTGCACCATGACATAAAGGTTATTTATTAACCACCTTCAAGGTAAACAAACAACTATATTTGACAAAGCTAGTGATATGCATGCATTCCCACCTCAAGTAGTATGGGCCAACTATTAGCACACGTTTGAGTGTTTTGTCGACATCAAATTTATGCGTAACTCTCATTCCCTTAATCTTCCAGTCAGATTTAAGCAATTTCAATAAGTTTCAGGAGTCAAATTTAAGATTTAACACACAAATTGACACCTCTACTTGCATTATTTTGCAAATCTGGCCCCAAACTTATAGGTGTTTCAACTAGACACATCTAGTTGGTTAGGACACATGTTTTAAGCATTTTTTAAAAAATCAAAATCACATGTTTTAAGTATCTCCGCATTGTCTATCACAACGTGTTCATAAAATGCATACACATGGCTAACACATCACACAAATATATGACACGACACGTCATTTTGAAGGAGGACAATGAATAAAGGAAGAAGGTTCTGGAGAAAACTCTGACCGGGCACAAGAAAAACTTTTTCGACCAACTTCCTCTCCATCTCCAAACCCATCTCCTGCTCTTCTTCTCTCTACTGAGACCATCTCTCTCCCCCTTTACTGTTTGTGGAGGAATCCTAAACTTCAAAAAAGAAAGAAGACAACAAAAAGAAAACCCCAAGAGAAAATCTGAAAAGGAGCAAGATACCACCACTCCCTCCTAGAAAGCCATGGGAAGAAAAAGCCGAAAGGAGGCTTTCTTGGGCTTGACACCGAAGGAAAACAGAACACATCAACCTTGACCGATTTTGTGACACACTTCCTTAAATTGAAATACGAATTGGAAAGAATTTGAGAAACCTAAAGAACAAATTGAGAAGAATTGTTCTTGAACAGTTGCTCAGGAGCTCAAGATGAACTTGAATTGGTTTAGAAAGAAAGAAAGAAATAAAGAAGATTTTTATTGATCTTGGGATATTTTCCAGATGCCAAGTACAACTGAGATTACAGCTATTTAACAGAATCAATTTGGCCGAGACTTCCAAAAGTTAGTTATACTAACTCCTCCTAACCGACTTAACAACTATTGGGACCACGTGCGAGTCCCATGCTCAGTTAACTAACTCAACTGATACAAGAACACTTAAATGGAAATACATCTAATTAGGATCGTATCAGTTTGCCCATCTTTAGGCAGAAAACCACTGGTGGCGACCTTGCCAGAAAATCTCTTGTGGTTGTGCTGCCCTATACTCAATGCCCTTTTTCCTCTCCAAAACTCTTATATAACACTCAAAAAACATATCTACAAAAGGAGCGATCGGCTGAATTCGATAAAAAGGACCACCACTGGAGAAAGCCTTCAACATCGGGTCCTCATGTTTCTTGGTTAGTGCAAGACCTTCTCAACCAAATAACCATCTAGTCCCTTTACCCTTTCCTCTATCTACTAGAAGAAACCCCAACCCTTTTCTACATGGTGAAGTGGACAGACAAACAAAAAGGAGGAGGAGGACAACCTCCTCTCCATTGCCAGGTTTTTTATGGTCCGAATTCCATTTATGGTGACTATATGGTATCCGACTGAACTTATAGCTTTCTTTTCTACCTACAGGTTCTCTGATCTCTCTCCTTAAACTAGGGCTAGTGATGCTTTTTCCATATTCACACTCCCTAAGTATGATTCATATGCCTTTAAGCCACATCAGCCCAATCAAAAGTACACAAGCATGATCAACGGTCAGAGATACTCAGAACATGTGTTTGAACAAACTAGAGACGTTTAGTTGGAAAAACGTGAAGTTAGGGAGAGAGACAACTTTACAAAGCCGTTCAACTAGTGCTGCAATGGGCGGGGGAGGGTTTGCAGTACCTGCAGCACTGGAGTGATCCAGTAGCCAGGAAAGAGCCTAGAAGTGCCAACTACTACACCACACTATACTTGGCTCTACACATTTATAGAGAGAACCTCTGTCCAGTGCCTGGAAAAACTAAAGGGGCTCTAATCCTTACTCTTTCTCCCCATCTTCGCCCAGGCTAACGGGGCCTTACATTTTTTTTTTTGGTTGGGGGGGGGGGGGGGGGTGGAGCCTCAAAAAGTACTATCGAGGATTCCAAACCTTTTTTCAACACAGGTGACAACGAGCCAGGAAAATACAAGAGACCAAACATGGGAATGAGAAGCAAGCTCACTTTCCTGTTTGATAATTTCAATAGAGGAACCTGGTGTTTGAATAATATATGCACCTTCATCAGATAAGTAAATAAAGAAGACGCAAAATTTTACTTAGGACTATTGTTACGAGGCGTTGCAAAATTTTACTTAGGACTATTGTTACGAGGCGTTTGATATGCAACCCGCATCATTTCAAAGGCAAAAGCTTAAACGAATTGATTGTCTTGTGCCAAGGTGAGGATAGGTGATGCTTCAACTCACTAGTACTCAAACTGAACTGTTTCTCCTAAAATTGAAATTGGGCACTACAATACTTATCCTTATAATGTTTCCCTTTTCTAAAGAGCATTTCTTCCACAACAATCACATCCTTGAACTTCCTGTATACAGGTTTTTCTTTTACACGTAAAATGCGCATTTACAGATATGCACTAAGTGAGCGCCAGATTGTACAACAAAATTATACAGTTTTTAGGTAAAAATTTTCACACCAAAGTTACACACTGCTCAAATTTCATTTATACCTGTATGCCTACAGTCTACTCTCTATAACTTATATATCATATATCAACTATATCTGAATTTTGACTAATTACCCAGGACAAACATTGTGCCAACTACCAAAGTCAAATAACTCTAATACCTAATATCAATAATCTTTTAAGAAAATCCCTCTATACTATCAGTTATCAGAGAGGATTATCACATGAGTTTGTTCATTTGTGCATCGTAGTGTTCTTGGTGATATATTTCGTACCATGAAGTTGTAACAACAAGGATACTTTTTTTATGGCGTAATAAAAGAATTACGCCATATCAGATTTCTTAGAGTTCTCTATAAAAGTAGAATAAATCGCTAATATGTTAGGTAAATGCTAGTAAAGTTGCTAATTTTATGATTAATGCTTCTCATATTCAAAAAAATATCTGTCTCACAAGAAAATTAACTATTAGAGAGTTGATTACAGTTGGCAAAATTCAATAACTACTAGTTTCCTGGTAAAATTGTAACAGCAATCGTTATGAATCTGAATAATTCATCTGTTTACTGTTCCAGAGTGAAGAGGCATAAGCCAATTCCACAGGTTTCCTTACCAAGCCCTTGCTGCATTTTACTAGTGCGTAACTTCACCTTTGAGGCTATTCCAACAGACATCCAGGTTCCTAGGTTTTCTTCTTCTCTTTTTGTTTTTCTACATCTTAGGCGCTCTACTTCTTCTATGCTCTTGTTCTCATCTAAAGTAAACAAAATGATACCAGAGTCATTATATTTTAAGAAAGGTACCAGAGAAATCATTTAAAATGATTTTTATATCCCTAATCAGTTAATAATTACCTTAGAACCACCAGATCCTTCTCATTATTTCTGCCACAAACAAGCCACCAACTAGACAACAAATTTCATAATTTCTGGTTCATTATAAGCAAGTCATCTCTCGATTGTCTTACAACGTCAATGTTAAGCTCGTAGATAGCCATAGAAACTACTATACCTGTCACATTTTCCAGTATTGTGATTTGTATAAAAAGCCTAGAAGTCCACTCTTGGACTTTGTGTACCACCATCTACATTTTTCCTAGAACTCAAATTCATGCTCATGTCAAACTTCAAGTCCTCTTAGCCTGATAATAACTAGTTTTACATTGCCTGCAAAGTCTAACATCCATACTGGATCAATCAAGAAGCAGCTTCTGATAAATATTTCTTGAGCACCTAGAAACTGAGGACACATAGGCAAATCTGCATTTAGTACCTTCCCAGAACCCAAAAAGGAAGGGGGGATCTTTTATTCTCTTTAACTAGTGCTGCTGCATGGATGAACAATTATACATTCTATTTACGGTTAAAGATTATACTGGAGATACAGCATGATGATTCTGATAAACTACCCAATCAATTAAGGTGGACTTTCTTTTTATTCTTAGAGACTGGAGCGATGCATTAATTTCAAATGCAATACGTCTCTGGTTAATACATCCTCATAGCTCAACACCAGAAATTTGAAACGGAAAGTGAAATCTTCAAGCACACATTTTTCCAGTCAAGGGAAAGAATACTTTTCACGATGCCATAGCGCACAACAGAGAAATTAAGGGCAGCCCGGTGCACTAAGCTCCCGCTATGCACGGGGTCCGGGGAAGGACCGGACCACAAGGGTCTATTGTACGCAGCCTTACCTCACATTTCTGCAAGAGGTTGTTTCCACGGCTTGAACCCATGACTTCCTAGTCACATGGAGGCAATTTTACCAATTACTCCAAGGCTCCTCTTCGCACAAGCCCCTCTTCGCACAACAAAGAAATTAAATGGCAGCCCGGTGCACTAAGCTTCCGCTATGCGCGGGGTCCGAGGAAGGGCCGGACCACAAGGGTCTATTGTACGCAACATTACCTCACATTTCTGCAAGAGGTTGTTTCCACGGCTTGAACCCATGACACAACAGATAAATTATTACAGATAAGAAAAAATTAAGATACTATTATGATATTCAAGTTAGAGCTAATATTCCCACACAAAAAAAAGAAAGAAAATAAGAAGTATACAAGTTAAAGCCTAATCACAAAAACAAATTATAGTGGATGTATCAATTTCTGTAGTTTCTTGTTCTTTGAATTTTGTTACTATCTGTTGTCTCTTGTACTTCAACTATCGTATTAGTTTGCGGCAGTTAATGTTACTTTTTTTAATAATGCTTTTCTATAGTATTTTGCAATGGCTGCTTTACTTCCGTCAACTATTGTCTGACATTTTTTGTTATGCTTTCTCTTGAGCCGAGGGTCTTTCGGAAAGAGTCTCTCTACATCCCAAGGTAGGGGTAAGGTTTGCGTGCACTCTACTCTACTCTACCCTCCCCAAAACCCACTTGTGGGATTATACTGGTATGTTGTTGTTGTATAGTGGATGTATCATATATGAGATCTCAAATCCCTAAGCTAACCAGTTTCATAAGTTTGTTTCTTTAAAAAAATGAAAAAATATACAAGTAGTCTTAAAGACAAAGGAAAGAAAGTTCATGTCAATTGCCTTACAAACAAATTAAATTTGATACCTTAGAAATGCTTGGAATATGTCTCCCGACAGAGGTCGATTCCGGAAATCATACTCAAAACAACCAATTATGACATTTTCAACCGCAGGAGGGAGGCCTCCAGGAAAATGTGGTTTCTCTTGTTTCTGTACAACAGCTTTATGTATTTCATCAACTGATTTACCACTCCATGGCTGGGAACCAGTCAGCATCTCCACAATGCTGCAACCGAATCCCCATGAATCTGTCTCAAAGGATAAGGGACCTCTAACTTCTGGCTGCCATTGTTCTGGAGCCATGTAATTTGGGGTGCCAAGTCTTCTTGACATATCTGAAGTTAGCAAAGGAACTCCAAGAAACAGATAAGGAATCCCAATGTCCCCCAAAATCGCATGATCATTTTCATCCAAAAGGAAATTATGTGGTTTAAGATTAAGAATCAAGATCTCCTTCGAGTGTAGCTCCATTATTCCACGAGCAAGATCAGTCCCATACCTGTTACGATCACCAGAATGCATAAACCATAATATCATATTTTCCCACACATAATCAAATTATGGCAACATTACCTGATAACATCTTGCAAGGACATCTTTCCTCCCTTCGCACGAGCCATTTTATCACCAATCGAACCTTCATAGAACTTCATGACAATGCATAGCTGCAGGAATGTTTGAAGTATTTCAGAAAGGTAGCACAAATTATACCATTAACACTATGCCGAGAAAATAGTTCACCTTTCCATTTATCACAGAGAGTCCCTGAAGCCAGCAAACATGTTGTAGTCCTTGACACTGAGTAAACAAATTTGCCAGATGATCTAAGACAAGATTGATGTTATCCTCCTTCATAGGATGCAACATCTTAACAGCTACTTCATGATACTCATCATAATCTGCAGTTGTTTGGTGACGAGTTGCTAACCAAACATCACCAAATACACCCCTTCCAATTCTCTGTCTAAGTTTAATAGTTGCAGGGTCAATCCATGGGCTACTCTGGCTAGAAGATGCCACCACAGTTGTAAGGTGATCAGAAACACCTTCAACAATCAGAAAGTCAAAAGCAGATGTTGGCGGCTTATCCACAGCTTTCCCAGCCATTCTCCTGTAATAAGACGTCTTATTTTCTAAATATAGTAACTGAGGCACACTCAGCAATCCAAAAGTAAACTGAATTCCATATTTATTAAGTTAGATATTATCTCAGAGAAGGGATAAATATACCTATCTGGAGGAGAGATACAATCACATAACAAACGTCAAAACTTTATTACATTAGAACAAGCAAACTACATAGCTACTATATAAAATCTTGTAATGGAAGATGAACAAAATGTTGGAACTTTGCCTTTGGGGGAGGTGCGTCCACCCATGTTTAATGAATTAAACACTAGTGTTCCGCATGTTGGAGGCGTTGTCTCTTCACACATGCATAATCTACTAAGTGAGTAGATGACCGTAAGGCCAAGAATCGTCAAATTTCGTAGAGAAATGAAAGAGATATTGGTCCACGAAGTAAGGTGTTTGAGGCATGAAAATATGGTGTGGGACTAATCTACCACATCGGTAGGAAAAGGAAGAATTGCTCTCTTTATAAGTCTCTAAAGTGGTAAAGGGTTTGGGACCCCAAGGGTATCCCATGTGTTTAAAGGAGGGAGGACCTAGATGTGCTTGGGTTCAAGGCTAAGCCCACACGCGCGCCGCCGCCGCCCGCCCGTCCGGTCTCGGGTCACGGGATGCGGGCTGTGGGGACTTTCTGATATTATCAGTGCCTACCGTTGGAACTGTTTTTTGGGGCATTAATCAGCCTACCGTTGGAATTGTTTTTTTGGGGCATTACTTGGCTGATTAACTCCTCCATAATCAGCCCTTCTTCAATGGCCATGAAGAGTCCCTAAACCTATCATTAATCTGCCTCCCTAATGGCCATTAACAGCCCTCACTAATGGCTATTAACAACCTTGTTTGTGGCTGTTGGGCAGCCTCCTCCATGCTATATATTGAGATGTTTTGGCTCAATTGTGTAGCACACATACGTGACAGAAAATTAGCAGAAACAATGACGAAAAAGATAGCAAAACAGTGAGGAAAAACACACATATACACAAGATATACACTACAGAGACATACTATATACACAGAGACAAAACAGAAGAGAAAGTCAGTCCAAACGTTGGACGAAAACAGAAACTCTTCCTTCCTTTTCCATATCTTCAGCAAGTCAATTCATATTTATTTTCTTCGTCAGACTCAACCTATTGGCTTTGTAGCGTTGAGATTAAAGTGTTGTTTTATCTTGGGAGACTATTGCCCGCTAACGTAAAAGCATATATACGGGGCAATCTTGTCTTAAAGACAGAGTGCAATCACTCGACTCAACACACAACGTTGTAATCATCCAGATTTAGTTGTTTCTTGATTTCAGGTTATCAAGATTCAAGACACAACAAGCTTGCGGCAGTTTTGAAGATTTACCATTTATTTATCCTTTCGAACACTTGTAATATTTATTTACTTCCCGTACTGTTTTACTACAATAGCAACCAACAATTTAAGACAAGATTGTATTGTAAGAGTATTAGTGTTCGAAAGATGTCGGTCAAAAGTTGTGTGACCAAATCTGGATATGGCTGTGGTTTTCTGCTTGAAGACAGTGATGATGATATTGTTGAAGTTCAACGTGTTCATGGTGTCACCGCTCCTGAGAGTGGTGGGAACAAGTGCTCACGAGAGGTTGAGGATGTCAACTGGGACAAGAGGAGAAGGCTGAAGATGTGGTTCTATCTTGCAGCAGAAGGCCTATATCTGTCCCAGACAAAGGATCCGATATATGGTAAGGAGGAAATGGACACTCAGTCCGATGAAGTGACTGAAGTGGGCCAGAATCCGAAATTGGAATAAATGATTTTTCTTCCTTGTCAAGAATAAGATTAAATAATGTCTGATTAAAAATGGCTTAAAGTAAGGAGGAATATGAAAATATTTTCCGAAATAATTTATATTCCTTACGCTTTAAAATCAGAAGTTTAATCTCTTCTTCTTTCCCGTTTAAAGATTGGACTTTGTAAACGACTTAAAAAGATCCGTTCTTTTAAGTGTAATTATTAAAGTATGTTCGCACATACGATGGAGAAAGATCCACTAACTGTGCGAAAACTGTTACCACTCTTAAGTAAGCACCAAGAATTGTCTGGGCACCAATCATAACGGAAGAAGTCTTAAAGCTAAAGACGTTGAGCCTGTCACACTATTTGGCAGAAGATCCTTCATAGGATGATATTGGACACTCAGTCATACAAAGACTCCGGGCGACTGGAGTGGACCAAAATTCCTTTGATATGATGATATTGGACACTCAGTCATACAAAGCCTCCGGGCGACTGGAGTGGGCCAAAATTCCTTTGATATGATAATATTGGACACTCAGTCATACAAAGCCTGCGGGCGACTGAAATGGGGTCAAAACTCATTTCATAGAAAAAGTAATAGACACCTAGTAAGGTGGGCCAGAGTTTCCAGGTCTTAAATGATCTGAAGGCCTAAAGAAAGGCAGAAAAGAAATTGGACACTCAGTCTGCCAAGGCAACTGGAGTGGACCAGAGTATCCAGATCACATATGATCCGGTTACGCCCTAACCACGGGCAAGAGGTTGTTCATGTGAAGCAACGCCACCTATAAAGTAGAAGGGGTTGGAGAGGTTGTCCTCAATAGGACTTCAGGGATTGGGATCACTCTAAGATGAGGTGATACATATCCCAAACTTGGTTTAAGGGACGTTGTTGGTCAAGCTGGTTTGAGACTAGTCCAACAGGTCTGTAATAATTAAGAATGGTACAGTATGTCTGTAGCCAAATGAATGATATATTTGTAATCCGTGCATCTATGCCATCATAGATTAAGACACGTTAAATAGCAAGTCATTCAAAAGCTAACGATGTTGAGATTGTTGCCTTCTGTCAACATAAACCCTCAAAATAAATGTGAGGTAGGCGAAGAGGCAAAATCACCTTTCCAAATTCCGTCAAAGGAATAGCGAAAGAAGCACCGCTCCTCTAGAACTTAGTCACACCTACTTGGGTGATTTGAAGTTTATACAAAATAGAGGGGGGAGACAAGTACTTTGTGACCTTCATTGATGATGGTACAATGTATTGCATCCTTTGTTTGTTGAAAAGCAAAGATGAAGTTTCGGATAGTCAGCAACTTCCGAGTCCTGTAGATACGGAATGTCTAGTTCCGGACAGTCAGGCCCTCGCAGGTTCTTGTTAACCTTGAGCAATTACTCCTTTTTCCTTTTTTCAAGGAAAGTTATCTTCAAAGCATTCAGCATTCTTTGACGCCAAGAGGTGATAAGCACTACTGTTATTTGCAGATCCAGTGGATATGTAATCTACAGTCTTAAGTACGAAACCACCTCACATCACAACATTTGTATGTGAGATCCTTTGCAGATCCGGAGGAATTCATAGTGATAAAGGGGGAGAATGTGAAGCATCGTTCATCAAACGATTGCTCATTACGCACCTCAGTCTAACGGTGTTAGCCAAGCGCAAAGCCGTACGCCCAAATTATGTGGGGCAAGACGATCCTTACCGCTAATGCGATTCTCAACAGAAATACGCATAAGGATAAGGGTAACCCTCCGTGTGAGACATGGAAAGGATCTCACATACAAATGTTGTGATGTGAGGTGGCTTCGTACTTAAGACTGTAGATTACATATCCACTGGATCTGCAAATAACAGTAGTGCTTATCACCTCTTGGCGTTAAAGAATGCTGAATGCTTTGAAGATAACTTTCCTTGAAAAAATGAAAAATGAGTAATTGCTCAAGGTTAACAAGAACCCGCGAGGGCCTGACTGTCCGGAACTAGACATTCCGTATCTACAGGACTCGGAAGTTGCTTGACTATCCGAAACTTAATATTCCGTCTACGCGAACTCGGGGATTCTAGATGTTGAGCGAGACGGAGCAAAGAAGGGGACAAAGACTTGTTCCAGTCCTTCTAGCTTGTATGGTTGAGAACGAACCATGGACAACTAACAAATAATTGTCATCTCCAGAAGCGTTACTTTGGAAAGAAGCTAAATAGATAAATAGATTCCATCATATAGAACCATACTTGCGTAATGGTTGATCTTCCTCCGGGGAAAGAACCTTTGGGTTGTAAAATGTGCTCCCATGTGAATAGCTTAACATTCAGGGCCATTGCAGTCTTGCGTGGCATGGATGTTGAAACAGCCTTCCCAATCGGAGAGTTGGAAGAAGACGATCAGAGTTGGTTTGTTGAACTGTTGGGTTTCTTCCTGAACTTTCATTTTGATCCCTGAAAGTTTCAGATAAAACAGAAACAATGAATCTGACCACAGAAACATTGACTCTGAAGTTAGAAAGCCAACCGTTGGAGAATCAACAGTCTGAAAGTAAAAGTCATATTAAAACAAAGTCTCGATATGAAAGATATGGGTATCACAGATGACATCTTAGGAATTGGATTTCTAAGACATCTAACGGACTAGTCGATAGTTGACAGTCTCGTTGAAGCCACCTATGGATATGAATCATAGAACTGATTGGAATCATAGAACTGATTGGAATCATGGTGCACCCATAGACAAGGAGCGATATGCACAGGTCACGTGTAGTTCAATGTACTGTACACACTACAACCGACCTGGTATCGGCCAACAAAGCAGATCAGTTGAACTAAGGTTCACTGATGATTTTAATACATGATCGGTAGAAGGTGTTAAGTCGGATATGACGATATCTGAATTATTCGCTTATCTACATATTATAGTATTCTGGATGTCCAGTGGTTCTGGGAGAACACAGTAATGCAAAGTGGACATCAGATCTGAAGAACACCAAAGCCACAAGTAAATGTGTATGGTGGGTCTTGGAAAAACCTTTAAGCAAACTTGCATCGGCCGATTCATGATGGAATCGGAGTTTATCGCTTTATACAAAGCATGAAAGAAGTTGAGTAACTTCACGACTCCTTAGAGGACGTCCCTTATTGGGAGAAACTTGTGCCTTCGAGCGCTATACACTTGTGGCTAGCTCGGTCGGCTTCGGGAAGGACACGGATGACGACGTCTGGACATATCCGTCGGGATCCGCATCGGAGACATAAGGCCGTATGGCAGTTGATCATCACGGGTGTCACTTCCTTGTTTACTAACTAAGGGACTACCCGGAGATCAAGTGCCCGGAGATCAAGTGCTCTGCCTGTCTAGGGGAATGGGCTTAAAACCCAAACAATACGAACCTTTGCGGTGGTAACCCAACCATACTGATTGGAGATCCCAAGAATTTGGTTCAATGGGAAAACTAAGCTGCAAAAGGTTCAGTTGAGAGCTTCGGTGGAAGCAAGAAGCACTACGGATGATGATTTCTGTACGGAAACATGAATTCAAAGTTGTTCCCGCGATAGACATTAAAGTGCTACCTGCATGGTGGGTAAGGGTTAAGCTTCCAAACCTTTAAACGATCCTCAAACGGTTGAGGTTAAGGTTGGGGAAACTTTTAATGATTCCTAACACTTGTGAAGTGGGGTATAGCAGGATACCTTGTAGGAGATCACCTATTTAAGTGCGAGGATGGCCGCCTCAAATGAACGCACTTAAGAATCCAAGTGTGTCCACGGCCACAACGGACAAAAACGTAAGAATGAAAACGAATAAGAAGAGTTATTGTGTTGATATCATTGTCTTGGCTTACACTAAACACTGACGGTTCAAGACATCACGTTCACCGCGCAGTAAGTAAGTCCGATGGTATTCAACGAAGGAAGGTTCAAAGTGGAAGCTACCTCTCCTGATGCAATATATTTTCGCTGAAAGATTGCTGAAAGTAGGCACCTTGTGTGTGCGCCATAATCTCTCTTTCATAGAGGGGATTGTTGGAAATTTGTCTTTGGCGTGGAGGTGCGTCCACCCATGTTTAATGAATTAAACAGTAGTGTTCCGCATGTTGGAGGCGTCGTCTCTTCACACATGCATAATCTACTAAGTGAGTAGATGACCGTAGGGCCAAGAATCGTCAAATTTCGTTGAGAAATGAAAGAGATATTGGTCCACGAAGTAAGGTGTTTGAGGCATGAAAATATGGTGTGGGACAAATCTACCACATCGGTGGAAAAATGAAGAATTGCTCTCTTTATAAGTCTCTAAAGTGGTAAAGGGTTTGGGACCCCAAGGGGTATCCCATGTGTTTAAAGGAGGGAGGACCTAGATGTACTTGGGTTCAAGGCTAAGCCCACACGCGCGCCGCCGCCGCCCGCCCGTCCGGTCCGGTCTCGGGTCACGGCCGCGGGCTGCGGGCTGTGGGGACTTTCTGATATTATCTTTTTGGACCCCAAACTGCTTAATATTTACGGTTTGGTCCCTAAAGTTTCTGAAAAGTTGAATTTGGAACGACATTAAACTTTCTGCCTACCATTGGAACTATTTTTTTGGGCATTAATCAACCATTACTTGGCTGATTAACTCCTCCATAATCAGCCCTTCTTCAATGGCCATGAAGAGTCCTTAAACCTATCATTAATCTGCCTCCCTATTGGCCATTAACAGCCCTCACTAATGGCTATTAACAGCCTTGTTTGTGGTTGTTGGGCAGCCTCCTCCATGCTATATATTGAGCTGTTTTGACTCAATTGTGTAGCACACATACGTGACAGAAAATTAGCAAAAACAGTGACGAAAAAGATAGCAAAACAGTGAGGAAAAACACACATATACACAAGATATACACTACAGAGACACACTATATACACAGAGACAAAACAGAAGAGAAAGTCAGTCCAAACATTGGACGAAAACAGAAACTCTTCCTTCCTATTCCATATCTTCAGCAAGTCGATTCATATTTGTTTTCTTCGTCAGACTCAACCTATTGGCTTTGTAGCGTTGAGATTAAAGTGTTGTTTTATCTTGGGAGACTATTGACCGCTAATGTAAAAGCATATATACGGGGCAATCTTGTCTTAAGGACAGAGTGCAATCACTCGACTCAACACACAATGTTGTAACCATCCAGATTTAGTTGTTTCTTGATTTCAGGTTATCAAGATTCAAGACACAACAAGCTTGCGGCAGTTTTGAAGATTGACCATTTATTTATCCTTTCGAACACTTGTAATATTTATTTATTTCCCGTACTGCTTTACTACAATAGCAACCAACACAAACTGTAAAGCAGCTCTCGTACAACTTTTTTACTTTGTTGAAACTTTAAACAATCTTCTAAGTTTACCTCACTCTAGTCTCTAAAAGTTTCTTGGATGCACGCAATAAAGGAAATATTTGGATAAACTATCCTGTAGTATTTCCAAATATCTGAAGCACATTAACAATTGGTCATACATTTGAACTGTTACAGCAACAACTATGACTCAAATCTGAAACTATTAGACCGCTAGATGAATGGCCATCCACTCTATTCCATTTGGGCCCATTGTATTCCAGCATTCCGTAATTTGTCTTTTAGGACAACATAGAAATTCTCTAAAACTAGGAAATGCTATAAATCTCACTCCTTTCTCTACACTGTCATTTCATCGCACCAAACTTATGAGACTGCTTTCGACCATAGGAGATGTAAGTAACAGTAACCTCCGTCCAGCTATGGTATCGCTACGTATTTTTTTTCTTCAAAATTTTATATAGGACTAGTTGGTTTCCCCTATTGAATACCTTGTTTCTATGGGGTTCTCTTGTTAAATAACTACTCCCTCCTTGCCTTGCCAATTTATATGATTAGTATTTTGACTGGCACATAGTTTTGAGAAATAAAGAACTTCAAATATTTGTGTGTTAAGCATGAAAGATAAAATTTAAAATTAAATTATTATCTAAAAAGAAAATATGTCATTCTGGGACCGAATGAAAAAAGGAAGTATAGGGTCCTCCGGGGCATAGTCCAGTGGCAAAGCCTGGGCGCTATAAGGCGCTCTGGCATGGGACAGCGTGGGTTCGATTCCCCGCAAGCACGAAGAAATTCTGCATGTTGGGGAATTTGACCTTGTCTCATTGATCGGTTGTACGCTCCCGAAAAACGGCCACCGGAGCACATCCCGCGATTTACACAGTGATAGTTGTTGAAGGACCGGTGCTATTACCTCCGGACGTCAGGGTAATACCGGTGAAGTAGTCGGCGCAAGCACAAACCTGGATTATCAAAAAAAAAAAAAAAAAAAAAAAAAAAGAAGTATAGGGAGTACTATTAGTTTTCTACTTTATACTTGATAGGTTAGAAGCAAGTAAAAGTAGAACTGAAATTTCCCCAACTCCTAAAGAAAAGGTGAACAGTGATTGTAACTAACAAAAGCCCTCCGCCCGTTTTCCAATAAAACTAAACAGAAACCTATGATCAGAAAAAAAAAAAAAAAACTTTGAGCCCGAATTCTCACAGTAATTTAAAAAAAAAAAAAAGGCAAAATATAATAGACTATGAAATACACAAGTTATGAACAAGAAAGCAAAGGGTGCTACCACTCACTTGTTAACAGAAACCAACCTGAGACGGGAGATAATTGTAAAAAGAAACCCACAAAATCTGAACACACAAAGTTAAGATATTTCGACGAATTGAAGTGACTAAAAACTCATCATTTGCACTGAACCTGCAAAATAGAAAGAAAAATGAATTGTAGGAGAAGTGAAGAAAGACAAGTGACAAGAAAAGGGAAACCTTTGTTGTAAAATGATTCGTGAAGTTGTTGCTTTTTGTAGGAAAGGAAAGAGGGAGAAAATGTGGAGAGAAGAGTCAGCATAATGAGAATGGTATTGTGTCACGTCCATACGTTACGGTTGCTTCTTCTAGTACACCCCCACGCTCATATACGTCATCATCTAATTCCTATCAATTACTAATAAAATGATGAAAATCATATAATTCGATTTTCTTTTACTGGTTTCAATTTATTTGATTCGAAAACTTCGATTTGTTCCAATTGAATACAAAACTGTAACTTTTGTTGTCTTTAAAAGGTAAAAAATCTTGTACAAAACACTAAAACAAAGAAACTGCCTCGACAACTTTTAAGTGTTTAGAGAATTAGAGAAAATACCTACATGTCCCCTCGTTA
Source organism: Anisodus tanguticus (assembly GCA_034509755.1). Lineage (NCBI taxonomy): Eukaryota > Viridiplantae > Streptophyta > Magnoliopsida > Solanales > Solanaceae > Anisodus > Anisodus tanguticus. The sequence continues at coordinate 23,163,210 of CM067555.1, read as the reverse complement.
TGGGTTGTACCAGGGATCAGTCTTTAGCCATTTTTATTATGATGGACGAATTAATATGTCATATTCAAGAGGAGGTGTCATCATCTATGTGATTTACAGATTACATAATTTTGATTGACGAAATGCGCAATGGAATTAACTATAGGTTGGAAGTTTAGAGGATGACCTTGGAGTCTAAAGATTTTTAGTTAAGCAGGATTAAGACGAAGTACGTGGAGTGCAAGTTCAGCGACGTAATGTGAGATACAAATGTGGAAGTGAAGATCGAGGCACAAGATATACCCAAAAGATGAAGCTTCAAGTATCTTGAGTCCATAATACAAGAGGTAGGGAGATTGACGATGTTGTCACTCACCATATTGAAGTAGGATGGATGAAATGGAGGCCCGCCTACTGGGTGATTTGCTCTAAGAAGGTGTCGTCAAGTTGAAAGATAAGTTCTACAGAGTGGTGGTTAGACTAACATTGTTTTATGGGGCCATATGCTGGTCAGTCAAGAACGCCTATGCCCAGAAGATGAAGGTAGCGGAGATGAGGATGCTAAGATGGATGTATGGTCATACTAGGAGAGATATGATTATAAACGAGGTCATACGAGACAAGGTCGGAGGGGACACCGTGGAGGAAAAGATGAGAGAAGCTAGGCTGAGATGGTTCGGATATGTGAAGAGAAGGTATGAGGATGCGCTAGTTAGGAGGTGTGATTGATTGGCGGTAGTAGGAGTTAGGAAAGGTAGAGGTAGGTTGTCACACCCCAACCTTTAGGGGGTGCCAACACCCGACGCTAAATGGCCTGAGCGTACTACCTGTATAACATACCGTGAATAGATAACCATAGCCTCAAGAGACAATTATAAGAAAGATCAGAACAGACAACCTGTACAAGTGACAGCCAACCCAATATGTGCATATATCATAAGGCCGACGAGGCAATAACAAGTGAACTAACAACTGATAAAGGGGCTGACAAGGCCAAATAAAACATATATACAACAATTTCTAGTCTGCAAGCCTCTAAGAGTGCTATAATACGTCATCAGGTCGGGACAAGGCTCTGACATACCCAAAATAGCTATACACATAAGCAACTCTTAGATCGGGTTCAAATATATAGTAACCCCGAAGAAGTGGAGTGCGATGATCAACAGCTGAAGTCAGATAACCTACTGTGGATGTACGTCTGTTTGTCTATATGTACCTATGGGCATGAAACACATCGCCCTAGCAAAGGACGTCAGTACGAAAGAATGTACTGAATATGTAAGGCAGGTAAAACATATAAATAAAAGATGTAATACAAGAGAAGGGTACAGAAGTCAACCTGAAACTTATAAAGGCCACTGAGGGCGTGCAACTGACATAATCATGATCATATGCATAACATAACTCATCATAACATACCTGGCCATAATAGGACTTTGTAATATCATACTCAACTGCAGTGGTGTGCATTTATAAGTGTCGTACCCGGCTGACTATAGTGCGTCTCGGTAGAAAATATATATATATATATATTAATGCAAGACCTCAGAACATCAACATGAACGGGGCGGAGTGACCTAAAGTCGTTAACCCCCATCTATAGTTATGAAATCATGTACAGTGATCGTTACAATCCAACAAAAGTCTCAGAATGTTCAACAAAGCAAGGAAATATCATAATATACGGAAATTAATCCCGACAAGGAATAAATAAGTTTGTATAACATTTCAAGACAAAAATGGATATGCTTTCAAGATCAAGGATGGGAACTTCTTCAAGGACATGCTACATTGTGGCATATTTTATAAGATTATGCTGAAAGAAAAGGAACGTATGCCTTACATATCTTGTTGTTTCGCTTATACAGATTCCAGAAGTCCTCGAATGTTCTATGAGCAATTATCTACATTATACAAATGATTGATATCAAGAACGGATTCGTAACTTATAAGAAAGTTCATTTAGACATTTTGATGAACACCTTGTATGCATAGCGTGTGTAATATCTCTTGTAGCTTAATTTATACATACATCAACACAACCTTCTCTACTACTCCTACCCATCACCATAACTCAATCAACAACTCCACAACTTCATAATGTACTCTTAAGTCACACAAAAATATCGCACAACAACATATTATAGTCCCAAGATTTATAGACACTTGTTCTACAAGATTTCTTCAACAATCAAATTCTTAATCACTTGTATAACCTTAAGAATGAGAAAAAAAAAGTGTAAAACTTACCTTCAAACTCAAGAATTAATCCAAAGCAAAGGTTACTTCACTGCCAAGCATTCTCCAAAGTCAGTACAACAAGAAAGAATACGGTCTAACGATGATCACGAGATTCCTTACGTTAAATTTGCATAGTTTATCTTTGATCTCACCTTAAATCACATGAAATGTCTTAGATAGTGTATGAGAGATGCTTAGGGTTGTAAAAATGATGATAAAGGAGTTTAAGTCGATTTGAGGTCTATTTATATGAGGGAGAAAAAGTTGGCACCGATGTGGACCGTAGCGGGGTCTGCGAACCGCAAACCTTACCTACGAATCGCAGGTTTGGTTGCATACCCTGCCAGCCTTTCAAAAATCACTGTCGAAGTTTGCTACACCATTAATGTTTCGCAGACATGGTCTGCGATTCGCATAGTGCTTCGAGTGGCGACAATTCATCGAACTTTCATCTAAACTTATATTTGTTGATCCGCTAAGTCTTAAACCTTCTCAAAACTTATTCGACAAAACTTATTCGACATATTCAAAAACCTTTATAAACCTCTTAGAGGGGTCTTACCATTTCCTAGCCTAGGTTGGTCGACGTTACGATAATAACATCCTTCCCCTCTTAAGAACATTCGTCCTCGAATGGTGAGGAAAGATTCTAACTATTAGGATTTCTAAAAAAAATTGGCAGAGTTTCCTCTTTAAACATGACTATCCAAAACCTGTCAATCATCCAGAATACATATCTAATGCCACACAGGGTAACAAAATAGCATAACATAATAATATCGGCCCCACACGACTATCTATCTATCCATAAATCAAAAGGGTTAGTCATTACTCACCTCAACTGACAATTGCCGAAGCCTGGGCTGCATCTGTCACATCCATCTCAACAATATCACCTAAACAAGATATATAAGATAAGCTTGATAGATAGCATAGAAATATAGAGATCGTATCGCACGAGTGTTGATATAAACCTACAATCTGAAACAAATGGGGGTATCTGGACTTTATGTCCTCCTCAGCCTCCCATACCATCTCTTCCACATTATTATTCCTCCATATCACCTTAACCGAAGCTACTTTCTTGGTCCGTAACTTTCGGACATGACGATCTAAAATGGCAACAGAAATCTCCTCGTATGATAAGTCTTATGTGACCTGGACATCCTCTATAGGGGTAATGCGAGAGGGATCACCTAAGCATTTCCGTAGCATAGATACGTGGAATACTGGATGAACTGCTTCCAATTCTGGAGGTAATTCAAGTTTGTAAGCCACTTGACCGATCCTCTGAACGATTTTATATGGTCTGACGTACCTAGGTATAAGCTTGCCCTTCTTGCCGAACCTCATCACGCCCTTCATAGGTGATACCTTCAGGAACACCCTATCTCCAACAACAAACTCTATGTCTCGGCGTCGATTATATTAATAGACCATATGTGGACTCTGGGCGGTTAACAATCGCTCTTGAATCAACTTCACCTTCTCTAGTGCTTGTTGAACCAAGTCAGGTCCCAATAACATTTTTTCACTCACTTCGAACCAGTCGATAGGAGACCTACACTTTCACCCATACAAGGCTTCATATAATTCCATCTTGATACTAGAGTGGTGTTACGGTTCACTTTTATGCGGAGGGACATAAAAACTACTATATAACTTGTGGACTCTTGAATTTGTTTATTTTTATTTAGAGTCGTCACCTAATTTATAAGGAAAACTAGAAAAACCCTTCTAGAACAAAAGAAAAATCTTAATTATACCAGAGTTCGGGTTCAAATGATCCCCGGTGAAGGTGTTAGGCACCCCGGTATTAAGGTTCCGTAAAATACGATTGACCTCAGGTCTTATATAATAAAAATTGCTTTAAATTTCTTAAGTATTTAAAATATTACAAAATACCATTGTCATTCAAAAATCTTCCGCCAAAAGATAGCTTTTTCACACACACGCACTTTGAAAATAAGAACGAAAATCCTCCTTTGTAAAATTCCTTCCTTTTGGAAAATATTTTCCTTTGTTTCTTTTAGAAAATAAACTACCTGGTTCTTTTAGAAATAACTTTAGTAAAATAAGATCTTTATTTTTAAAAGAGGTCAACCAAAGAGGGGTTTGTTTCCCTACCCGAACTGTAATTTAAAAAAGGAGATTTCCCATTTTTGTTTAAGACAAATGTACATTTAAATTAAAGAAGAAAACTTAAAACTTTAATTCACAACAAAATCATCGCCAAGTTAAGAAAAATCAAATTCTTTCCTTTGGAAACTTAAACCAAGTTATTTCCTTTTATTAACTTCCGAAATCAAACTATTAAGAGCATGGATAAGTAAATGGACGAAAACCCAATTTTATAAGTTATAAAAAATGAACATTTTATTTATTTTAAAAGATGTAAAAAAAATAGTGACTTTACGTAACTAGATTCTACTTAAAGATTCCAATAATATATAATGTTTTACAATTAGCAAATACTATAAAGTAAACAATAAAAGATAAAGCAAATGGGTTGGTGGGTATACCAGCCCACCAACTATTGTATTAAAAGAAAATTTTATTTTTATTCTACGTCATTTTCATCAATGACTGCGCCTTCTACCATTTTTATCCATGGTTGGACCTTCATGCAAATGCTTAGCCATTTTTACTCATGATTGGGCCTTCAAGCTCACGCACTCGATGAAAAGGGTATTGTTGGGCCCTCATGCCCAACGACTCAAAATATCGGCAGAATTAGAAGAAAATAGGCCCCGTGGGCCTAGGATCATGTAGGGGGGGGGGGGGACAAATGCAAGAGTTAGAAAATACCTAAAATTATCAAATACAAGTGGAAGGAAATACACACATATATATGCCTTGCATTAATTTCAGCCACATAAACAATCCAAACAGTAAATGACCCAAAGTAGTAATTTAAATGTCTTAATCCCAGAACTGGGCTTTGGTATGCAATAAGCAGAAATAAAGGAAAGGACCAGGCCCTGAATCAAACACAAACAGAGATTTTGTTCATAAGCCCAATTGACCCATACTCATGCCTTTATACACATTTTATCAATTCATTAACAGCATACAGATAAATGGAGACTGATATACATGAATGTCCAGAGTATACATAATATATCTGAGAATATATAATGATATAGGCCATGATATATATATATATATATATATATATATATCCAAATCTCTACATCTTGTATATTCTGGGATATACCATTCACATTTTAACAACAATAGAAGAGTCATCAAGGATAAACGAGACGATGAGTATGATGTTTATCAATCATGAGGATAAGAAGGAATGCATATTTTTCTTTCAGGTGCATGCAGATTACAACTAAGCATTTTAAATACCAATCATATCCTATGCATTCTTTCTAACACGGGACAGATTATAAATCAAATTAGCATGTAAGCAGGTCAGGCTCAAACTCAACATTCCACTACAGGCACCATTGAAAACACATAGTAAGTGAGCAATGTAGATATGCAATCAGCTGGACAAATCAGATTGGCAAGGAAGATGAACAAATGGTCACTTAGAATGAGGAGAGGTATCTCCCAGGATGCAAGATCATTTAGGTTAGCTTAGGTGCAAGAGACCTTTTCCTAGATATTTTGCCTGAATCTAAAGACCCTAAAGCAAACAAACCAGGCCTATAATCTAACCACCCATTTGGTCGTTATTGTGTTTTAACTATTTTCCCCCTGTTGACCCAATTCCCGAAGTTATCGAGCGATCCTAGTGAGATTTGAAGGAATTAGAACATTTAAGTGAGAACATTTGACCTATAGTTGACTTTTGGATAAACAAATCTTTTTCGGAATTCCGTTGATTCTGAGAGATTTTGAGGGTTGTTTATTACTTGGTGGAGTAGTTAGGTCGATTCCCGAGGCCCTCGGGAGCATTTTGACTATTGGTTGGAGAGTTGGATTTAGGCCATTGGGTTCACTCATTTAAATAGACCTCCGATGGAAATTTCGAGACCACGAGTGAGTATGTAGCATGTTTTTGCGTGTGTGTGCATATCTGGTTTGTGTTAGGAAAATCTCGGGTGATTGTATGATTTTAGTGTTGAATTTGTGAAATTGGGAAACTACTGGTGACTGATAACCTTCGCTGGAGTGAGGGTCATTATTTCGCAGTGGACCTACCTCGGAGAAGGTCTGGTCCGCTATAGCGAGTGTTGGGAATTTGGCTTGGGCCACATGCGCGATTAGTGAGCGCGCGCGGGCGCGGGCTCCGCTGCAGCAGACCTTTGACTGTTGTAGCGGACAATGGGAAACCAGAACCCTTTTAAGTGTGTTATTGAAGCATCCTTTGACCGTTCCCCATTCCAAAATTATATCCTCCAAGCATCTTTAGGGCGACTTCAAGCATTTCTAGGTAGATTCTTCTTGGGGTAGCTTCCTTAGCCTTGTTTTACCTTATTTACCTTTCTTAAGTTGAAATCTATGGTGGGAAAAAACCTAGTAAACTAGTTGAAGAAGATGAGACTCTACCCAACAACAACATACCTAGTGAAAATCCCACAACGTGGAGTCTAGGGAGGGTAGAGTGTACGCAGACCTTACCTCTACCTTAGTAGGTAGAGCAGCTATTTCTGAAAGACCCTCGGCTCAAGACAAAGAATAAGCACAAGCAAAGCAAGAGAAATGGTCAGACCTAGAAAAAAAAATTAAAGCAATATGAAAATGCTGGTAACAAAAGCGAATAAGCCATGATAGCACAATCTGAAAAAAGAAGCAGTAACTAACGTAGGTAAATAAGATAAACAAAGTACACTAAAGAACACATAGCAACAGAAATCAAACGACAGAGGACTATAAAGCAACGTTACGCCTACTAGTATGATATGCTAAGCAGGTCTACAATAATAACACTACAACTACCAGTTTGTAAGCGTAAGTATGACTACGATCAACTTCCTACTACCCTAATTCGTGTCATCCACAACCCCCTATCTAGGTCATGTCCTCAGTAAGTTTCACCTGCGCCATATCTCATCTAATTACCTTTCCCCAATACATCTTCGGCCTATCTCTACCCCTCATGAACCCATCCATAGCGAACCTCTTTTGGATGTGCAATGTCTTGATTGGCCAACACTCTGCCCCATATAACATAGTCGGTCTAACTATCACCCTATAGAACTTGTCTTTAATTTATGGTGGCATCTTTTTATCGTATAAGACTCTAGATGCGATACTCCATTTCATTCACCCTGCCCCAATATGATGTGTGGCATTGTCATCAATCTCTCCATTCCCTTGGATAATAGACCCGAGGTACTTGAAGCTTACTTTCTTTAGAATGACCTGAGTACGAAGCCTCACCTCCACACCTGTCTCATGGTCGCTCCCGTTACTGAACTTGCACTCCAAGTATTATGTCTTGGTCCTACTCAACCTGAACCCTTTAGACTCCAGAGTCTGTCTCCAAACCTCCAGCTTAGCGTTCACTCCGCTGCGAATCTCATCAATCAGGATTATGTCATCTGCATATAACATACAACATGGCACCTCCCCTTGGATTTGTCGCGTCAGTCCATCCATCACCAAGGCAAATAAGAATGGACTAAGAGTTTATCCCTGGTGCAGCCCCATTATCACTGGGAAATACTCCGAGTCTCCTCCTACTATCTGTACCATATTCTTAGCTCCGTCATACATATCCTTGATCACCCTAGTGTACGCCACATGTACACATTTAACCTTCAAACATCTCTATAGAACCTCTATAAGGATTTTGTCGTTTGCTTTCTTGGTTTCAATGAAAACCATATATAAGTCTCTCTTTCTCTCCCTATACTGCTCCACAACCTCATAATAATATGAATGGCTTTTGTAGTCGAACGCCCTGGCATGAGTCTAAACTGGTTCTCGGAAATAGACATGTCTCTTCTTACCCTCATCTCCATGACCTTTTCTCAAACTTTTATAGTGTGGCTTAGCAGCTTGATACCCATATAGTTGTTGCAACTCTGGATGTCACCTTTGTTCTTGTACAAAGGAATCATTGTACTCCACCTCCATTCTTCGGGCATTCTCATTATCTTAAAAATGACATTAAATAACTCAATCACCACTCCAAACTTGCCCTACCTACGCTCTTCCAAAATTCAACTGGATCTCACCAGGCCCGGTCGCTTGTCCCATGCGCATTCTGTGAACAACTCCCTTAACCTCATCAACCTTAATGTTTCTATAATACCCACAATCCTAGTGCCTTCCAGATTGCTCCATATCTCCCAGGATAATATCTTTATCTCATTTGTCATTCAAGAGTTTATGGAAGTAAGACTGCCACCTCTGTCTAATATGTGTGTCCTCCACCAGTACTTTGTCGTCCTCATCCTTGATGCACCTCACGTGATCCAAGTCACATACCCTCATCTCCCTCGCCTTGGCTAGTCTGTACAACTTCTTATCCCCGCTATTTTCCTCTAATGCCACACACATGCGTTCAAACGCTGCCGATTTCGCCGCTATAACCACTAGATTTGCCTCCTTCCTCTCCATCTTATACAATTCCCTATACCATATCCATTATTTCTACCAATTTCGCATACTAGATTTGCCTCCTTCCATTTCTATACCATATCCATTCTTTCTACCAATTTCGCATACGACGTTTTCTTTGCTTCCACCTTCTCTTGAACTTTACTATTCCACCACCAGTCCCATCGATGCCCACCACGGCTACCCCGCGAAATCCCTAGCACTTCTCTAGTTACCTCCCAAATGCTATTGGCCGTCATGTCCCACATACCGGTCGCATCCCCACCACTCTCCCAAGCCTCTTTGGCCATCAACCTCTCCCCCATCTATTTTGCACTAGCCATGGTCAAACTCCCTCATTTGATTCTTAACATGTCATCCACAACCCTCCTTTTCTTCTCCGTCTTAATCTCCATATCCATCACCAAAAGCTTATGTCGGATAGTAAGATGAGACTCTACCCACGTAGTATTAATTGATTATTAGGCCTAAATGTGAGATTAATTGATAGGTTTTGCTAATATAAGCTTGGATTTCATTAATTAGTAATTATTGGGCTTGAATCTTCCATTATTATTGAGAAACTAATTAAGGAAAATCTAGGGTTTATGCCTAATTTGGGAGTTTTGCATGGTATGATGAAATTAACCTATTATTGAACTAAATTAGCAATTACAGAGTATATTTGAACTTCTATAATGTTAGGTTACCGATTTTACCATTTTACCCTTGTAAGCCCGTTTCTCCATTTTCGTGTAATTGATTTTGATTTGAACGATTGTATAGTAATATGGGTATGGTTTCTCCTCATTTCTAATTTAGAATTCGATAATAGATAGACTTTGATTACTTGGAGGCTCTTCAAAAAGGCAAGGCGAAGGTTTGATTGTTCGTGGCTCCAACTCAACATCCATGTAGATTACGACTTACCTTATGGGTAGACTTTGGTTAGTAGCATATGCAGAGTTAGTGATTATCGGAGAAATCATGTTACGCCTTAGGGTTTGAAGTTGGGATGAATTACTTAGGTTTGGTATTGTTGACTGACTTGTGGGCTTATTGCCTCTTTGTGATTTATTGGCTTGTTGCCTAGTGATTGATACTGGATTTGCACTTAGTTTCCATATCGTGATTGTGATATAGTTGTCTCTCCCTTATCTTGGTATTGTCATTGATAGAGGAAATGACTTGACTTGATACTGATATTGTGATACGTGTCCATGTGTGGCACAATTGGGATTTTATTATGATTTACACTTGAGATTGATACATGCATATCATTCATATACATTCTACATGATTCATTGTTGTGAATTGTGATTTGATATTAATAATGATAAGAGGGAAAGTGAAATATTCAAGGCTTCCTATTGTGGTGTTTGCTACGGGCATATTACGTATGGCCTCTCTTGCATATATAATTGGTGTTACCTATGTGGTCCGAAGGGAAATTGTCCCGGGCGTGGCATTTTATAGATTTGGGAATAACTTAATATTGGTAGTTGATTTACGGATGTTGTTATATTTATTCATCCCATGATTAGTGTTGAATTTGACATTCATACATACATTCATTCTCATTTACATGATACATTGACATTACATGTGATTGGCGTGATTGTGATTCTATGATACATTGATATTACCTATGATTGTCGTGATGGTGATAAGTCAGTAAGAAATATTTGTGATTCTTGTAACATATTTGATACCGTAGCCATCTCTGGGCTGTGTACGGAATGACTAGCAATGTGGTGGTTGGTAGTGTCATCTCCAAGATTTGTATGTAGAGTGACTTGTACACTTATACTTCTCGTATTTCTTGGATTCTGATTGAATACTCTATACTTGGGTTGTTTACTCTTGGACTATGTGAATATTTGTATTTTATTGCGAGCATGTCTATTTTTCAGTTTCTTTATTTATATATGTTAGCTAACTATTGTCGGCTTATGATACTTATCAGTACATAGTATTTGTATTGATACTACTCTTGCTACACCCTTTTTATGGTGTAGAGTTGTTCTGGGTACATGAGCGAGGTTCGATTAGCCTTCACAGATCTCATGGAGTTTATCTAAACTATTCTATTTAATTCTCATTCTAAAGAAAAGTTGTGTCCAGGTTGTGGTTGTAACTTTTATTCCAGTTGTATATTTAGAAGTTCTTATACTATTCAGACCAGATTTCTTGGGTAGTTGTTGTAGTCCGCATTATCATATACCTAAGTTTTAGACTTTTGTTGCTTTTATTATTTATTTATGTTATTGGATGAATCTGTAAGGGATGAGTTTTCCTACTAAGTGAGCAAAGGGTAGGTGCTCACACGATCAGTGATTTGGGTCGTGACAAGTTGGTATTAAAGCCCTAGGTTACCGGTCTATAAGTACAAGAACATGTCTAGTAAAGTCTTGTGGATGGGTACGATGAGCTCCGTACTTATCTGCGGGAGGTTATGGGACATTTAGGAAACTTCAAATTCTTTCATTCTTTTGTGTTACTTCATTCAAATTAGCATTTAGTCGATTACAATTAGTATCTGAATTTCCCTGTATTAATCACCCACGAAAGGTGGGAACTCGTCCTTAAATTCTTATGCGATCGATTTGTTTGGAAGTGTTGTGGTATGGTACGAGATGTGTTATCCTAATTCGGATGCGTGACCAAGTTTAGTTTCTAGCTATGGCTTGAGGATTCAATTATAGGGGTTTCTTGAGAAATGGGAGAGATGGTACAGACGTTCACATAATCTTCATATTTTTAGTGTTGGGTTTCTCGGACGTGGCACATTTGTGGATTAATAAGAGTGATTTATTTGATGATATGGGAAAAGTTTCAATATCGTCAGGGTATTATGATGGTTTGCGTAGCACGGGTGTACCAATGACAGGTCTATGATTCATCAGTGGTAGGGTATTAGATATCGATATGTGGGGATGAGTATAAGATCGGTAAGGATCATCAGATTTGGCAAAAGTATAGTGATCGCGTTTAATAAAAAATAGAAGTTGAGAATAAGGACATGAATGATGACTTATGTGGAAAACGTGTAGCAAAGGAAGATTTCTTAGGGTATTTTGATAAGAGTGTTTTTTGTGTTAATGGGACGGAGGCGTAAGGAAGAGGATTTGGATAGATCAATTTTTGCTATTAGGAAGGAAAAAATTGGCATTTGACGTGTTTGACATGATAAGGTTGTAATTGGTAGGAGAGTGGATTTTGTCTTCAGACGTGAAAAGTTAAGTTGGACTTCGACGTAATTACATGATAGTGGTTTATGGGTTCTTCCAGGAAAGTGGTTATCAGTTCTAGATCGGAAAGCAATGATACTTATGACGAGTGGAGACGTAAGATGTTGGGCAGACGTGGTCCTGGTCCTTCATAAAGGGTATGTTCACTGGGTCTTCATTCTTAGAGGAATGATAAGGATATCGTGGAATCAAGAGCTAGTTGATTTGAGAGTTATTTTGTGGTTATACATGGTAAAATAGACATACGAGTTCAGTGTTGAGTTGGTAAGTTTGGTTATACCGTGGGCTAATTGGAGCTAGTGGTTAACTAGTAAGAATGACTCTAGTGTTGGACAAGTGCGAAGTTTTAGTACTCAAGGAGCTCTCGGGTGTTTCATATAATATTGGATTAGTGTTGAGAGCCTTGTACCTATTGTGTAAGTTTTGGCTAGTTCCTGCTACTACTGGTGTACTACTAAGTTGAGTTGATCGGATGAAAGGGATAATCGTGTGAATGGTTAGAGGTGTTGTGGTTCGACAATTAGGACGTTCGAAGTGGTAAATCAATAATGAGGTATGAATTAATTCTAGTTGTGGAGAACATTTCAGAAATTTAGTTAGGGGAATTCGAGTTAGGACACCTTGGTGGAGATACACGAGGACATTAGTAAGACTGTGTATGTTATATATTGGATTTGGAAAGTATTCAGTTTGGAGTTGAGTGAGTTCGAGAAATGGTTAGACGGTGATGATGATTGCGATTTGATTGGAATTGGGTAATAACCAAGAAAAAATATGGTTGATCGAGAATCGGTAAAAATAAGGTACATCTTCAGGATTACTTTGGTCATTATGGGTTGTGGTATTGTTGTCTTGCTTATTTTAGACAAGGTGTGATTGTTGAGTATGCTTAAAGAAGGGAGTCCACAGAAATGGACTAAGTGATATGACAAAGTTCAGTAGGGTTTCGTGATCAGCGACGAGTAAGAAGCAAAGTTCAGGTAACTGACATGTTAAGGTTTAGGGAAGTGGCTTTGTGTTGCACTGTTGGGAAATTTCATAACACTCTTCAGCGGATGAGTTAGTGTGGTTTAAGAGAAAGGAATTATGGAAATCCCTATTATGTGAGGGCTATAGTTATATTTTCGAGATGAGACTGCATTCGTGGTTATGTATTATATTGCAGGTAATATTAAATGGATGGCTTGGGTGAATATTAAGGGCTTGGGAATAGTTATGCGAGGTTGGCATAAAAGATTACGAGATTGATGCTTTCGGAATGGTGATAGACATATCAAGGTGTTACAATGGGAGATTAGATGGTTAATGGGTTATTATATGAGGCTACAGGTTTTGCGTCGAGAAGTTCGGGGTGTATTAGATTTGGGTATCAGGTAAAGGTTGAGAAATAGAGGGGTTGCAAGCATAAGGTATAGTTCTTCGATACTAAGTTGACAACTTGGATAGGACCCAGTTTTTGGAGTCGAGGGTGATCAACATGATTGATTACGCATGAGGAAGAGATTTGAATTGGCCACCACAGATGTGTGGTAGGATTGTGATTGGTTCCGGAAAGTTGGAGTCAGTTCGAGTGACTATTGGTAGTGTCGAGGGGTTGTGCATTCATTACAGGTCAGAATTGATTGATTGGATCTTGATAGATTATGTTTATATTTACAGGAGAACTTATGGGTCCCAGTAAAGCACATTCACAGATTCGATGAGTTTCAGTTCAGATTTGAGGTATGACGGGTTTACTAAGCTTTATTAGGGTTTGAGAGTGGACTAATGATATTTTATCAAGAGTAGTTACTCGGATAGATGTAATGGGTTACGTTGGTACTTGGTAATGATTTAAAGAGGTACTATGGTTGCGAGAGATCTTTAGAGTAATCAGATGGTGCACTATGGACTTAGATCGGTGTGGTATTCAGTGGTATGCTTCATGTATTATCATTTGAAGGTTTAAGAGACTTGGAACTAGCGATGTCAGCTATGAGTAAGATCAGTTTGACGGAATTGCTTAGAGTTGCTCTGATAAAGTAAGAATTCTTTTCTAGCAAGAGTAAGTCATGTTTTCGGGCTTGTATTTATGTGGTTTTAAGAAATCGTGGTACTAAGGATGATTTTAGAAGGGTGAAAGAAAGGTTAGCAAAGTCAGAATATTTTACTAGGTCAGAGTGGGCTATGATTGTGTTTATATCTAAAGGTTTATGTTATTTTGAGAAATGTTTATAGGACCTATCGATCACATTCAGAGGTATGGTTTTATCTAATCAGATAGTTCTAGCAAAAGCAGTCTTACATTCGGGAATCAGTGGTGGGAGAAATTCGAGTATAGAAATATGGAAATTGGGCCTTTTGGCCAAATTAGTGGAAAGTTTTGACTGATAAGGTGAACGAGTAGTGATTTGGTGTACTTCATGACGTGAAGGCTTCCGTGCTGTTATATTAAGGATTCATTGGTTACCGTTAGCTTTCGTAACTCATTCTTCGTTCGAGGATGAATGATTATTTAATTGGTATCTGATGTAATGACATGTTTGGTCGTTATTTCCTATCGACTATTTTGCCCCTGTTGACCCAATTCCCAAAGTTATTGAGCGATCCTAGTGAGATTTGAAGAAATTAGAACCTTTAGAATCTTTAAGTGTGAACATTCGACTTATAGTTGACTTTTGGGTAAACGAACCCTTTTCGAAATTTCGTGAGATTCGGAGGGTTGTTTATGACTTGATGGGATAGTTAGGTCGATTCTCGAGGCCCTCGGGGTATTTTGACAATTGGTTGGAGAGTTGGATTTAAGTTGTTGGGTGTTGACTCATTTAAATAGACCTCCGATGGAAATTCCGAGACCACGTGTAAGTCTGTAGCATGTGTTTTACGTGTATGTGCATATATGGTTTGTGTAAGGGAGGTCTCGGGTGATTGTTGGATTTCAGAGTTGAATTTATAAAATTAGGAAACTGCTAGTGACTGATAACCTTGGCTGGGGCGAGGGTCAGTGCACTATAGTAGACCCACCTCGGCAAAGGTCTGGTCCGCTGTAGCGGGTGTTAGGAATTTGTCTTAGGCCACGGGCACGGAAGCGGGCTCCGCTGCAGCAAACCTTTGACCGCTGCAATGGACGACAGGAAACTAGAACCCTTTTTAAGTGTGTGATTGAACCCTACATTCCCCATTCCAAAAAATATTTTCTCCAAGCATCTCTAGGGTGATTTCAAGCATTTCTAGGTGGATTCTTCTTGGAGTAAGTTTCCTTAGCCTTGTTTTACCTTATTTACCTTTCTTAATTACCTTTCTTAAGTTGAAATCCATGGTGGGAAAAAACCTAGTAAACTAGTTGAAGAAGATGATACTCTACCAACTTAGTACTAATTGATTATTAGGCCTAAATGTGAGATTAATTGATGGGTCTTGCTAATCTAATCTTGGATTTCACGAATTAGTAATTATTGGGCTTGAATCTTCCATTATTGTTGAGAAATTGATTAAGGAAAATCTAGGGTTTATGCCTAATTAGGGGGTTTTGCATGATATGATGAAATTGACCTATTATTGAACCAATTTATCAATTAGATAGTAGATTTGAACTTCTAGAACATTGGGTTATCGATTTCACCCTTTAATTACCATTTTACCTTGCAGGCTCGTTTCCCCCTTTTTGTGTAATTGATTTTGATTCGAACGATTGTATAGCAATATGAGTATCGTTGCTCCTCATTTTCTAACTTAAAATTTGATAATGGATAGACTATGATTACTTAGAGGCTCTCCGGAAAGGCAAGGTGAAAGTTTGATTGTTCGTGACTTTAGCTCGGCATCCAGTTAGGTTATGGCTTACCTTCTGGTTAGACTTCGTTTAGGAAGCATATGTAGATTTATTAATTGTCGGAGAAAGCATGATATGCCTTCGGATATGAAGTTGGGATGAATTACTTAGGTTTGGTGTTGTTGACTGATTTGTGGGCTTCTTACGTCTTTGTGATTTATTGGTTTGCTGCCTAGTGTTTGATATTGTATTTGCACTTAGTTGCCATATCGTGATTGTGATATAGTTGTCTCTCACTTGTCTTAGTATTGTCATAGATAGAGGAAAGGACTTGACTTGATACTGATATTCTGATATGTGTCCATGTGTGGCACGATTGGGATTTGATTATGATTTACACTTGAGATTGATACATGCACATCATTCATACGCATTCTATATGATTCATTGTTGTGAACTGTGATTTGATATTAATAATGATAAGAGGGAAAGTGAAACATCCGAGGCTTCCTATTGTGGTGTTTGCTACGTGCATATTACGTATGGCCTCTCTTGCATATATAATTGGTGTTACCTATGTTGTCCGAAGGAAAATTATCCCGGACGTGGCATTGTACAGATTTGGGAATAAGTTCATGTTGGTAGTTGGTAGTTGGTAGTTCATCCTCATTTCCATGATACATTGACATTACATGTGATTGGTGTGATGGTGATTCTATGATACATTGATATTACTTGTGATTGGCGAGATGGTGCTTTGTGAATACTTCGTTCTCGTATTTCTTGAATTCTGACTGGATACTCCATACTTGGATTGTTAACTCTTGGACTGTGTGAGTATTTGTACTTGATTGCGAGCATGTCTATTCTTCAATTTCTTCATTTATATATGTTAGCTAACTGTTTTCGGCCTATGATAACTACCAGTACATAGTATTTGTACTAATACTACTCTTGCTATACCATTTTCGGGGTGTAGAGTACTTCCAGGTACATGAACGAGGTTCGATTAGCCTTCACGGATCTCATGGAGTTTATCTAGACTATTTTGTTTAATTCTCATTCTAAACAGAAGTTGTATCCAGGTTGTGGTTGTAACTTTTATTCCAGTTGTATACTTAGAAGCTCTTGTACTATTCAGACTAGATTCCTTGGGTATTCCGCATTATCATATACATATGTTTTAGACTTCTGTTGTCTTTATTATTTATTTATATTGTTTGATAAATCTGAAAGGGACATGTTTGTCTATCAGGTGAGAAAAGGGCAAGTGCCCGCACGATCAGTGATTTGGGTCGTGACACTTAGGAGCATGTAAAAAAAGCAGAGGGAACCTAAACTCATGGAGCTACAAGCAGAGGCTGATTCAAACTAAGCCAAACACACATATTTGGGAAAAGGAGATAAGAGATGGACAAAAAGAAAGGCTCAAACAGTCCCATGAAGGGCAAAACATGCATGACTGATCATGGTAAACAGAAAAGAGAGGTATACAATTATCTTGAAATAACTCAAGTACACACTTATACACCAAGCCTTTTCCACATATTTGTCATAGCAATCAAATGACTTAGCAGGAAATCACATGTTATCAAGGGTACATCTGCGTATTTGGGCATGCTAGTATAGATGGACAGTAAATTCATGAGGCATAAAGGCAAACAAGTATTGAGGATAGTATCTCAACATACGAGATTATCTAAGTTGGGCTAATCATACATGATCCTACTCATACTATGAGCTAGGTAAAATGACACTTCAAACAAGTAAGTCTAGAATACATCATGAATGAGAACCAACAAATGTACAAGGGTCAAACTAATATCAATCAGATGGGGACATATTTACCAACCATGTCAAAAGGGATGTAAATACAACAAGGGTGACAGACTAGGGGGTAACACATCAGATATCCTAGGTTGCAGGCATTTAAGGAAACATATGAACTCAAGATTTCAGCCTAGTTGGGAAAAACTAGTTCTATTTAAATGGGCATGATGTGGCTAACAATACACTTAAAAACAAATACTTGAGTTGATCATTTCATGCCAAGACAGGTCTCTTACATGATAGTTTCAGCATTTTAGATCATGGTATGGCAGAAATAAATTATGGGGGTCAACTTAAGGCATATACAGACACATAAAAAGACACACAGTGATCCAAAATGATGTTCTAGGTGTTAAGGTGGTCTAGAGTACACTAAGAATGATGCAACAAGCAAGCATATGAATAGGTCATTCAAGTGCAAAAACCAAAGCTAATACATCCTTAGAACCTTGATTACTATTTAACAAGCTCCCAGTAAACCATAAGCTAATCCACATATTCATATTTGAGATTATACTAGGCATGATACCATTTTTCAAGCAGAAAGGAACTAGTCACATACATCATAGAGTATACTTAAATGAGTAACATATATCACATAGCACTGGGTTTGAAACTTGATACAATACATTGATCATGAGTGAACTACTAGAACAACCCAAAGTATTTACCTAAACATATCATAATTAGCCTCTACTATCTTGTACTTAAATGATCACTTTAAACAAACACCACAAATGATCATTAACCATGGTCAGAGCCTAATCGGTATTCTAACACCCAGCAAATGACACATTTAGCATCAACGCCAAATATCATTTCATTATTGCATATCTAATCATACTAATTAGGAATCTATATTCATTAATCTAAGTTAACTAACAACTAAACACTTAACCACAAAAAATACTTAATTTAAAGCATACAAAAAGCAGTAATTAGAAGGAACTGAGAGAAATTCGAACTCACCTTCTTGTTGTGTAGTAGTGAACGAGATCTAATGTGGAAAGCTCCCTTCTGATACTAGATTACTCAGACCACACAAAGAAACAATAAAATGTAAACCTTAGATATATCTAGGGTTTTCGATTTGCTCAGAATAGAGACTTGTGCTTAACTTATACCAAATATTAGGTGTTAAGACTTTGTGCTCAAACTCTTGAGGAATTTCAAGTATTCAAGGCTTGGGGATAATGACAAGAGGAGAGTTCCTTTTATAGGAGCCAAAATCCCTAACACAACTCATCCCCACCGATGTGGGAGATTGATTTTCCACTAATTTGTGAATTGATTTTGAAAGGAAAAAAGGAAGAACCAATGAGAAATCATGCTTTTGGTTCGTAATTGGACAAATCCCATTAATGGGAGCCCAAAAAAATAGTAGATGAGGGGGGTGTATTACCTTCGTCGGGGCGGAGTTCTAGCTGAGAGGACAAGGTCATTAAGACCCTGCCGGATTTGTCCCTACAAATACTGGTATCGGCGAAATCTCTATGCCTCTTTGCTAGTACGGGCAAGAGAGAGATGAAGTGAGAGAGTGAGTAGTGTTAGGGTTTTCAACCCTTGAGGTGTGAGGAACAAAGTGAGGGTATTACCCCATCTTCGTTAGTTTAAAGCGGACATAGGCTTTGGTCTATTACGGACTGGGCTAACCAATTAATACAAAAAAGGCCCAAAATCATTTAAATAAAAGGGGTTGGTTATTTGGGATCTTTTTGCAAATGTGACCACGAGTTAAATTTAAAATGTGGTCATTTCAATTTCAATTATGGCCAAAATTAGCCAATTAAAACAAATTGAGGCTGAGATTGAAATACAAACTCAATTAGAAATCCGATTAAGGGATAAAAGTGAGATACTATTTGACTCCGTATTTAATTAATCAAATTTTCTTTTATTTCACGGAGTAAAACCTTACCAATTTTACATAGTTAATTTAATAATTATCCTCTTTAAATTATAGAAATTGATAGGTATTTCTTAAAAATATATAAAAATATGTTAATGATATACAATAATATGTTCGATGATATTTTGCCAAATAACATGGCAAAATGATACAGATATAATTTCGTAAAATTATTATTGCTTTGTAAAAAGCATATTTTGCTCTGTTTATAACTCATGAACACTGAATAGTTAAATAAAGTATCATATGGTAAAAATTAGGTGTCAACAACTGCCCTTTCGTAGTGTGGGGATGACAAGACTATCCCTCAGCAACGAAATTTGACAAAACTAATTTTTACCGACCAAGTCAAAATGCTTCTCAGTTTTTGCACAATTTTCTAAAACTATGGCCAGACCCTGGTTTCTAGGTTTCCTACATATCTCGGACTATATGAGAATTCAGGTCACCTATAGTTCGACTCAAAAAGGACAATAAAGAAAATTTTAAAATGACTCTTGTCGTATGTGATCGGTTCTCTAGTATTGAGTCCGCTTACATATCCCTAATTTTGGGAATCAGGTCACTTGTAGTTCGACTCAATCAGACGAAGAGGTTATCCCTTATGCGGGAACTTCCTTAAAAATAAAAGAAAAGCAAGCATGGATGATTATGGCATGGGTGTCTTCCGACTCTTCTCCAGAGAGCTTGACTCTCGTGGAACCCTGTCTCGACCCGCCGCACAAGAAAATTTTCCATGTTGCTCCACGCATATCGATCCGGCTTGACTGGCTGATATTTCGAGCAGCTTCGAACCTGTTTCCTTTTGCTTGGCAACATCATGGGGTGTTTTTGATTTTTGATTAATTTGAAGTTTGTGTCTTCTCGACATTGTTTAATTTTGTCGTGGATGAATGACCTTTTCGGCATTCTTGATGGTTGTCTTGATTTTTGTGGATAAATCACGTGGTCTTCTTGATGGTTTTATATTGTCTTGACTACTAGGGTGAGTAACACAGCCTTTTGACCTGTTTTACATCACCTGAACTCTTTTCAACGAACACTACAACCTTTTGGTCGGATTTATGTTGCTTGACCCTGTTAAGCAAACACTGCAACCTTTCGGGTGGATTTACATCACATAGACTCTTTTTAGCGAGCACTATGGCTTTTCGACCAAAATTTACATCGCTTGACACTCTGTTGATCGAACACTACAACCTTTCGGTCGAATTTACGTACTCAAACTATTTTCAGCGAACATAGCAGCTTTTAAACCAGATTTATGTTGCTTGACTTTGTTGAGCGAACACTGCAACCTTTCAGCCAGATTTATGTCACACATACTTTTTACATCGAACATAGTAGCCTTTCGACCGGATGTAAAGTAATAGCTTTTGTGCAATGTCGAAGGGGTCGTGATGTAGTGGGATCATTTGGATTATTACAACCTCTAGCAGATGGTTTGAAATTGATTCTAAAAGAACCTATTTCAATTTACGTCGCTTGACTCTGTTGAGCGAACATTGTAACCTTTCGGTCGAATTTACGTCACTCAGACTCTTTTCAGTGAACACAACAGGCACCTTTCGACCGAATTTATGTTGCTTGACTCTGTTGAGCGAACACTACAACCATTCAGCCGAATTTACGTCACTCGAACTCTTTTCAGCAAACACAACATCCTTTTGATCGGATTTACATCGCTTGACTCTATTGAGCGAACACTGCAACCTTTCAGTCGGGTTTATGTCACTCGAACTATTTTCAGCAAACTCAGTAGCCTTTCAACTGAATTTACATCGTTTGACTCTATTGAGCGAACACTGTAACCTTTCAGCTAGATTTATGTCACTCAGACTCTTTTCAGTAAACACTACAGTCTTTCGAGTAGATTTATGTCTCTAACTATATTGAGCAGATATTGTAACCTTTTGGCTGGATTTACGCCACTCAAACTCTTTTTAGCTAGTACTGCATCCTTTCGACTAAATTTACATCGCTTGACTCGATTGAGAAGACACTGCAACCTTTCGATAAAATTTACGCCATTTGGACTCTTTCTAATGAGCACTATATCCTTTTGACCGAATTTACATAACTTGAATCTATTGAGCAGACTCTGCAACATTTCAGCCATATTTACGCCACTCAGACTCTTTTCAATTAACATAACCTTTCGACGGAATTTACACCACTTGACTCTGTTGAGTAGGCACTGCAACCTTTTGGCCGAATTTACGTTACTTGGACTCTTTTCAGCGAGCACTATAGCCTTTTGATCGGATTTACATCGCTTAACTCTGTTGAGCAGACACTAAAACTTTCGGCTAGATTTACGCCACTCGGACTCTCTTCAGCGAGCAGTACAACCTTTCAATCGAATTTATGTTTCTTGACTCTATTGAGAGGATACTGCAACCTTTCGACCGGATTTATGCCACTCGAACTCTTTTCAGTGAGCATTCCAGCCTTTTGACTGAATTTATGTTACTTGACTCTATTGAGCGCATACAACAACCTTTTGATCGGATTTATGCCACTCGAACTTTGGGAACAAGGACCGCAGCCTTCCGATCGGTTTTATATCATCCTAACCTTATACGACTCTCATGGCCGAGTTGTTTTTCCTCATCCTATGTGTGGGCCATAACCCTCTTGGTCAGATTATCCCTTTATTTGTATGTTGATTATGACCCTCTCAGTCTAATAGCCATTTTGCTTTGTTTGTCTGTTGTGGCCCTCTTAGTCATATTACTTTTTTGCTTTATTTGTTGGCTATGACCTCTCGGTCATATTGTTGTTTCTTTTATCTCTTGGTTGTGACCCTCTTGGTCAGATTGCCCTTTTACTCTGCTATATGTCAGTTAAGCGGAAAGAAGTGATAGTCTGATACATCCAACAAACACCCCAAGAGATCTCGTGTGGGCATACAAGAGCACTAATAAATTATAACAATCCGAGGAAAAGGAAACGTAGGCCAAAACTGAAATACATAGTCTGAAATCTGTCTCTCAAGTAAGAACAAAAGATCATAAGTAGATGAGAGTATCCAATGCATGCTGGAAAGAGAATCCTCACCCTAAATACTAAGAATCACAGCTCTGACTCAGCCACGTGGCCCTGCGAAGGTGGAAGGTACTGAATCTGCATCCAAAAATAATGGAGCAAGTGTAGCATAAGCACACAATGTACCCCCGTAGACATCATTGACCGACAACGATGGAAGATACATAATCAGAGATAAATACCAAGTAGATACCAAATAATCCTATACTAGCAGTTCACAAATCAAGTATATCACGTAGTCAACATGTTGTTCATAGATTCCATCAACATATATCGAGAATCATGTAGCATGAATAATCCTTTTAAGTTCACAATCCAGCCAAGTTGTTCAATATCAATCAATGACAGTTTCCAATCACAATTATAAAAGTTAAACATGAGTATGTATGATATGAATGCAATGCATATGCAAGGTACCTTTCTCAACGTGGTATACGGTACGTCAAGATTTAATTATGATCTGTACACCCATGAGGGACCTACGAGGTCCATATACCGCTCCTATCCAGCTGAAATTCCATACAAGAATCTAACTAGAGCCCATGACTCATTTGTCGAGTCTCAATCATGTTGCAGGCATACAACACCACTCCCCGCATATCAATATCATCTCAAATGTCATACTCTCATATTACTTTTACCTTTCTAGTCTATCCATACCACTCTCACATCAAATCATAGAACCATAAGTAGATGTATGCAATGATAATACAAGGTAAGATATCATGATATAATGATATGCAATCAAGTATAGAGATGATGTACACATGATTTCAAAGTTCAACAACACATAGACAATCCAATTCAAATCAGGATATAATTCGAAAGCATGTGTGATGTGTAAACAAACAATAGCAAACATGGCGACAAGACCACATATGGTGACAAGCCCAAATAATCAGCAATCGAAACCAGCATAAGGTTTATTCCCCAAATTATCACATCATCACAATTCAACACCGGTACCCACTCAATCGTTCATCACAACTGGCTGAATAGGACCCCTTAACACGCCCACTACCTCTCAATATTTATAAATAATTATGTACTTCTATCGGAATCTCAAAAAAATAAATTGTAGCCTACCTCAAAGCCGAATAGGTGCGCAATAAAATCAAGCCTCTAAGATAGCATTGCCCTTCCTTTGTGCCTCACGATAGTCAAAGTCTATTCACGCGTATTACATCGTTAATATAAAGCTAACACAATAAAAATAAGACTTTAAATACCCATCCCGGCCCCATGCTACCAAAACTCAAACTTTGTTACCCAAAAACCTTTATTACATACTAGGTAATCACATTCTTAATTTAATTGCATATCTAAACACAATTGAATCTCCAATTGAACAATAATCTAAAAGCCCCAATTTGAAACACTAGATTTTTTCCTTGTAGTAAACAAACTTCTATATCAAATTAAGCTTTAAAACATGATAATCTAACATAACTCAATTCTAATTCATGATATTGACACCATTTGATCCATACTCATTAAAATCAACCATATAACTCTCTTAATCTCTCAATATGCTTAACTCATCTTCCCCAACTCACATAGTATGCTAAACCACCATTAAAAGATCCTATAATCACAACATAAGCCATAAGAGAGAAAGAATCTATTACCTCAAGGTTGGAAATGCTCCTAAAGCTTTGAAAATACCCTTATGTGGCGCTGGTTTCGAATTTAGCTATTTGGGGAAAGAAAATCTGACCTAAAAATGTTTATAGGCCACCTGAATAGTACTTTCACCCCAACGGAATCAACTCTGTTAGAGCGGACTGGCTACGGCGGAAAAAGCTTCACTGGGGCGAGAGTCACTTGACACCTCACCCCTCACTATGGCGAACCCAACTCTGTTGTTGCGAAGGGTGAGTGGAAACCCCCAGTCCCCATTTCTCGCTTTGGTGAGCCAACTAATCGCTATGGCAGACACGCTGGAGCATATGATGGTGCAGCTGTAGCGAACACCAGACACCAATAAAGAATAACAACCCAAATCCTCTATTAAACACTCGAAACACTCCCGGAACCCCCCAGACACAAACCAAACATACTCGCCTAAGGTAAATAGCGCTACAAACCCGTTCGTACCCTTGGATTTCATAAATAACCGAGCTAAAATATACTTTTCTAAAGAATCATCCGAGACAAACCAAAATCAAAACTTTACAAATAAAGCCACATAATACATTTGATTGCCTTGGAAGTGAACTAATGACTCAACTAAGACACAAATGACCCTTCGGGTCTACTGGGAGCAACGAACCTGGAAACAAACTCATCTATCTGAAAGTCAACTTTGAGTCAAACTAACCAACTCTAATTTCTCAAACTTGGGCTTTTATCCAAAACTTGTATAAGTGGACCTCGAAATCCGTTCCAACCATCCCCGTGCATCACAAACCCCACATAGAGTCTATAAAAAGGGTCAAATAGGCAAATAAGGGTCTTTAGTTGAAAATGACCGGACGAGTCATTACATCAGATACCAATTAAAACAATGTTCATCCTCAAACAAAGAGAAACAAATCAGAAACATACCGGAAGTAGTGAACATGTCAGGATATTTGCTCTACATATCAGACTTGGTCTCCCAAGTCGCCTCCTCGACAGGACGATTCCTCCAATGAACCTTCATCAAAGTTATCTCTTCGATCTCAACTTCCTCACCTGCCTATCTAAAATAGCCACAGACTCCTCCTCGAACTCTAGATTCTAATCAAGCAATATTGAGTCCCACTTGATAATATAAGAACCATCGGCATGATACTTCTTCAACATAGACACATGGAAGACTGGATGAACGCTTGAAAGACCTGGTGGCAGAGCCAACTCATATGCCACCTCTCTCACTCTCTGAAGAACTTCAAACAGCCCGATATACCTCATACTCAACTTCACTCTCTTGTCGTATCTCATCACATCCTTCATGGGTGAAATCTTCAGAAGAACCTTGACCAACCATGAACTCTAAATCTCGGACCTTCCAGTCTGTATACTTCTTCTGCCTGCTATGCGCTGCCAGAAGCTTGTACTAGATCACATTCACTCTCTTTAAGGACTCTCTCAACAAATCAGTACTCCAAGGATGAACCTCAAATGCGTCAAACCAATCAATCGGGGATCGACATCTCCTACCATACAAGGCTTCGAACGATGCCATATCAATACTAGAATGATAATTGTTGTTATACTCAAACTCTTCCAAAGGCATATGCTGGTCCCAATGACCTCTAAAATCGATTACGCAAGCTCATAACATGTCTTCCAATACATGAATAGTCTGCTCGAACTAACCGTCGGTCTGAGGGTAAAACGTTGTACTGAGCTCCAAGAGAGTACCCAACTCTCTCTGCAAAGTCTGCCAAAAATGCAAAGTAAATTGAGTACCCCGATCTGAGATGATAGAAATAGGAACCCTATGAAGACAAACAACCTCTCGAATGTAGATCTTATCCAACTTCTCTGCATTATACATCGTCCGAACTAGAATGAAATATGCAGACTTGGTCAATCTTTTAACCATAACCCTAATCGCATTAAATTTGCCCAAGGTCCTGGTCAATCCCACAAAAAAATCCATAGCGATCATCTCTCACTTCCACTCGGGAATGGGAATCCTCTTAGACACACCATCGGATGCTGGTGCTCGTACTTTACCTGCTGGCAATTCTGACACCGAGACACAAAATCAGCAATGCCTAAAATCACGATACATCTTAATAGCACCTGAATAAATTAAATACCTAAAGTTGTGGGCCACCTCCATAATCAACCTAGTCAAATCTCCCACACGAGGCACACAAACTCTACCCCTGATCCTCAGAACACCATCACTATCAATCATGACCTCTTTGGCCTCACCACTCATCACCTTATCTCAAATCTTGCACAACCCAACATCATCATACTAATGTGCCCGAATCTGATGCAAGAGAGATGATCTCGCCTCCACACAAGCTAGAATCCTACACGGATTCGAAAGATCAAGCCTTATAAAATGGTTGGCCAAAGACTGGACCTCTAATGCCAAAGGACGCTAAAAATAGCCAAGTAAGCTAAACTTCCCATATTGAGCGCCTTTTGGCTCAAAGCATCTGCCACCACATTGGTCTTCCCCGGATGATATAAAATGGTCATGTTATAATATTTCAACAACTCCATCTACCGATACTGCCTAGAATTTAAGTCCCTTTGATTAAACACAATGTGGAGACTACGATGGTCAGTATCTCACAATGGACACCATAAAGATAATGCCTCCAGATCTTCAAAGCAAACACAATGGCAGCCAACTCTAAATCATGAACAGGATAATTCTTTTCATGCACCTTCAACTGCCTTGATGCATAAGCAATTACCTTACTCTCATGTATCAACACACAACCCAATACAATCCTTGAAATATCACAATACACCGTAAAGTCATTCCCCTCCATCGGAGTGGATAAAATTGGGGCTATGGTCAATAAAGTCTTGAGCTTTTGAAAGCTCTCCTTACACTGATCGGACCACTGAAATGGAACCTCCTTCTGAGTCAAACACGTCAGATGAGAATCAATAGAAGAGATCCATTGACGAACTAGGGATAGTAGCTAGCAACACCCATAAAACTTTGAATCTCTGTCATAGAAGTCAGTTTAGGTCAGTCTCTGACTGCCTCTATCTTCTTAGGGTCTACCATAATCCCATCCTTGGACACCACATGTCCCAAAAATGTTGTAGAACTCACACTTTGAAAACTTAGCATAAAGTTTCTTCTCCTTCAAAATCCCAAGAACCACTCTCAGATGCTGCTCATGGTCCTCCCAACTCTTCAAATAAATAAGGATGTCATCAATAGACACTATAACAAAAGAATCCAAATACGGCTTGAATATCTCATTCATCAAATCCATGAATGCTATGGGGGCATTGGTAAGCCTGAATGACATCATCAAGAACATATAATGCCCATAGCGAGTCTGGAAATCCATCTTTGGCACATCCTCGGCCAGGATCTTTAGTTGTTGATACCCGAACCTCAAGTCAATCTTTGAAAATACAGAAGCACCCTGAAGCTAGTCAAACAGGTCATCACTACGTAGAATAAGATATTTGTTTCTGATGGTTACCTTGTTCAACTGTCTATAATCAATGCACATATGCATAGTTCCATTCTTTTTATTCACGAATAGGACATGAGCACCCCATGGAGATACAATCGGTCGAATAAAGCCCTTACTCAACAAATCTTGAAGTTGCTCCTTCAACTCCCTTAACTTAGCTGGAGCTATACGGTATAAAGGAATAGAAATGGGTCGAGTACCCAGCTCAAGGTCAATACAGAAATCAATGTCTCTGTCCGGCGGCATACCTAGTAAATATGAAGGAAAGACCTCAACAAACTCACTAACTACCAGAACATAATCAAGGGAAGGAGTCTCCGCACTCGTATCCCTAATATGAGCAAGATAAGCCAAACAACCCCGGTCCACTAACTTCCTAGCTCGAATATAAGAAATAATCTTCCTAGGAGCAAGGCTGGGAGCGTCTCTCCACTCTAACATCGGAAGACATAGCTAGCGTGACCGTCTTGAAATAACAATCCAGAATCGCATGATATGATGACAATCAATCCATACCCAATATAACATCAAATCCACCATATCTAATACAACCAGATCTACCCAAGTGTCGTAACCCATATAAGTAACTAAACACATGCAATATACTATATCAACAATCATAGAATTACCGATTGGTGTAGACACACGAATAGGAATATCAAGCATATCACACCAATCTCCAATTTAGCAGAAAAGTAGGAAGATACATAAGAGAAAGTAGATCCTACATCAAATAACATAGTAGCAGCTCGATGATCGACTTAGATGATACATGTAATAACTGCGTCTGATGCCTAAGCCTCAACCCTACCAGGGAATGCATAGCAATGAGTGCACCCTAGCTCGGACTGAGTACCCTGCTGGCCACCTCGACATGAATGAGTTCCACCTCTCTCCGATCGAGATCCACCATGACCAGACTGATAGACACCACGGCCCTACTGAGATCCTTCTCGGCTAGTCTGAATACCACATCTAGATATCTGTGTTGGGGTCCTACGTGTATAAAAGCCACCCAAAACTGCCTAGGGAAATCACTCTTGAAGTCCCTAACCTCTCCACAAGTGTAACAAGCTTTGGCCGTTGAGGGCTGCTGAATAGAGATAGAAGAAAATGAACTGTCATGGTCTGAATATCGAGACTGAGAACCCCTCAATGACTGCCCCCTACTACGTCCATCGGTAATCTAAAAAGCTACTTGAATCGATCGACTAGGCTGTGATTGCTGATATCTTTCCTGATACCTATAACCACGGGAAGTAGAACCACTAAACTGTCCAAAGTGCCTAGCTTTCTTATCGAGCTCATGTCTGGAAAACTTACCCCTCACAGACTCTACCATCCTAGAATGCTCGGCAACGGTCTCAAAAGAGGCTCTAGAGGCCACCAACTATAATGTAGCCAACTAGAGTGGAATAGTCAACCCTATAATATAACATCTCACCTGCTCCACCTCAGTAGGGAGCAGTGGTGCTGCATATCGCAATAAGGCGTGAAAGCGAGTGTCATACTGTGCAACTGTAGAATGGCCCTGACCAATCTTCTGAAACTCATCTCACTTGCCCAAGCGCAAGCTCAAATGCATACTTCTCAAAAAAACACTTTGTAGAATCGAACACATGTCAATCAAGGCATCTCTGCGGGTAAACAATCAACTTCGCGTCACCTCTAAGATGAAGGGCTATAAAACTGACTTCATGAGTCTCAACAATACCAAGAGTTTGCAACCTCTCATGGCTGCTCACTATAAACTCATATGTGTCCTCCCCAGGCTAACCAAAGAACTCTAGAGGCTTCATATTCGAGAAGTGCTCCCAAATTTTCCAATCATCGCGGGTCAAGTTATCCTACTAATAGGCTGGGGAATGAACTCTAAAGCATGAACCTCATCTATACATAGTGCTGACATCACTGCAGGTTGAATATCGAATGTACAAAACTCGAGGGTTTGAGTCTTACCCTCTCTCGTATGGGTCTGCAGACCACCTGGCGTAGTAGGATGTACACCTGTCTGAGCAAAACCATTTAGAACACTTAACCATCGGACCAGTGTATCTTGAAGGACTGGCATATCAATAAATCCAGGCTGATCCTTGGCTGGTCTCACATCCTTCTCTAGCATATCATCACGAGGCTCGATATAAGGCTCTGGAGACTCTGACCTATCACGAGCTTGACTGGCTCTCTGTGCTCCGCCCCTAGCTGGTGCTATCACTCTGGCTCTACCTCGGCCCTGAGCACATGTTCTACCAAAATCCAAACTTTATAAATAAAGCCACAAAATACATTTGATTGCCTCGAGAAGCGAATTAATGATTCGACTAAGTTATATATGACCCTTCGGGTCTACTGGGAGCAACGAAACCCAAAAATGAACTCATCTAGACTAAAGTCAACTTTGAGTCAAATTAACCAACTCTAAGTTCTCTGACTTGAGATTTTCATTGAAAACTCATATAAATAGACCTCGAAATTTGTGCCACCCATCCCCACGTCTCACAAACCCTACATGGAGTCTACGGGAAGGGTCAAATAAAAAAATAAGGGTCTTTAGCTGAAAATGACCGGATAGGTCATCACAGTTGGAGATTCTGCTTCTACATTTTGCACTTGTACTAAATGATATATATAAGCCTTTGAAATCATATTTCGGGCTTTAAGGTAGGAAATAAACCTCTTTTTAGGTGTCGCTGCATTACCCTTCCATTCAATAATGGGTGTTCCTGGAAAATTAAAATGAACAACGTTCGTCCAACAATCCATGTTAGCATGACAAGAGGTCAACTATTCCATACCCATAATGATATCAAAACCAACCATCTATAATTTATTTAAGTCAGCTGGAGTATGACAATCATGAGTCATCACATCATAACCCTAATATACTCGCCTAACAATCACAGGTTCGCCAACCAGCATAGACTCTTCAAATTACTTACTCAAAACTCAAATTCTTTACCGAACTTACTAGCAATAAAATGAGTGACATATGATAAAGTGGATCTTGGATCTATAAATGCATACACATAAGAAGAAGAGATGGATAATATACTTGTAACCACATCAGGAGATGACTCTAGGTCCTATCGACCAGCCAATGCATAAATACAGTTCTCATGACTGCCTGAGCTAGACGTTCCACCTCTACCTTTCCTCTAGGGCGTATAGATGATAAAGAATAAGCTATAGACCCCATAGGCTATTTCATACTACCTACTCTTCTTATCGAATAGTTTCGCCTAGTATGATCGGGTTGTCCATAAGAATAACACAAATCTGAACCCTAACGACATTGTCAAAATAGGCTCTACCACAATGATCACAATAAGGTAACAGAGGCCTTATCTGACTGAAATCCCATCGATACTACGAGCCTGATGACCGTGAACTCTAACCTTGACCAGAATAAGTAGACTGATCATGGCGATAGCCCTGAAACTGTGGGGGTGCGCTAGCTATCGGATAGGATGTACACCTAGAAAACTATCGCCTAAACCCACCTCTGAACTCTCCCGAGTCGCCTGCAGCCTAAGCCCTCTTATGCTTGCCTCTATCACGCTCTCAATCCACCCGCTGCTACCTCTTACGATCCTCCAAGTTTTATGTATAAGCCTAAATGCGG
Source organism: Anisodus tanguticus (assembly GCA_034509755.1). Taxonomy (NCBI): domain Eukaryota; kingdom Viridiplantae; phylum Streptophyta; class Magnoliopsida; order Solanales; family Solanaceae; genus Anisodus; species Anisodus tanguticus. The sequence goes on along the minus strand of CM067555.1, from coordinate 23,131,958 downwards.
GCAATATCCATATTCATATTCAGATAAGCCATAGTACACTTATTAACCAAATGCAGCCCCAAACCATTAAAAATACTAGTGTACTCGATCAAGGAATTAAACTATAAGATTTACTCTCGTACACTCATATTATCATGATCAAGATGTAAGAATTTATCCTACATGGCTCGTCGGAGCTCGACCGACAGAAAGTATTATGAAAAGGCCACAGAAAACTCTATCCATCCTGTTGATGGGGAACGAGGTCCCTTAGACTACTCCCATGTCTCATAATAGGTCACCGCGATATTCTGCAATCTATAAGAAGCCAACTCTGTCAATTTAGTATATGTGGCATGCATTACCCGCAAAGTACGTTGCATTTGATCCCGTGAATACCGGAGGATTTAGGTTGATGAAAACTCTTGCACTGACGGCTCTATCCGAAGAGCCAGTAGTCCGGCACTGGGCCTGAGTGGCCACCAATAGAGTCAATAAATATACGACACTCTGCATATCAAGGTCCTACTCAGGAGCAACCTGGGGAGAAACTAGGGGTACATCAACTCCCTTTTCTCCTCTAGAGGCGGTGGGGGTGGCATCCTGGAGGCCAGGGATATAGCCTCATCATGATGCTCTTGTTGTCTCGTATTAGCAGGTAGTACCTGACTGGTACCCTCTCCCGCATCCACATCCAACCTCTGAATCTTCGTATGTTATCTAGTCGTAGGCATCGCTGAAAGTATGAACAAGATAAATATTAGAAGTTGAACACTTACAACTCAGCTTTATCTCACGATCAAGATTTAGAAGGAAGGTAACCATTTTAAATGCCCTATAGCATCATGTTTATAAGTGTGGTAAACAACACACCCATAAATAAGACTCTACTAGACATGGGTTTCTATAGGTCTGATACCAAGTTTGTCACACCCCAACCTTGGGGGGGGGGGGGTATGACCAGCACCCGATGCCTAAATGGCCCGAGCTTACCACCTGAATATCATACCCTAAACAGATAACCATCTAGGCTGATAAGGCCTTAGGAGAAAATTATACGAAAGATCAGAACAAGACAACATGTACAAGTGACAACCAACCCGATATGTACATATATCATAAGGCCGGCGAGGTCGTAACAAATGAACTAATAACTGATAAAGGGGCTGACAAGGCCAAAAAAAATAGCCTCTAGTATGCAAACCTCTAAAAGTGCTATCATATGTCATCAAGTTGGGACAGGGCCCCGCCATACCCAAAATAGCTATACACATAAGTAACAGTGCCTACCGATTCCGTATAGCAATCCTAGAGAAGTGGAGTGCGACGATCAACGACTAAAGTTTGATAACCTACTGTGGAGGTACGTCTGTCTATCTATCTGTACCTACGGGCATAAAACACAGTGCCCCAACAAGGGACATCGGTACGAAAGAATGTACTGAATATATAAGGCAGGCAAAGCATAAAAATAAATGATGTAATACAAGAGTAGGGTACAGAAGTCAACCTGAAACTCACAAAGGCCATTGAGGGCGTACAACTGACATAATCATGATCATATGTATAAAAGTAAAATCGGGCGACTCTATGGGGTCATATAATATAGTTTCAAGCCTCTCTGTAGGACAAAACTCATCATAACATACCCGGCCATAATAGGACTGTGTAATATCATACCCAACTGTAATGGTATGCACATAAACATCAACACGAATGAGGCTGAGTGACCTAAAGTCATTAACCCCCGTCTATCGTTATGAAATCATGTACAACGATCGTTACAATCCAACAAAAGTCTCAAAATATTCTACAAAGCAAGGAAATATCATAATGTACGAAAAGTAATCGCGACAAGGAATAATAAGTTCGTATAACATTTCAAGACAAGAATGGAAATGCTTTCAAGATCAAGGATAGAACTTCTTCAAGGACATGCTACCTTGTGACGTATTTTCTAAGATTATGCGAAAAGGAAAGAAATGTTAGCCTTACATACCTTAGGTTATCAATGATATACTTACAAAGTCAGCAAATTTTCTACCTGTCAGAACTACCTATTCGGCTGAAGATTATGCTAAATTATACGTTCGAGAGATAGTTTGGCTACATCAAGTTCCAGTTTTTATTATATCTGATAGAGGTGCCCAATTTACAACTAACTATTGGAGGTCCTTTCAGAAGGGTTTGGGTACTCACGTTAATTACAGTACAGCTTTCCATCCGCTGACAGACGGACATGCTGAACGCACTATTCAGATGCTCGCAGACATGTTACGAGCCTGTGTCTTGGACTTTAAGTAAAGTTAGAAAGATCATTTGTCACTTATCGAGTTTGATATTCGTGCGATACGACCTTCCTATTCCTATCTTGTATATCAAACTTATCTTGTATACCTTACATATGCAATGTTGATGATTCAAATTTAGCAGATACAGTCCAGACTTCAACATATGACAGTTGAGGTGAGTTATTGCTAACTCTTTCGATTTTTGATAGGATAGATGGTCGTGTGAGACCAATATTATTATGTTTTGTTGTTTGTGGTCTTGTATGGCACTGTATATGTGTTTTGAGCTGCTTGACAGGTTTTGTATGGTCATGTTTATAAAGGAAAATTTGTCGAAGTTTCTAGAAATCCTTAAGAGTCAAAATCCTAAAGATACGCAACACCAACATTCGAGGACGAATGTTCTTAAGGGGGAAGAATGTTACACCTCATAGTTTTTTGACGTGTCATGTCGTCAACTAACTTAAGTGTCCCCAGAAGGTATGAGACTTTATGGAAGGGTAATGATGGTTTAAAACTTATTTATAGAGGTGTCAAGAAGTATAGGAGTTAAACGAACCTAAGCGAGTGCATTTCGATGAAATTCGACAACTTTTCAAAAAGTTCCCCTAAATATACGGACCGTACAATTTGGAAGCCTTAGACGTACCTAGTTTCTATACTTTTCAGGATCCCTGCCTAAGACATACAGTCCAAATGTACAGATCGTACATTTGACCGTATTTTGCTCAACTTTGGGTCTTATATTTCACTCCTCCCAGATCTTGGATAACCCTAAATGCTCTCTAAGAAGTCTCCAAACATACTAGACTCAAATATAAGATCAAATCAAGCAATTCTAACGTGAAGAATCTTGTAGTCGTTGTCATATCATCTTCTTTTTCATTGTGTTGATTTCAAAGGATCCTTGGAGGTGAAGTAACCTCTGTTTTTAGGGAATTATGGTGTGTAAAAGTAAGTTTCATCCTTATCTATCTATTCTTAAGATCATATAAGTGTTTTGGAGTGAATTATTGGAAGATCTTCATAAAGTAAACCTTATAAACTTTGTTAGAAGTTGTGTTGTTGTTAGGGTTGTTTTTACATGGAGTTTGGGATGGAGATGATAATTAAACTTTGTTGTATGTGTTTTGGGATGGAGGAAGGATAATTTAGAAGGATTGTGGTGTTGGAATTCATATAGAACTTGAATGAGAAGTTTTTGTATGTTTTATGAACACAAGTTGTTCGATAAAATATCCAAATGAGTTTTCTTGTAAGTTTTGAATTCGTTATTGATATTAATCATTTATATAATGTAGATAATCGCTCGTAGAATATCCGAGGTCTCCTCGAATCCATATAGGATATACAACAAGGTATGTAAGTCTTACTTCCTTGTCTTTGGCGTGATTGATACGAAAATAACAAATATACGACGTTATCCAATAAAAGTTCTATTCTTGATCCTTAAAAGGATGATTGAGACTTGTTCTATCACTTAGTTATCGTATATCAATTGTCCTTGTTGAAGTTGTATTCCGTATCCTATAATATCTTTTCCATGCTAATAAAATGAAGTTCCTTAATGGTCCTCCCGAAAAGCTAAGTTAAGAATGTGATCTATTGTTCTTATGAAATCATATGAAAGAGTAACAAGTGGTATGTTATCTGCATAAGGATAGTCGGAGGTGCAACGACCTTACGTCACTCTGAAGGATTCAAAAGAGTATTTCGCAGTCTTTAAATGATTTTCAAGAGTTTATATTATATATCTATATTGCCCACAGAGGCCTATGGCGTTATATACGCAACTTATACAGATATGATATTGATGATATTGCCCACATAGGCATATGATGTTATATACGTGATATACTATATGACAGATATTGTCCACAGAGGCATACGCCGTTATATACACGATATACTATATGAGAGATATTGTCCATATAGGCCTACAACGTTATATACACGATTATGTTTCAATTATGTACATCGTGGTCCACTGAGGTATTATTGAGTTGCAGGTTGTTTCATTTGGTTCCTTTTACCCATTGATGCTTTTCATTTATATTTTACTTTATGTCTTACATATTCAGTACATTCTTTCGTACTGATTGTTACAATTCACTTTTACGCGGGACATAAAGGGTACTTCATAACTTATGGACTCTTGAATTTATTTTATTTTTAGACTCGTCACTTAATTTATAAGGAAAACTAGAAAAATCATAGTAAAAGGACTTTTTCCAATTTTAGAGAAAACTCCTAATTAACCAGAGCTCTAGATAGATGAACCCGGGGAAGATGTTAGGCACCCCGGTGTTAAGAATCTGCAGAATGCAATTGACCTCGGATTTCAAAATAAGAAAATTGCATTTATTTGCTTAAATTATTTAAAATATTGTATATATATTTATCATTCAAAAATAACTTTTCACCAAAATAAAGCTTCTCAAACACACACATTTAAAGTAAGAAAAAAAACTATTTTAATCTATTTTCTTATGAAAAAATATTTCTTTTGAAATAAGATTCCCTTATATTTTTTCTTTGTTTTAAAGGGATGATAAAATATCTTTTTGGTAAATATCTAAACTTTTATCAAAGGAGATTTATAATTTGTAAAATGACCCTTTATTAAAAAGGGTCAACCAACATTCTTTCTTTCCCCTTTTCCAAACTCTAATTATAAAGGATTTTAACAAATTATTTTAAAAAATATTACACTTATTCAAAATTTAGATAAACAACACTTTTATTCAAAAATAAGCGTTTTACACTTAAACTTTTCCACTTTTTCTTTTAAAAGCCAAGTAAATATAAAATCCTCTCGTAAAAAGATACACTTACATTTTTTGTTTCAAAACTATTTTCAATTCATTTAGAAAAAAATTGGTCCAACACACACACATATATAACGTGACAGCCAAAATATAGAAGCGTCCTTTTTATTAATTAACTGGGTTAAAGTTACAAAATAGGTGATCCTAGTCGTGATAGAATGAATGGAAAAGGAGTGCTTGTGTTGTGATTTTCGTATCATATGGTTCCATTAATGTTAAATTTACAATGAAATAAATACAATAAGCACAAAATACAGAAAAAGGAAATGGGCTGGTGGGTATACCGGCCCACCAGCTTCCTCGAAAATAAAACAAATAAATAAGCTATTGTCTAGGTCATTTTCACCCATGACTGGGCCTTCATGAGCTTCCCAGACTCGATGAGAATGTATAGTTGGGCCTCGGCCTAATAGGTCACAAACAGACATGCAGTGAAGAGAAGTGGGCCCACCAGACCCACGAATATGCAAATAAGGTGTGGGGGGGATGGGGGGGGGGGGCAAACAATGGAGTTAGAACGTACCCACAACTTATCAAATAAAAAGAAATAAATATTGACGTAAAGTTAAGCACATGGGTATGGATCACTCATACTTAATTATAAAAGAAAAAAAAACTAATAGGCCCAAATAAATATAAGTTCGAATAGCAGCAAGTATATGGGCTTCGGATACAAACAGTTGTGTGAAAATGCGAAAAAACAGGCACAAGATTACCACTTCCAAACTATAAGGCAAACAAATTATCTCAAATGCACATCGGCCCATTTAACATGCTTATGACACTCAATTGTTCAACGGGGCGGGGTGAATCCCTGCGGGACAGAGTGGAGGGGAGGGACTCGGGTTCCGGCGGGCTTGGCGGGCCGGGATAGGCGGGACTAGAAGTAGAGATGGCAATGGATCCTGGACCCGATCCGGATCCGGTGTATCCAGATCCGTTTTATAGGATATGGATCTATGACTAATATCTCCATAGACAAGTAGTTAAAATTATATTCACTTCATTTATGAAGATTCCAAGCACATGCAAGTTCAGAACTTTGAAAATACTAGTCACCATTTTCCACAACTATTGTCATTGTCCAACATTTTTAATTAATAGCTCACAATCAAAACGAGACAACGAACAAAATATCTCATATGAACATTTCAAAATTGAAAAAGAGTAAATTGTTAGCTAAGTAAAAATCGTTTGTCAGTTCAAAAAAAAAATTCTTAGCAAGGTTACATTTTTAGTAAGGTAATTTTTTTTACATGTGGATCCGGATCCGATCCGTGGACCTGACCGGCGGGATCCGATGGATCCGGATTTGATATGATTTTTATGGACCCGTTGGATCTGAGGTCCGGATCGGATCTCCGTCCGATCCGTTGCCATCCCTAACTCCCGACATCCCGACGGTAGAAGGGCTAGGATTTGAGGGGACGGGTCGGGACCGGGATTTGACCTATTTTTTTTGCCACTTAGTTTTAAAAAATAATATATATATATATATATATATATATATATAAACAATTCAATAATTGAACAATATAGTGTAAAACAACATCAAAAGACTGTTTTGTGTCTCTTTTATTATTTAATAGAAATATAATTTTTTGATAATACAATTTCAAAATTACAACTTTGTGGTGTTGTTCAAAAATTGCAAATCACATAGTAAAATTGTAATTAAAAAAATTACATATTTAACCATACTTTTTTTAATTTCCTCACAATGTCTTGAGGATCATCGGTTGGATTTGGAATTTATCGGTCAAATTGTTCGACGTCGCTTCTTGTTCCCTCAGACAAGATTTTGTTGTAGTTATCTTCTTCTTCGTTGAACTCCGGTTGAACGCACCTTCTACACTCCGCTCGAATCCAATCTCTGAAAAGAATTGCAATCTTCAATGCGTCTCCAGCCAATGAATGATTGAGCTCTCCTATTTGAAATATTACATCAGAAAAAGCGTTTTCAGACGCTGCGTAAACATTAAATTCATTAACTTGTGAAGAAGTTGAACCACTACATTTTATTTCCAATGCCTCCAATACTAGCAGCAGAAACCGCATGTTTTTTATAAGATTGAAGCGAAGTATAGAAGATGGTACAAAAGTCGATTAATTATTTGAAATTTGTTGTTGTTAATACATATATACTTGTTTGAATTTAGTGTGTATGCTTAGACGTAACTTCTTCTTTAGTTGATTTGTGAGTTGGTTCTTCAGTTAGGTCTGTTAGAAGTACTTCTATACAATCACAAATCGTTTCTATTAGTGTTTTACAACCATCTATTGTAATAGTCAGATTTAATACCGAATCAATAATATAAATAATGGGATTAGAAAAAAATATTTTTTTAATTTTGTAAACATTTTTTCAATAGATGCCTTATAAGTTGATTTTTGCATATATTCATTAAGTAACAAAAATATTAGAGCTATATAAACTAACATATTTGAAATAGTAGGTTTATAAATAACGAAAAATTCTTTAGTTTGAAAAAAATTCTCTAGAAATTCATTAAGTTCTAAAAAAATTCTCAATCATTATCTACAAGCAGATCTATTAAATTTTTATTATGAACGTTAAATAATAAAGTTATAGGTTGTCTATAATCATAAGCAACAAGTAGTTGCTCATTCAGAGAATTTCACCTAGTCGAAACTTCTTCTGAAATTTTTCTATAAGATAATCCACAATAATGACAAATTTTTTTATATTCTTTGACCATGTCAATGAAGTATGCTCTATTTTTATTTTTATCATATTTAGGACCAAAAATTTCTCCATCGTCGGTTAATTTGACTATGTACTATAGATTGGGGACACTAACTCATATGACATTGGCACACCCGATTTTTTAGCTTGGTATTCATTCCACCTAGTTGTGTTCTCTTCTTGTACATGTCTCAATAAACCTCACGTTCCACCTTGACCTTTTCCGATTTTAAATTTATAAACATTTTTACAAATTTTACATCAAGCTAGTTGATTCTCTTGGTCCTTGTCAAAAAAATGTCATGCAACTGATTTTAATTTTTGTTGTGTGGGGCATCGATTCATACTAGGAGAAATATGAGGCATTCCAATTTTAGTTTCCGGCTGAGACTCAGTCTAAGGTTGAGGTGCACTAGTGGTGTGTCATCTAGCGGTTCATCTAAATTAAAGTTTGGTTCATCTACCTCATCATCTAATGGTATATCATTAAAAAAAGTAGTTTCGTCTATATGAGTGAAATCAATGAAATTATCAGGACTAGGAATAAAATTACTAGAAAAAGTACCCCTGCTCTTGTTACCCCTACTAGAAGAAGTCTTACCCTTACACTTACCCTTAAACATACCTATTAATTCTTTCATTTTAATTATTCAAATAAATAATTAAAGATAATGAAATTAAGTGCAATAATTAAAAATTAAAATAAAGTAACAATAATAATTTAAATAATGAACGAAGGTACCAAACACCGACATGTAATCGAGGTTGAAAATGAAACTTTGCTCGATGGATGATCCTCAAGCTAGTTGCCAACTTCACTCCCAATTTTTTTAACTTTGATATAATATTTAATAGTAGGAAGATTTGTAGAATTGTAGATAGATAAATTGAGAGATTAGATTAGAGAGATGGTTGAAAGATTTGTAAGAAAAATGAAGAGGAAAATAAGGTATTTATAGTTGAGAAATAGGGTTAAAGTGTTAAATATAATAACTTAGAGGTTAAAAATAAATATTAAGGGGTAGTGGGGTTTATGGGGTGGGGGGTTAAAATGGTCGTTATAGCCGTCGCACAATGACCATAATCGAAATTTGGCCTTTGTTGCAACGTCTATTTTTACAAAGGGGGAGGGGGGCTGGCGGGACGAGGTCGAGATGGGGCGGGTCGAGACGGGCGGGACAAGATTTGTCCTAATTTGAATTCCTCTGCCCAATGTTGGAGGAAGAGCCAATAACTCGAAGGCGTTTAGTGTGTTTTTTTAGCAAGAATCACAGCCTTACCTTATCTTCACCATGATACGGACTCCCAAGAAGAAAGCAGTTGGCTTTCATTATTTTAGTGCTAATCTAATCATAAGCATTCATATTCTTCTAAAAGGCAAAAAGATCATGCTACCAGGTCCCGTCCCGAGTTCGAACCCCAACATCGATAATTTTTTAGGGGGGGTGGGGATAGGACGGGGAGGGTAGCGAGACGGTTTGGGTCGAGATCGGGCCGACCCAGCCCATTGGACAGGCTTAATTGAGACACATGAAGGTAGATATACACAATATTCAAAGTATATATGTGATAATAATTGGAAATGTACAAGGTTATATGATCTTGATATACACCTGTGTATACCGAGGTTTTGTAATATCCTATATATCTTAAAATATATCATTGTATATTCAGAAGAGTAGGTAGAAAAAACAAAGACAGAAGTCATGTCAAACACGGACATATTCAATCATTACAAGGGTAGGAAAAATTTGCATATTTATGTTCATGCATCAAACGAGCTGAACAATAAGCATAAAGAGACAATTTCAACTCCAATAAGAGGAAAGAGATAATTGGCACAAGTACCAGGCCTATGCAGGTGCGAAGGGTAGGCCAAGGCACAACAATAGAATGCATATATACCTCAACATCAAGCCAAAAAAGAACATATCCTCATGCCCCAACAAAAATATATAGACAATGTATTGATATATTAAGGACTTGGCTACATACATACTAAACAAATAACATATTTTATTGGGACAGATTCATGAATCAGGCCAGCATATACATCACAGTAGGCAATCTAAACCTGGACAACACTTGACAAGAAGTAAGGGTTCTGAGTTCAAGTCATTTACTAGAACTTCTAACTACTTAAGCAATCCCAATACCAAATTGTGACCTATGTGTGAACATTACATGATCACGATTGCAAGCCAAGATAAAAATGCACCAAAGGCTAGGACTTAGCATGATGTGAACTGGCTTAGTAGACACAAAGTATCTATGCAAATGCCATTCAAAATAGCTCAAACAGATACGCAGGATACATGACAATTTGAGACTTTACATGTTGATATGGAGACATTCTAAACATGTTGACAGTTAAGATAGGTATGTAACTAATTCAGTAGACATGTGGGTATACATGGATGACTAAATAGCCAAATAAAGACAACATTTCAAGTATATAAGGTCATTTAGGCTATATTAAATATGTGAAATCCTAAATCATGCCATATACTAGCTATGATGACACTCAGCAGGTTCAAATATACATGAGACAGTTCAACAGTTATGAGAGGCAAACAGAGGTGACTCTGAACATTCATTTTAAGAACAGATTCTTGGGTATGTAGGGGTTAAATTCATGGTGTATGCTAGGCTTAAGGACACTTGACAGATGGGGCATAACATGGCTAATTTGATAAGCATGCTGGACACAGAAATGGGCAAGCCACCAAATAGAAATAACATTTTTTAGATATGCAAAATCCGTCAATCTAAGCTAGGCATATAGTCAAGTTTAAGCTATATATTGGGCATAATGACACTTCTAAATAAAGCATGGCACAATCAATATATAACAGCTTCTGAGTTAATAGCTATCACAGCTAACCAAACATCTAAAATCCACTGAGCTAATCCTAGAGGCCCTAGCAAGGCAACATACTCCAACATTTTAGGTCTACAAACAATTCACAAAGATCCAGACCACATAGACATGCACAAAGTTTCATATGGACTGCTCTAGATTCTAATATACAGGTTCATGGTCATGCTAGTAAACATTTAAAACTAATCATAAAAATTATGTGAACAGGTTAAACAGGCAGGTATCTAGATCTGTAAAGCAATTAAGACTCTATCGCCACTTAATCATGGAGTTTAAACATATAATATACCAAACCAAAATTATAGACTCAGAGTTTGACTTCTATAGAACATGGCTCTCAAAAGTAAGAGAGACATCAGGTTGAATATCATAAACTTCACTAAGCAAGCTACAACTACCATACATGTCATACAAGGTTAGACATGAGCATTGACACATCATACTTGCATAAATAACCAACTAGATAAGTAGACACTATAGGGCCCCTAACTAATCACCATCATAACCAATTTTAATCATGTTGATGCTTAACTAGCTCTACATTCATAATTCCTATTGAACACATGTTGATACAGTACTCATATCGCATAACTCTATAGCACACTTAAGCATCCCCAATCAGATAAGCATTGAAGAACATCTACCTAATCCCAGTTTCTACTAACATGTATTAACAATATGCATCATTCATTTTTAACTATGGACTTGGCACAATATCAAATCAAACATGCTAATAAGGGATGACAGGTTGTCATAAACTCAACTGCTATCAGGGATTAAGAGGCTTTAACTTAATCCACATCCTAATCTTTTTAAAAACGGTCTTAACAAATCATATGTTATTAAGTATAGATCTATAGGCAAATAAATACGTTCAAAAATCTACTAACTTAATCATATTTAGCATATCAAACACTGTAACTAAGCTACATTACTCCCAGTTAGCACATAAAGGAAACACATAAGCACAATAATTAAAAAAAGCAGAGAATAGCTCAAAACGTACCTTCTCTATGCGCAGCCGTATACCGAGATCCAGAGTGAGAAGTTTCTCCTCTAAATCCACCAACTCAGTCACACAAAGAGAAAAAGAATTTAATATTTGACTTTCCTAAAGTTATCGAAGGCTAGGGTTTCAGCAGAGGCTTTGAACCCTAAATCTCGAACGTCTTAGGATTGAGTTGGGAAAATATGACGAAAAAATCTGAAATTCAAAACTCCAAAAATATGAGAGAAGAGGGTCGTTTTGTTGGCGGAATCAGATCATGGATTTACATTCGGATCCGATGTGGGAGAGAAGAATTTTTTTTTTGGGGGGGGGGGGGGGGGGGGGGGAGATCATCTTTTATCTCGCTCCAACTCAGATAGCCAATGAAAAGCACGAGTTTGAAATAGCAAATGGACAAATCTCATTAAGAGATGTACTTGCTTCCCAGAAAGAGAAAAATATAGAGAGAGAGGCTTACCATTGGGGGGTGGCGTGCGTCATTAAGACTCTTGCCTGAAATGGCCACGCAAATCTCTGATAAAACAACGTACACTGCAGCTTTGCCAAAAATGGCAAAAGCAAAAGAGAGAGATGAGAGAATGGGGGCGGCGTCTAGGGTTTCGCACAACCCTAGCTAATTTTTGCTAAATTAAGAAAAGGGCTTGGGCTAATTGCCTTATACGTGACCTGGGCCGGGCCTGGTCCTTACAAACTGGGCCTGGCCGGTCGAAATAAAAGGAAGGGGCCCATCAGTTCTTTATAAAAAAAAAATGGGGGGGGGGGGGGGGGGGAGGTTGGAGAGGAAATGGATGGACTTTTACCAAATTTAATGTGTCACCGAGTTAATTTTGTAAAAATCATTTTTGTCTCATAAAATGCGTATTTCACTTTGTTCATTACTCAAGAACTTTGAATAATTAAATAAAAGTATTGGGGGATAAAAATTAGGTGTCAACACTAACATCCATTTGCTGAGGGGGGCTGTGATCATGCTCGCAGGTGCAGGTAGACAGACGAACGCACGACCTAATTAGGATATCAGGCTCAACTGTTGATTGTCACACTCCACATATCTAGAGTTGTTGTATAGAGTTGGTAGGCATTGTCGCTTATGTATATAGTTGTTTTGGGGTATGGCAGGGCCCTGTCCCAACAAGTGACATGTTATAGTACTCGTAGAGGCTTGCAGACTAGAGATTGTTGTACATATGTTTTGTGTGGCTTTGTCGGCCCATGTTAGGTGTTAGCATACTTGTTATGGTCTTGTCGGCCTTGTGATATATATGTTTATTAGGTTGGACTACCACTTATACAAGTTGTTATCTTTCGTGCAATTGTCTTCTGAGGTCTTACTAGCCCAGATGGTTTCATATTCATGTTATGATATACAAGTGGTATGCTCGGATTGTTCAGGCGTTGAGTGCCCCCCCCCCTCCAAGGTTGAGGTGTGACAAATTTGGTATCAGAGTAGATCTGTCCTAGTGAGTCTGCGAGTCATGTCTAGTAGAGTCTTATTTATGGGTGTGTTGTGCACCACATTTATAAGAAGGAGGCTTATTTAGGATGGTTATCTTTCTTCTTAATCTACATCGTGAAATAGAGTTTGTGTCCTAAGTGTTTAAACTCCTAATTTATATCTTGTTCATGCTTTTAGCGATGCCTATTACTAGACAACAAATGACTATTCAGAGGTTAAATGTGGAGGCGAGAGAGGGTGCCAGTCAGGTACCACCCGCTAACCCAAGGCAGTAGGAGCATCAGGATGAGGTTGTATCTCGGGCCTCCAGGACTCCAACCCTACCCCTTCCAAGAGCCTAGGGGAGCTGACATACCCCCATTTCCTCCCTAGGTCGATTTTGAACAATATCTCAATATGTGGAGCGCAATACAACTATTGACTTGACTAGTGGCCTCCCAGGCCCAGTCAGACTACTGGTTCTTCCGATAGAGCGGTCAGTGCGAAAGTTCAGGATTTCATCAACTTGGACCCTCTGGTATTCACGGGGACAGATTTAAATACAAATCCATAGAATTTTATAAACAAGATATAGCGAATCTTACGGGTTATGCATACCACCGATGCTAAGTCAGTAGATCTTGCTTCTTATAGGTTGTTGTGACATTGTATGAGTCATGGGAATAGTCCAGGGGATCTCGTGCCCCACCAACAGGTTTGAGAGAATTCTCTGAGGCTTTTTTACAGCAGTATCTGCTATTGGAGATTCAACGGGCTAGACAAGATAGGTTTCTATGTATGGAACATGGTAATATGAGTGTACATGAGTACAACATGCAGTTTAAATTCATTTTCCATGTATGCCCCCACGATTGTAGCCGAGATGAGTAATCGAGTACAATGTCTCTTTAATTTATTTGGGCGCATTTGGTTAATGAATGTACTACGACCTCTCTGAATTCATACATGAATATTGCTCGCATTCAGGCGTATGCAAATAACTTGGAAGATCGTAAGAAGCACTAGCGGGTTAACCGAGAACGGGATAGAGGCCAGCATAAGAGGGCCTGGTCTGCAAGTGATATAAGGGAGTTCAGAGGTGGTTTTTTGCCACTGTTTCCTAGATGTCCCTTCTATCTAGCATCTAGTGCACCACAACAGTTCTAAGGCCAGTGTCATGATCGATCTATTTATTCTGGTCAGGATCACAGCTCACGGGCGTCAGACCCGCATTATAGAAGGGATGTCAGTCAGATGAGGCTGTCTTTGCCTCGATATGATCAATGTGGCAAGGCCCATCTAGGGCAATGCCGTCGGGGCATAGATATGGGTTATGCTTATGGTTATTCGGGTCATATTTCTATAGATTGCCCGATGAGGGGCGGAGGTGGTATGGCGCAGTCGATAGGATCTGTAGTTGTTTCTTTTTCGTCGGTACGCCCTCCCTCCTATGCAGGTTACTCAGACGTCGGCTGATACAGATAGAGGTAGAAGTGGAGACATTTGCATCCAATTGAGAAGTTTTCAAGAAAGGCAAACTCTTATCGTCTTGCCGCTGCAACTGAACCCTAACACATCTATATCACCATCGCATCTCTAACACCCCAGATGAGACATTTGCATCCAATTCGGTGTGGGCTGAAAGGGAATTGAGATGCAATCTCAGCCATGGCTGGAGTCCTTGGTATGAAGGCTTATTTTATTTAACATGTGTATGTATAGCTCCATTAGATCTACATTTTTTTTCTGAACTGCAACGTTTCCCTTCGTCTGTCTTCTCTCCCATGCACTAGTATCTCTTAAGATGCTCAAATTTTGTTCTACTTTGTTAAGAATTATATTTATAGGTTTTTGGAATATGAGGTTTATAAAAAGTTCTTCCTTTTTCAGAAATGTGGTTCAAAGATTCAATTTTTTTTATAATTTTCCCATTTGTTTTGGGTTTTTAGAGCTTAAAATCAGCTAAGAATTTTATTTATAAATTTTTGGAAGATGGGGTTTATGAAAAGGTTTTATTTCTGATACAGAAATGGGATACAAAATATTTGGAGTAGAGACAAGGAACAATAGAAGAGCATTGAGTGTTATTAATCAGAATTTTGTTGGAGCCAATCAATACCCTTGTGTTGTTAACAATAGAGGATTATCTGAGTAATCCCCACCTCCAATCTTTATATTTTTTCATAATTTTTTTTGGGGTTTCCATTTTTTGTTAATTTTAGCTGATTTGGGTGATTTTCTTGAATCTCAGAGCTAATGGGATCTGCAACAAGAATCCTCATATTCCAGCTCATAGATCTATCACAAGGTTATATATATATATATATATATATATATATATATATATATATATATATATATATATATTCATTCCATTTATTTGAGAACCATTTTCTTGGAATTTGACATGTGAATATAAAATTTTTAATGAAGGAAATTTGTTGCACAAATTGCTCTGAGATTGAGTTGGCAGCTGTGATATTTGCTTTTAAAATATGGTGCCATTATCTTTATGGGGCTTCATATTGACTTGTTTACTGATCATAAGAGTTTACGGTATATAAGAGTTAAATCTAAGGCAGAGAAGGTGGCTTGAGTTGCAGAAAGATTATGATGTGGATATCTTGTACCACCCCGGTAAATCAAATGGTGTGGCTGATGCATTGAGTCGCAAGTATATGGGTAGCTTCAAGCATGTAGAAGCTAATAAACTGGAAATGGCTAGATATTTATGCCTGCTAACAGACTGTCGGTGATAAGCCGGAGGAAGGTGAGGATGACGTCAAATCATCATGCCCCTTATGCCCTGGGCGACACACGTGCTACAATGGCCGGGATAAAGGGTCGCGATCCCGCGAGGGTGAGCTAACCCCAAAAACATGTCCTCAGTTCGGATTGCAGGCTGCAACTGGCCTACATGAAGCTGGAATCACTAGTAATCGCCGGTCAGCCATATGACGGTGAATTCGTTCCCAGGCCTTGTACACACCACCCGTCACACTATGGGAGTTAGCCATGCCCGAATCTGAATGTACGACTACTTGATACCAATGACAAAGGTGCTATAGTTCAGAATACTCCAGAGTCATCCCTGGTAGTAGAATTAAAAATGAGGCAGTTGACGATCCAGAGTTGGTCAGAATAAGAGAGGGGATTTTTTCAAAAGAAGCAGTTATTTGAGTTATCAAGCGACGAGGTTCTTATATACAAAGTCTATTGTGTCCTGACGTTGGAGGACTCCAATGGCGGATTATATTAGAAATACACCAATCTAGGTATTCTATTCATCCTGGTTCTACCAAGATGTACCATGATTTATTGGTGGAACGATATGAAGAATAATATTGCAGAATTCATGGCCCAATGTTTGAATTGTCAGCAGGTTAAGGTTGAACATCAGAAACCCGGAGGACTATGTCAGAATATTGAGATTCCGGCATGGAAATGGGAAGTGATTAATATTAACTTCATTACGGGGTTGCTGCCTAGTTCTCGTCGAAAATTTGATTCCATCTGGGTTATCATTGATAGACTTACAAAGTCAGCCAATTTTCTACCTATCAAAACTACTTATTCGGATGAAGATTATGCTAAATTATACGTCCGGGAGATAGTTCGGCTACATAGAGTTCCAGTTTCTATTATATCTTATAGAGGTGCCCAGTTTACAACTAAATTTTGGAGGTCTTTTCAGAAGGGTTTGGGTACTCAAGTTAATCTCAGTACAGCTTTCCATCCGCAGATAGATAGATAGGCCGAGTGCACTATTCAGACGCTCGAGGACATGTTACAAGCATGTGTCCTGGACTTTAAGGAAAGTTAGGAAGATCATTTTCCACTTATCGAGTTTGCCTATAATCACATTTACCATTCCAGCATCAAGATGGCTCTATATGAAGCCTTATATGGGCGAAAGTGTAGATCTCCTATCGGCTAGCTTGAGATGGGAGAAGCAAAGTTATTGGGGCCTGATTTAGTACATCAAATGGTTGAAAAGGTAAAGTTGATTCAGGAGCGATTGTTGACTGCCCAGAGTCGGCAGAAGTCTTACTCAAATAATCGACGCCGAGATCTAGAGTTTGCTATTGGTGATTGGGTATTCCTGAAGGTATCGCCTATGAAGGGCATGGTGAGATTCGGCAAGAAGGGCAAGCTTAGCCCTAGATATGTCGGGCCATAGAAAATTATCTAGAGAATAGGTCAGGTAGCTTATAGGCATGAATTACCATCGGAATTAGAGGCAGTCCATCCAATATTCCATGTATCCATGCTTCGAAAATGTATAAGTGACCTCTCCCGTATCACCCCTATAGAGGATGTTCAGGTTACAGATGATTTATCAAATGAAGAGGTTCCAGTTGCTATCCTAGACCGTAAAATCCACAAGCTACATACTAAAGAGATAGCATCTGTTAAAGTATTATGGAGGAATAATAATGTGGTAGAGATGACGTGGGAGGCGGAGGAAGATATGAAATTCAGATATCCTCATTTGTTTCAAACCACAAGTTTATATTGATATTCGTGCGATACGACTTTTCTATTCCTATCTTCTATATCAAACTTATCTTGTATACCTTACATATGCAATGTTGATGATTCAAATGTAGCAGATACAACCCAGACTTCAACATATGACAGTTGAGGTGAGTTATTGCTAACTCTTTCGATTTTTTATAGGATATATGGTCGTGTGAGACCAATATTATTATGTTTTGTTGTTTATGGCATTGTATATGTGCTTTAGGCAGCTCGACAGGTTGTGTATGGTCTTGTTTATAAAGGAAACTTTGTCAAAGTTTCTAGAAATCCTTAAGAGTCAAAATCCTAAAAATACGCAACCCCAATATTCGAGGACGAATGTTCTTAAGGGGGGAAGAATGTTACACCTTATAGTTTTTTGACGTGTCGTGTCGTTAACTAACTTAAGTGTCCCCAGAAGGTATGAGACTTTATGGAAGGGTAATGATGGTTTAAAACTTGTTTATAGAGGTGTCGAGACGTATAGGAGTTAAACAAACCTAAGCGAGTGCATTTAGACGAAATTCGACAACTTTTCAAAAAGTTCCCCTTACTGTAGGGATCATACAATTTGGAAGCCTTGGACGTACCTAGTTTCTATACTTTTCAGGATCCCTGCCTAAGACATACAGTCCAAATGTACAAACCGTACATTTGACTGTATATCTTGGCGGTGGCAACTTGTTTTTCATGTATAAATACATTTTGCTCAACTTGGGGTCTTATATTTCACTCCTCCCAGATCTTGGATGACCCTAAATTCTCTCTAAGAAGTCTTCAAACATCCTAGACTCAAAGAAAAGATCAAATCAATCAATTCTAACGTGAAGAATCTTGTAGTCCTCATATCATCTTCTTCTTCATCGTGTTGATTTTGAAGGATCCTTGGAGGTGAAGTAACCTATGTTTTGAGGGAATTCTGGTGTATAAAAGTAAGTTCCATCCCTCTCTATCTATTCTTATGATCATATAAGTGTTTTGGAGTGAATTATTGGAAGATCTTCATAAAGTAATCCTTAGAAACTTTGAGTTAGAAGTTGTGTTGTTGTTGGGGCTGTTTTTACATGGAGTTTGGGATGGAGATGATAATTAAACTTTGTTGTATGTGTTGTGGGATGGAGGATTGAGGATGGATGAAGGAGAATTTAGAAGGATTATGGTGTTGGAATTCATATAGAACTTGAATGAGAAGTTTTTGTAAGCTTTATGAACACAAGAAGTTCGATAAAATGTCCAAATGAGTTTTCTTGTAAGTTTTGAATTCGTTGATATCAATCGTTTATATAATGTAGATAATCGCTCGTAGAACATATGAGGGCTCTCGGAATCCATATAGGCTATACAACAAAGTATGTAAGGCTTACTTCCTTGTCTTTGGCATGATCAATTCGAAAATGACAACTATACGACGTTATCCAATAAAAGTTCTATTCTTGATCCTTAAAAGGATGATTGTGACTTGTTCTATCATGTAGTTATCGTATATCAATTGTCCTTGTTGAAGTTGTATTCCGTATCTTATAATATATTTTCCATGCTAATGAAATTTTCCCTAATAGTCCTACCGGAAAGTGAAGTTAAGAATGTGATCTATTGTTCTTATGAAATCATATGAAAGAGTAACATATGGTGTGGTATCCGCATAAGGATTGTCGGAGGTTCAACGACCTTACGTCACTCCGATGGGTTCAAAAGAGTATTCCACAGTCTTTAAATGGTCTTCATGAGTTTATACTATATATCTATATTGCCCACAGTGGTCGGCATTATATACACAACTTATATATATATATATATATATATGTGTGTGTGTGTGTGTGTGTGTGTGTGTGTGTGTGATATTGTCCACATAGGCCTACGGCGTTATATACGCGATTATGTTTTAATTATGTACATCATGGTCCACTGAGGTATTACTGAGTTGCTAGTTGTTTAATTTGGTTCATTTTACCCATTGATGCTTTTATTTACATTTTACTTAAGCCGTACCTATTCAGTACATTCTTATGTACTGACGTTTCTTTGCTGGGGGCGTTGTGTTCATGCCCGCTGGTGCAAGTAGACAACGGATGCACCTCCTCAGTAGGACATCAGGCTCAGTTGTTGATTGTCGCACTCCACTTGTCCGAAGTTGTTGTACAGAGTTAGTAGGCACTATCGCTTATGTATATAGTTTTTTTGGATATGGCGGGGCCTTGTCCCGATCAGTGACATGTTATAGTACTCATAGTGGCTTGTAGACTAGAGATTGTTGTACATATATTTTGTGTGGCTTTGTCGGCCCATGTCAGATGTTAGTATACTTGTTATGGCCTTGTCGGCCTTGTGATATATATGCATATTAGGTTGTGCTGCCACTTATACAGGGTGTTATCTTTCGTGTAATTGTCTTCTGAGGCCTTGCCTACCCAGATGGTTTCATATTCAAATTATGATATACAAGTGGTACGCTCGGGCCATTCAGGAGCCGGGTGCCGGCCACACCTCCCAAGGTTGGGGTGTGACATAAAGGAAAGGAACGTAAGCCTTACATACCTTGTTGTTTAGCTTATACGGATTTCAGAAGTCCTCGGACGTTCTACGAGCGATTATCTACATTATACAAACGATTGGTATCATTAATGGATTCGTAACTTATAAGAAAGTTCATTTAGATATTTTGTCGAACACCATGTGTGCATAGCGTGTAAGATCTCTTGTAGCTTAATTTATACATACATCAACACAACAACCTTCTCTACTACTCCTACCCATCACCATAACTCAATCAACAACTCCACAACTTTATATTGTACTCTTAAATCACAAAAACACAACCCATAACAACATATTATAGTCCTAAGATTTATGGACACTTGTTCTACAAGATTTCTTCAACAATAACATCCTTAATCACTTGTATAACCTTAAGAATTAGAAGAAAGGGATAACACTTACCTTCAAACTCAAGAATTAATCCAAAGAAAAGATTATTTCACTGTCAAGCATCCTCCAAAGTCGGTATAACAAGAAAGAAGACGGTCTAACGATGATCACGAAATTCCTTATGTCGAATTTGCGTAGTTTATCTTTGATTTCACCTTGAATCACATGAAATCTCTTAGAGAGTGTTTGAGAGCTGCTTAGGATTGTAAAAATGATGAAAAATGAGTTTAAGTCGAGTTAGGGTCTATTTATATGAGGGAGAAAAAGTTAGCACTGACATGGACCGTAGCGGGGTTTGCGAATCGCAAACCTTGCCTACGAATCGCAGGTTGGATCGCAGACCCTACCAGCCTTCCAAAAATCATTGTCAAAGTTTGCTGCACCATCTGCGTTTCACAGAC
Source organism: Anisodus tanguticus (assembly GCA_034509755.1). Lineage (NCBI taxonomy): Eukaryota > Viridiplantae > Streptophyta > Magnoliopsida > Solanales > Solanaceae > Anisodus > Anisodus tanguticus. Next base: position 23,110,981 of record CM067555.1, on the reverse strand, counting down.
ATGGTCTGCGATTCACAGATCATGCTCTGCGATTCGTAGAGTGCTCCGGGAGGCAACGATTCGTCAAACTTTCGTCGAAACTTATTTATGTTGATCCGCTAAGTCTTAAACCTTCCTAGAACTTATTCAACACAACTGAAAATATTTATAAACCTCTTGGAGGGGTCCTACCATCTCTGGCCTAGGTTGACTGATGTTACGGTAATGACGACACACGAAAATACGAGGTGTAACATAAGCGAAGAAGAACTGGGGAGGTGATTAGATATGTCATGGAACAACTTCAGCTGACTGAGGACTTAACCTTATATATTAAAATTTGGAGATCGAGAATTAGGGTTGAAGTTTAGTGGGTAGTCGAGTTTTTCTTGCACTGTGTGGGAGACGTCCTTTTCTTAGTAGTATACCTATTATTTAGGTATCGCGTATATCCTTACTATTATGTGTGTATTACTATGTGTTTATTTATTTATTTTTTATTGTCTTATTTTCTTTGCAACCCTGCATCGACTACTTTTCTTTTGAGCCGAGGGTCTATCGGAAACAACCTCTCTATCCTCATAAAGATAGAGATAAGGTATGTGTGCATCCTACCTTCCCCATACCCCACTTATGAGATTACACTGGTATGTTATTGTTGTTGTAGAGAAAATACCTACATGATCATATATGAACTGGACTACCGTCAGCTTTGTAGAAGATATAGGTGATAAACCGAGTTATTGATTTTTGAACTGAGGGAGTATATAATTATTTTCAGGATAATAATGTCAAATAAAAATTTACTTCCTCCGTTCACTTTTACTTGTCCGCTATACCAAAAATAAATTTTTACTTTTAATTTTCCACTTTAGTATATCAAGAGAAGCCAAACTTTTTTTTTTTGTTTTACCCTTAACATTAATTACTCATTTTCAAATCATTTTCTAAGTCTATTGATAATATACACCAATTACTATGAGTACTATGATAAAATATATACTTTGTTTATCAATTCTTAAGGGATGTACAAAATTAATAGATAACAAGTAAAACTAAATGGAGGGAGTATTGAACTTCCTCGATAATATGAGATCATGTAAAAGGGAGTTCGTTGAGAGTAAAAATTTATTCGCACCAGGTGTGTATATTACCCCAATAAATATAAGACATATGTCAACACTTAATTATGGTTAAGCGATATGCATTTTCACTTTAATTATTTAATTCTACAGGTTAATTCTTTTGGTAGTTGTAAACACACTATGCGAGTTAGTATTTACTGTTCATAAAGTAAGATTTCTTTTAATAATAAGGGGGATCTTGGAACAACAGTAAAGTTGTCTTCATGTGACCTATAAGTCACGTATTCGAGCCGAGGAAGCAGCCGCTAATTTTATTAGATTAGATTGTCTATATTACACCCTTTGGTCAGGGACCTTCTCCGGACCCTACTAACAGGATTTCCTTTTGCACCGGACTGCCCCTTAATCAAGGAAAAATTGATATAGTCTTAGGAAAAAGAAAAAGTTTTCTTTTGCGTTATTAACCTATTAAATTAGAACTCGTAAAATACTCAATGTTCTCTAATTTAGCTTATCCAGAGCTATAGAAAATTTGTATTGTAGTAACATATACTGACTAAAAAAATCAGATGTACACAAGTTCTTTTTAAGTACGGAGTAATATTTTTGTTAAATGATGTGACATACAAAAGTAAATATAAAAGTTCTATGGTGCGATGGGAACATTGGGGGTTGCCAAGTGGACTTATTTGGTTTGATAAAGTTAGGATCTTAGGGAGATAAAATGACAAAAAATGGTCATTTATTGTTTGGGTAGGTCCTTATTTTGAGTGTAGGTTTTAAAGTAGTCTCTTATGTAATCTCATGAGCCGTTTTGATTAATTAAATATGTCAAAAGTGAACACTTTTATATTTATCAAATATTTTTAATAATTTCTTGTTAGATTTGAGGAGAATTGTGAAATAATTTAACCATAAACACTGGAAATTATTATCAAATCCTAAAAATCACAACACAAAAAATTACAGTAGACACCAAAAATATAGTAATTGCGCCTTAAAAAACTTCAACAGACTAAAAAATAAAATAAAAATAGCAGAAATTGCACCTCTAATTGTGAGTTCTCACTTAATTCCTTTTTAAACCGTTCTCATCATATTTTAAACAAAATTTGTTAAATATTTGAAGAAGACCAAAAATGCTCACCTTTGATAAATTTAAAGGATCAAAACTTTTCAAGAGTATATATTTAAAGAACTACTTTAAATCATCTACCTCAAACATAAAGAACAATATTTTGGTATTTTTTTCCAAGTTAGGGACATCGTGGAGTAACACAATATTAAAAGAAACCTCCCTTCTAACCCCACACAAAAATTAAACCAAAACCAAAATGTAGGGGTATACAATTTTAACTTTTACCAAAAAAAGAAGAAGAAGACCCAAGTCCAAGGATGTTCTTGTCTATTTGATTGTCTTTTCTTATGGTGAATGACTAACTAAAATTGACCTTTGGATGAAGACATATTGATAATAAATTCAATAAATTAAGATTAGTTTGAAGACATACATGAGACTTTGGTGGTGAACTATCAAAATTACAACTCAAAGATTGTGAAGCCGATAAAAAAGCCTTGTGACCAAGAGAACTGGATATATAGGTAACACAACATGCGCGAACCAGTATAATAATATGCTATGACTATCTGCAGTTTTTTCTTTTGGTGTATTATAGGGCTGGCCAGTGGGCCGGGACGGCCCGACCCCGAGCCCGCCTCGGTCCCGCCACGACCCCACTTAAAAAAAATAAAAAAAATAACGGGGGCGGGACTCGAACTCGGGACGGGACGATGTCTCGTCCCGCCAGACCCGAGCCCGCCCCAGGCCCGCCTGACCCGAGACCGTCCCGACCCCGACCCCGACCCCGCCCTTTTCCCCCCTTTGCAAAAATGGCCGTTGCACCAACGACCATTTTAGATTATGGCGTTGGCCATTTTAGATTATGGCCCCATTTTAGCCCCCCCCCCCCACCCCTTAATATTTATTTTTAACCCATAAGTTATTATATTTACACTTTAACCCAATTTTTCAACTATATATAACTCATTTTCTCTTCATCTTTCTCACAAATCTTCCTACAATCTCTCTAATTTCTCAATATATCTCTATACAAGTCTACATTGTTTGCTAAATATTCAATTTTATTAATTCATTTGGGAATTGGGAGTGAAGTTGGCAACTAGCTTGAGGATCTTCCATCGAGCAAAGTTTCAATTTTCAACCTCTCGATTACACGTCGACGTTACGTCGGCGTTTGGTACATTCGTTCCTTCATTAAATTATTATTGTCTGTTTATTTTATATTTTTATTTAGCGCACTTAATTTTATTGTCTTTAATTATTTATTATCATAATTAAAATGGAAGGATTAAAAGGTATGTTTAAGGGTAATGGTGCTTCTTCTAGTAGGGGCAACCAGGGCAAGGGTACTTCTTCTAGTCATCTTATTCCTACACAGGATGATTTTGTTGATACTCAACATTTTCCTACAATACCATTAGATTTAGACCAGGAGCTATTTTCTTCGGAACTCAAGAAGACTTTAATTTAGACGATGATCTAGATGATATACCCACTAATGTTGATGACAACACACCCACTAGTGCACCTTCAACCGAAATACCTCCTATTCCCCCTAGTATGAGACGAGGTCCAAGAAAAACGACCATTAAAATCGATGCATGGACATTTTTTGATAGGGACGTAGAGAATCAAGTAGCTATATGTAAAATTTGTAAAAATGTTTTAAAATTTAAAACGGAAAAGGTCACGGTGGGACGGGGGTTTAATTAGACACGTAGTAAGTGCTCATCCAACTAGGTATGCCCAATACCAGGCTTCAAAATCGGGTGCGCAAACGTCCGCTCCATCGGGACAAGGTTCACATACGATATCGTCCCGGACCAAGTACGGGGTCAAATTAACCCTATGACGGGGAATTGTAGGCTCTAAATACAATAAACATAAAGATAAGGAAGCAATATCAAAATTAGTTGTTGTGGAGGGTTTGCCTTTTTCATTTCCTTCATCTCCCGATTTTATTCATTACATTAGAGATATATATAATCCTCGCTTTTAACGATTTTCCTAGATCAACTCTGTTAAGAGAGATGTATTTAAATTCGCGCATGAATATCAACAATATTTACGTTTTTCATTATATCATTTTAATGGCAAAGTATCTATCACGTCTGATATAGATCGTAGTACTAACGACCATGATTATTTAACTGTAACTTGTCATTGGATAGATTATAAATGGTCTATGCAAAAACGTATTTTAGCGTATAGATATATAGATGATAGGCACACCGGTACTTTCATTGCGTAAAATATTTATCAAGTGTGCGATTATTAAGGAATTACCGATAAAATTATGACTATTACATTAGATAATGCTTCTAATAACAATTACGCAATTACAATGTTAAAAAATAGTTTAACTCCATCTTTTCCAGACCATTTTCATATAAAATGCGCGTGCCATATATATAACTTAATTGTAAAGGATGGTCTATCACATTTTGAAGACATTCTTAGTAAAATACAATTTGCTATAAACTTTATTTTTAAAAGTAATAAAGTACAACATAGAAAAGAATATAAAAAAAATTGTCACGATTGTGGACTACCTTATAGAAGAATTCCACAAGTATCCACTAGGTGGAATTCTTTATACGAGCAACTACTTGTTGCTTATGACTATAAATTACCTATAACTTTATTTTTTAACTCTCATAATAAAAAGTCAAATTTGATATGATTTTAGATAGTGATTGGGTAAAAATTTCTGAACTTATTGTATTTTTAGAGAAATTTTTTCAAGCAACAAAAGAATTTTCCAGTATATATTATCCTACTATTTCAACTATGTTATTTTATATAACTCTAATATTTTTATTACTTAGTGAATATATGGAAAAACCAGCTTATAAGGCAGCTATTAAAAAATGTTTTATTCATATTCCCTCTATTTATATTATTGGTTATGTATTAAATCCTACTATTAAAATAGACGGTACTAAATCACTAATTGAAACTATTTACGATTGTATAGAAGTACTACCACCTCCAAGTCCCAAAAATCTAAATCACCCACCACCTATTGAACAAACTAAAGAAGAAGCGGTGTCTAGCGTAGAACACCAATGCAAAAATATATATAGATTTTATCAACAAGAAAATGCTAGTAACTTACCTAGCTTCCATACCATCTTCTTCATCTTCAACACAACCTCACAAAAGACATGTTGTTTCGCGCTAGTATTGAAAGCCTCGTAAATAGAATGTGCGGCCGTACCTCTACTACTAACCAAATTAGCGAGTTGAATATTTTTTTTTGCGGGGTTAAATGCATCGTATCAAGAAGTTATCAATGAAGATGGACAAGAAGACTTGTTTGAAATACGGAGGGGAATGAGAAGACCTTTCCGACACTTTCATTGATGGCTCGAGATGTTTTGAACATTCAAGCGTCATCAATCTGCGTCTGAAAGCGCTTTTTCTGAGCATATATCAAATAGGAGACCACGAGACACTCATTGGCGGAGACGGCTTGGAAATTCCAGTATTATTCAGAGATTGGATACGAGCGGAGGGGAGTAGGTGCGGTCAACCGGAGATCAACGAAGAAGATGATGAAAACTACAACGAAATCTTAACCAAAGGTAGTGGAAGCGACGTGGATCAATTTGACCAACAAATACCAATTCCAACCGAAGAACCATAGGAAATCATCAAGCAATTAGAACATGTTTTTTTGAGAATGTAATTTTTTTAATTGCAATTTTATTATGTAATTTGCAACTTTTGGACAACACCACAAAGTTGCAATTTAGATTTTAGACAATTGTATTTGTATTACAAAAAAATCATATGTCTATTAAATAATATAAGAGGCACAAAAACAGCATTGGGATGTTTTTATTACACTATCTTGTTTTGTTTATTGAGTTTTTTTTATACATATGTTATTAAAAAAAAAAAAAAAAAAAGGAAAACCCGACCGTACCCCGCCCCGAGCCCGACCCGACCCGCCCCGATACCGACGGGATCGGGATCGGACGGGATCGGCTGGCTTGAGTCCCGCCGACCCGACCCCGCTAGACCCGACCCCGACCCCCTGGCTCGTCCCGCCCCGACCCCCAAACCCCCCGCCAAACCCGAGCCCGGCCCACTGGCCACCCTTAGTGTATTATCATATTTCTTGAGTTATCTAACATTGTGTTTGAGAAAGAATTTTTCTGCAGGTGTAACTAATAGTAGACTTATTTTTAGTACATAATTCCCTCCTCTCACCTCTTGTGTTTTCAGTTGGTATTAGAGCTAGGTTTCACAAGTCTTTATTAGTTAACCGCTAATGAGTAAAGATCATTGCAGGACATCAAATCAATGGTGCTGTTCTACGATAAGGACACTCATCTACCCGATTATCCTATTTTAATGACCAACATCATGGCCATTTGAAAGAAAGAATGACCATCTTTATTTTGTCTACAGATCATCAGGCATGGCTTCTAATCAAGAATGGGTTTAAGTGCATTCCTGGTAAATGATGGACAAAAATCTGATGAAAATGCGTCTTTTGATATCACCAAGGAACAACAAGAGACTGTGCGAACTAAAGCAAGAGCTGTCAATCTTCTCTAATGTAGTACTATGTAGTTAGTGGAGATGAATATGGAAGATCTCTACATATAACACTGCCAAAGAGATGTGGAACAAACTTGAAATCACTTACGAAAGAACAAGCAAAGTGAAGAAAACTCATATAAATCTTCTTATTCATGAATATGAGCTACTCATGATGAAAGAGAATGAATATATATAGAAGAAATGTCACCAAATTCAGTAAAAGCGCCAGAAAACCTAAATCTTTGGGATGACCCGACACTAGGGAAGATCAAGTCAGGAAAATCCTAAGAAGTCTTTTTATAAAACATGGGAATCCAATGTTATTACTCTTGAAGATGAAAATCTGGATACTATAACATGTGATAAACTCAGAAGGCAATTTAATCGCTTTTGAGAAAATACATCTTCAAAAGGAAAAACATTGCATTCAACTCACTTTGAAAATTTGTTATTGAGGAAGTGATTGAAGATCCCAAAGAAGATTTTGAAATGATTTCAAAAGGTGTTGCAAATATTCAGAGAGAAGAAAACTCAAAATTTTGATTAAACAATCACAGAGCAATGATGTAAGCCTAGATATTATAACACATATTGTCCAAATTTTAAAAATAAAGACCAAAACAACCACATAAAAATCACTATCAGTCTGGTGTGATGGGGATCAATCAGATGATCACAACATTGATGAAGAAGTTGCTAATATCTATTTCATGACACAAGCAAAAATAAGCAGGATACGCTAATTTGAATGTGATAATTGCAATACTCCTCAAGTATGTGGGAATAGGTTCAAATATACCCTTCTACTATATGATTTAGAGCAAATATACCCTCCATTAAAAACTAACCTTATTATACATGAATGGATCAGATATACCCTTTTCGGTTGACGGAAATGAAAAAATTAATGTTTTTTAAGAAAATAAAAGCCACGTGAATTTAATTAAAGAGAAAAGGGTCAAATTTACCCCTTTACTTTTAACCAGCTTATACAACAATCAAGAGTGAGAAAACATTCAGCTATAGCCCATTCTGGTCAACTTGTTGGTTATGTTATCCTCCATTTTTATCTCAATCAGTTTATACAACAACCATCAGCATTTGTTTTCCTCAATTGATAATAGAAGCTGTCAAATTGTTTACTGTTCTTTCATAGGAGAAGATATATTGCTAGAGTTATGTCATACCTAATGCATCAGCAACACAAAAATTATGGCTTGCACAAAGTAATACACACAACACACATAATGCAAAAGAAACAGTGAAACAAATCAAACAGTGGTTTCCAAGATAAGTATTCATCACAAACTGGCTTGCATTCTAACCTATTCAATGACACTCAAAAGTAGGAGGCTGGAACATATATCTGTGAACTATTACCTTAACTGCAGCTAAAGGAAACAGATCCTTCCTATTTCACAAGAAAGAGAATAGTGAATCCAAGCAACTCCATTTTACGTTATCTCCACGACTTACCAATTTGAAACATCCACATTAGAAGTGTCATGTGACCATTAATAGATAGTCCATTAGTATACCACATGTTGACACATATTCGAAGTATTTTCATTGCAGCTAAGATTTATTTCTAAAGAGAAAATCAGATGCCCTTGATGTAACAGTTTCTAGATTTGAAGCTTGAAGCACTTAGCCTCAACGTGTCTTTTTTCCCCCTAAAACTTCTACTCCAATTTATTTCCTTGGTTTTGAACTCAACCATAGACTTGAAACTACCAAGTTTACATAACTTTTGCAAAAATTCACCACCCCTTGTAGTTTACAGCTGAAATTAAATCAGAAGCTCGAACAAGATGTACAACAATCACTATAGATAAATTCAGAATATAAGATATAGCAAAGTATTTCACATTTATGCAACTTTGATGAAATACAAATTTCAAGAAATTAATCAGTTACTAACAGGAAGAACCTTGTTGACAATGTCATCACTAAGAGCAGCAATCTGAGAGTCAAGAGACTTAATAGTCTCCTCTTTTTGCTTGTCCAAGCTAGCCAATGCTTCTTGCAACTCAGCTTCGACTTTCTTTCTTCCTTCACCAATCTTCTGTTCCACTTCCAACTGTGTCTCTTTCTTCATCTTATTCAATGCAGCTGATATCTCAGCCCTTGCAGCCTTCATTATTGCTGCTGCCTGATCTTCAAGCTGCTTCACTTCAGAGCTAGTGTCCTTCACACTGTTCAGTTTCTCCTTAATAGCACTATCTCTCTCATCCATGAATTTTCCTAAGGGGCTGAAGTATATCTTGTCTAAAGCAAACATGAGTAGAAGGAATTCAGTCATGATGATAGGAAGAGTCAAGTTGAAGTCAAAGAGTGAAGCTTTTTCAATTTCTTCAGCAAATGAAGAGGGTGCCATGGCTAAGGAGCTAGCAAGAATGACTGAAATGGACTTCGGGAGAGAAAGGGTTTGTGGGAATTTGGGGAGGGGTAGTTTTGGAAGTGGGATTTGAGGGAGGCAAAGTTTGGTTCTTGGTGATGGAGGAATGGTGGAAGAGGTGATTAGGGCTTTGGAGGAAGCCATGATCATGTTGGCCATGGCTACTTTCTTGATTTCTCTGCTTCTAGTATTCTCACTGGTTCTTGATTTCTTTGGTTTAGTGAATTGTGAGAGGATTGATATTTAATTTTTGTGGTGGAAGAGAGGAAGATCTCACAAATGTTATCCCATTCTAGGCCACACAATTTTGGGGCTGCCACTCACGTGTGCTCCTTTAAAATAAAAATGTAAAAAATAAATAAAATAACTTCTAATTATGATAGACCTGAATAGAAGGGAATGAATTCATATTATATTTACTTATATAACTTTGAATAGAGGCATAATTGATTAATTTTATAAAAATACACAAAATTATAGAAAATATATAGAAATTGTACAAAGTTTAAGAATAAGAAATATAAAAAGAAAATATTGATTGCTAACTAAGGTTGGCCAGTGGGCCGGGACGGCCCGACCCCGCCCCGCCCCGACCCGACCCCGGAAAAAAAAAAACGGTAGCGGGACTCGAACTCGGGACGGGACAATGTCTCATCCCGCCAGACCCGAGCCCGCACCAGGCCCGCCCGCCCCCGAGCCCGCCCCCGAGCCCGCCCGAGAGTCCCCCTTTGCAAATATAACTGTTGCACCAACAACCATTTTAGATTTTGGCCGTTGGGCAACAGCCATTTTTGGCCTCCCCCTCCCCCAACCCCCCTACCCCTTAATATTTATTTTAACCCATAAGTTATTATATTTACACTTTAACCCAATTTTTCAACTATAAATAACTCATTTTCTCTTCATTTTTCTCACAAATCTTCCTACAATCTCTCTAATCTCTCAATATATCTATCTACAAGTCTACATTGTTTACTAAATATTCAATTTTATTTATTCATTTGGGAATTGTGAGTGAAGTTGGCAACTAGCTTGAGGATCTTTCATCGAGCAAAATTTCAATTTTCAACCTCTCAATTACACGTCGACGTTACGTCGCGTTTGGTACATTCGTTCCTTCATTAAATTATTATTGTCTGTTTATTTTATTTAGCGCTCTTAATTTTATTATCTTTAATTATTTATTATCATAATTAAAATGGAATGATTAAGAGGTATGTTTAAGGGTAAGGGTGCTTCTTCTAGTAGGGGCAACCAGGGCAAGGGTACTTCTTCTAGTCATCTTATTCCTACACAGGATGATTTTGTTGATACTCAACATTTTCCTACAATACCATTAGATTTAGACGATGAGCTATTTTCTGTAACTCAAGAAGACTTTAATTTAGACGATGATCTAGATGATACACCCACTAATGTTGATGACAACACACCCACTAGTGCACCTTCAACTGAAATACCTCTTATTCCCCCTAGTATGAGACGAGGTCCAACAAAACAACCATTAAAATCAGATCCATGGACATTTTTTGATAGGGACGTAGAGAATCAAGTAGCTATATGTAAAATTTGTAAAAATGTTTTAAAATTTAAAATTGGAAAAGGTCACGGTGGGACGGGGGTTTAATTAGACACGTAGTAAGTGCTCATCCAGCTAGGTATGCCCAATACCAGGCTTCAAAACCGGGTGCGCAAACGCCCGCTCCATCGGGACAAGGTTCACATACTGATACTGTCCCGGACAAAGTACAAGGTCAAATTAACCCTATGACGGGGGGAATTGTAGGCTCTAAATACAATAAACATAAAGATAGGGAAGCAATATCAAAATTAGTTGTTATGGAGGGTTTGCCTTTTTCATTTCCTTCATCTCCCGATTTTATTCATTACATTAGAGATATATATAATCCTGCTTTTAACGATTTTCCTAGATCAACTGTTAAGAGAGATGTATTTAAATTCGCGCATGAATATCAACTATATTTACGTTATTCATTATATCATTTTAATGACAAAGTATCTATCACGTCTGATATAGGTCGTAGTACTAACAACCATGATTATTTAACTGTAACTTGTCATTGGATAGATTATAAATGGTCATGCAAAAACGTATCTTAGCGTATAGATATATAGATGATAGGCACACGGGTACTTTTATTGCATATAATATTTATCAAGTGTGCCATTATTATACAACGAAGAAAAGAATATAAAAAAACTTGTCACGATTGTGGACTATCTTATAGAAAGAATGCACAAGAAGTATCCAGTAGGTGAAATTCTTTATACGAGCAACTACTTGTTGCTTATGACTATAGAAAACCTATAACTTTATTTTTTAACTCTCATAATCAAAATCCAGCATGATTGTAGATAGTGATTGGGTAAAAATTTCCGAACTTATTGTAATTTTAGATAAATTTTTTCAAGCAACAAAAGAAATTTCACTATTTCAACTATGTTGTTTTATATAACTCTAATATTTTTATTACTTAGTGAATATATGGAAAAACCAGCTTATATGGCAGCTATTAAAAAAATGTTTATCAAAATAAAAAATATTTTATTCTTATTCCCACTATTTATATTATTGGTTCGGTATTAAATCCGACTATTAAAATAAACGGTACTAAATCACTAATTGAAACTATTTACGATTGTATAGAAGTACTACCACCTCCAAGTCCCAAAAATCTAAATCACCCACCACCTATTGAACAAACTAAAGAAAAAGTGTTGTCTAGCGTAGAAGACCAATGCAAAAAAAAATATAGGTTTTATCAACAAGAAAATGCTAGTAACTTACCGGCTTCCATACCATCTTCTTCATCTTCAACACAACCTTACAAAAGACATGCTGTTTCTGCGGCTAGTATTGAAAGCCTCAGAAATAGAATGTGCGGCCGTACCTTTACTACTAACCAAATTAGCGAGTTGGATATTTTTGTTTTGCAGGGTTCTGTACCGTACCAAGAAGTTATCAATGAAGATGGACATGAAGACTTTCATTGATGACCCAAGATGTTTTGAACATTCAAGCGTCATCAATTGCGTCTGAAAGCACTTTTTCTGCCGGCAGATATCAAATAGGAGACCACAGACACTCATTAGCCGGAGACAGATTGAAAATTGCGTATTATTCGTAGATTGGATACGAGCGGAGCGGAGAAGGTGCGGTCAACCGTATATCAACGAAGAAGAAGACGAAAACTACAACGAAATCTTATCCGAAGGTAGTGGAAGTAACGCGGATCAATTTGACCAACAAATACCAATTACAACCGAAGAACCACAGGAAATTATCAAGCAATTAGAACAGGTTTTTTTGAGAATGTAATTTTTTTAATTGCAATTTTATTATGTAATTTGCAACTTTTGGACAACACCACAAAGTTGCAATTTAGATTTTAGACAATTGTATTTGTATTACAAAAAAATCATATGTCTATTAAATAATATAAGAGGCACAAAAACAAGCCTTGGGATGTTTTTATTACACTATCTTGTCGTGTTTATTGAGTTTTTTTTATACATATGTTATTAAAAAAAAAAGGAAAACCCGCCGGAACCCCACCCGACCCGACCCCCCCCACACCGATTCCGACGGGATCAGGATCGGGACGGGACTGGAGCAAGTCTCGCCAAACCCGACCCCGCAAGACCCCGCCAAACCCGACCCCGACCCCTTCGCCCGTCCCGCCCCGACCCCGACCCCGCCAGACCCGAGCATGGCCCACTGGCCACCTCTATTACTAACTAATGTGTTTGAATTACTTCAAGATGCCAATACTCCATTTATAATTACCATTCTACCTCACGTTTGCTATTTCAACAAGGTTGTCACGACCCAAACCGGAGGGTCATGACGGGCATCTGGATCTTACTTGTCGAGTACCACTAATCATATATTTAGCATATATCCGTAATTTTACATGGCCCACGAGCCCACCACGAGACATACTGATATAGAAAAATAGTAGACTGGAAAAGAGCTATATAAAGTCCCGTAACCAGAAGGACCCAACCTATATATACACATATACATACCAAGGCCGACAAGGCCATACATGACTACTATCCACAGGACATCTGTCTATAAGCCTCTAAAGAGTACGTGACATCATAAGGTCGGGACAGGGCCCCACCATACCCCAACGCATAACAAAAATATCATACCTCGACTAAACTGCAACTCTGGAACAAATAGAGTGCTCTAATATCAGCTGAACTAGCAACCTACTAGTGCGAACCATCACCCTCTTTACTTGAGCCTGCGGGCATGAAACGCAGCATCCCCCGACAAAAGAGACATTAGTACGAATAATGTACCAAGTATGTCAGGCATGAAAAATAGCATAATAGAAGCCTGAAATTAACTTGAGCCAAGAACAACCAACCAATAGAGAATGTCTCTGAGGGCCATAATATGCCTAAGTACCATGTGTTATGCAGAATGCCTCTGAGGCCATAATATGCCTAAATGCCATGCACAATGCGATCATGCACATATGCGTATATAATGTCATCTCCCATCATATCATTTCGACCTCTGAGGGCATAATCATCATCTTGTATATATGTACCAGCTGCAGGTGGTGTGCGTATATAATGTCGTATCCCTTTCCCCATTCCCCATACATATATATAATGCATACATATAGTAGAGTATATAACTCCTTTAAGGTCAAGGTATGTACATGAATGTAATGCATGAATGATATGCCAATATGACACTATAAGTTTGTCGGAGTGATATAATGTTGTTCCATCTCCGATTAACATTATGAATACTAATATCTTTTCCATATACCTCAATAAGGATTTAGGAACATATTTAGACATGCTTTGACAATAGGAATGAATAACATTAACATTCTTAACTAGAAGAATCATTTATGAGACAATATTATGTGTACGTTTCGTTACACGGAACATGCCAAAAGAAGAAATGTTTTTTCTTAACATACCTTAGCCACTTTGTGTCCATAATACAACTAAAACAACCCGTAATGTTCCCCAATCGTATTTTTCAAGAAACCCCCTTCTTCCACCTTACTTCACTTAGAAGAAAGATCAGACTAAACACGCGATAAAATGGAACAACGAGATCGAAGTGGTCCGCAAAATCCGTATGTTGTTCTTGACAAAATTTACACTGTTCTTCCATAAAATACCAAGTCACGTTAATTTTCCTCCCATTTGGAAATAAATGGTTGAAACATATATATTTGTTGCTTCCCACATATCAATCACGTTGTTTCCATCATTCCTCTTAAGATTTATAGTAAGAATGGTCTAAAAATATGGAAGGAAACGTAGTTACTGCTTTTTGTTAAGATCTCAAATGGAGAACAATGTTGTTCTATAAGTTTCTTTTAAGTGAAAATTTATATAACATGTAATCTCAAAGATTTGTCATCTCTAATGGACCTTGGGGCCCATCTCTAAATTACACTCATCTAAAGATGCCACCAATCACTTAGCAATGATTAGTCATTTGTTACTTCCTTATATGCTTCCACGTGAAAGTGTTGTCACTCAACACTCATCCACTAACTATTATTTTACTCCCATTACAATACAATATTTAATAAATTAAATACATAATTAATTTCTTGATCCAATTCACTTAAATCTTAATGACTTATAAAACCTTCATATACTCAATGTCATAATCGTGTGATATACCACTAGTACATAACCTCTTTGGGACATACAACTATTATTATTAATCCTCATCGTCACACTTATTATGTCCTAAATTATTTCGAGACCACATCCTTTAATATCCCCAGCTTCTTTATTTGCATACGTGTGTCGCGCCCGTTTTTGACCTGCGGGCTTCGCGACGTGATGGGTCGATTCCCTCTGGATTGGTTAAAAATGCTTTCTTTGAGGAGTCGCCACCTAATTAGTCTAAGGTGAATTAGGGCACCTGAATGTTAACAAAATGCTACAAAATAACTCCGATTTTATGATCTACGAAACTAATGATATTCTAGGTAAGGGTTCTTTATTATCCTAAAGGGGAGGGGTTAGGCATCCTTTAAGATCCGCTAACTTGCGGTTATCCGATCAAACTCAGGTTAATTGTTATGCTAAGAAAAATGCATGTTTTTACAAATATAAAAAAATAATGTTGCAAGATGTTAATAAATGATGCATTTTGTACAAGTATGCATTTGTATGACATTAATATACATGTAAAGCTGAAAAAAGTATGCATTTGTATGAAAATTGATAAAAATGTATGCAAGGTGATTTTTATGTGCGACGGGCCTAAAAATAGATAAACTAGCGATTTCCAATTTTAAAACTAACCGAGCCTAAGAATAAATGAACTAGCAATGGGTTTCTAGTTTTAGACTACCCCTATTAATTAATTATAAGTCTACCTATTCTAAATATTTCAATAATTTCATGAGTACAATAATATTACAATACAGAATGGAATAAAGATGAACTAAAGAAAGTAAAAACAACAACAAAATAAATAATCTCCGAGAGGTATATTGTCTTCTTTAACTGTGTCCCTTGCAAGCTGTTAAGAACAAACGATTAGAAACAATTGAATATAAATAACTTCGGATCCGTATCTAAAACAGTAAATATTTTGATTACGGAGGGCTCAGACTTAAATTTTGAAAAGATCATTCTAATCACGTCGTGGCTGCGAACATATGACTCGTTGGTCATTTTAGTTGCCTTACCTACCGAACATGTTGGTCTCTCGGGTGAAAAAGATTTAAGTTTCATCCTTGCCCAAAAGTTTTATTTTCCGTCTTTACAACTGTGGAGGCCTAAAAAATGGACGAATATTTTTTCATCGGCCAAGTGTAGTATAATGTTCAAATCAGCTAAATGGTACCGAAAACAGTAAAAAAAACAGAAATCGAGAAATGATGTCCGAAGGGACGCGACCTCAAATTCAATTTCATTGGCCTAAATGCAGTATTTATTCAAATCAGTAAAGCAGTAAAGATATCCGTGTACGGATATTTAAATGCCAAAAAGCAAACTGAAACAGAAGAGCATTTTTCGAAGGGGCACGGCTCAAATTCAATTTCATTGGCATAAATGAAGCATCCATTCAAATCAGTAAAACAGTAAAGATATTCGTGTACGGATGTGTAAATGCCAAAAAGCAAACTGAAATAGAAGAGCATTTTCCGAAGGGGCACGACCTCAAATTCAATTTCATTGGCCTAAATGAAGTATTAGTTCAAATCAGTAAAATAAACAACATAGCCGCATACAATTGTAAGCAATTAAAATGTCCGACCCGGATTCTGAATTTTTGAACCAGAACAGAATTCGAATCTGCTTCTGAAAAAATCCGACCCGAGACCGACAGTGACCCGACCCGGAAAGGCAACAAAAAGTAAAGAAAAATTAGGTAATCGACCCAGTTCAGAAAAACAGATCCGGATAGACGACCGGGATATACGACCCGAATTTCGGGCCGATCCGACCCGAGAAATGCAACCCGGAACAGTGGTGATCCAGAAACAATTTTTTTTGGATTTTCATTTTTCAGATAACCAACAACAAGATATAAACACAAAATCTGGAAATTTACTCAAATCGGGTCGACCCGACCCGAATCAGTGACCCGACCCGAATCGGATATTTCAACCCGAATCAATTTCTTTCCAAATTTCAGATAACCAACAACAAAATATTAAACACAAAAACCTAGAAATTACTCAAATCGAGTTGACCCGACCCGGATCAGTGACCCGGCCCGAATCGGACGTTTCAACCCGGATCGATTTCTTTCCAAATTTCCAATAACCAACAACTAAATATTAAAAACACAAAAATTGGGAAATTTATTCGAATCGGGTCGACTCGACCCGGATCAGTGACCCGACCCAAATCGGATGTTTCAACCCGAATCGATTTTTCTCAAACTTTCAAATAACCAATAACAAATTATTGAAACAAAATTCAGGAAATTTTACCCGTCGGAACAGTAACTCAACCCGGAACAGTGACTCGACTCGGATGGTTCTTGATTTTTTTAGCACTCCGACTGAGAGAAACCAACCAAAACAACGATCGAAAAGTGAAATCTCAAAACCGGCCCAAAATAAAACCAACAAACCGACCGGAAACCACCAATAAAAGCACCTAAAACCACAAACAAAACAACTTTTCCGAACCTCATTTTTTCGGACTTAGGACCTCCAAAATTCCACCAAAATCGACAAAAAACTCCTACCCCCAAACCTTGAACAAAGGGGGGTTAATATAGATGGATTCGGACCTCTAAAACCCCTCCTAAAATCGAGTTTGAAATCGAAAATAAAGGGGCAAAAGGTCGCGAATTTTAGGGGTTGAAATGACGGGTTTTGGGGTGTAGGTATAGTGAAGTGATGGGTGCGGCGTAGGTGGTGTAAGGTGGCGGTGACCGGCGTGTTTTGGGGGTGGGTTGGTCGGCGACGTGATGGGTGTGGGGCCGACGGGGTGTGCGGCGACTTGGGGGTTGGGAGAGAAAGGGGTGTGGCATGGGTAAGGTTTTTTTTTTTGGGTTTGTTTGGGTTTAGGGGGGAAATAAAGGGGAAGGGGCGATGGGCCGGTTCGGTTTGGGCTTGGGGATTGGCCGGTTGGGCCTGGGTATGGGGGTCCGAAATGGGGTTTTGTTTTGGGGGAAATGGGTTTGGGTTAAGATATAAAAAGGGTTGAAATGAGTTGTGGATTTAAAATATAAAAAGGGGTTTTATTATATATATAAAAATAGTTTTGCAAAAATCATAAATTGTCAAGAAGACACTATGATAGAAAATATAATATTTGCGAAATGTTTGATGCTTAAATAAAAAATGGAATGTCGTTTTGTGAAAATAAAATAACATATAATATTAGGATAAAAGTATGCTTGTGATATTAAAATGCAAATGACAGTAAAAAAAATGCAAATAATATATATATGCCTATATATTAAAATTGTTTTGAGGTGTCAAAAATATTTAAAATTGCAAATAAAATCAGAAAATATGGGACAAAATTGGGTGTCAACAGATGCCCCTCTTTGGCCGGAGATGATGAAAGAATTTTCGGACAAATAAGTTGACTAAGTAGCTAATTTTGTCCGGATCATCAGACTTTCAACGAGTATAGATTAGGGATGCATAGGGAGAAATAGAATCCGAGGGGGAGAGAAGTTGCAAAAGATAGTGCAGATTCAAGAAACATTCCCAGTGTCGACTTATAATGACATTGGTTGCAGATGTGGCGATATACTGGGGGAAGGGCGGAACAACGTTCGAAGTACTTTCCCCATGCAGATGATGTCGTAGCATATGCGTAATGAGATGACGTCGTTGCTCAGACGTTATGCAGATGGCGTCGTTGCATAGGCGTGATTGAAATTAAAATACCCGCATAAGAAGGTGAGCGCCTAACAAAAATTAAAATACCCGCATTAGAAGGTGGACGCCTGACAGAAATTAAAATACCCGCATTGGAAGATAGGTGCCTGACTGAAATTGAAATACCCGCATTATGAGGTGGGTGCCTGACTGAAATTGAAATACCCGCATTAGGAGGTGGGCGCCTGACTGAAATTAAAATACCCGCATTAGGAGGTGGGCGCCGACTGAAAATAAAATACCCGCATTAGGAGGTGGGTGCCTGACTGAAAATAAAATACCCGCATTAGGAGGTGGGCGCCTACCTGAAATTAAAATATCCGCATTAGGAGGTGGGCGCCTGACTGAAATAAAAATACCCGTATTATGAGGTAGACGCCTGACTGAAATTGAAATACCCGCATTATGAGGTGGGTGCCTGACTAAAATTGAAATACCCGCATTAGAAGGTGAGCGCCTGACTGAAAATAAAATACCCGCATTATGAGGTGGGTGCCTGACTGAAATTGAAATACCCGCATTATAAGGTGGGTGCGTCGACTGAAATTAAAATACTCGCATTAGAAGGTGGGTGCCTGACTGAAAATAAAATACTCGCATTATGAGGTGGGCGCCTGACTGAAATTGAGATACCCGCATTATGAGTTGGGCGCCTGACTGAAATTAAAATACCCGCATTAGGAGGTGGGCGCCTTACTGAAATTGAAATACCCGCATTTTGAGGTGGGCGCCTCACTGAAATTAAAATACCCGCATTAGAAGGTGGGTGCTTGACTAAAAATAAAATACCAGCATTATGAGGTGGGCGCCTGACTGAAATTAAATACCCGAATTATGAGGTGGGCGCCTGATTTAAATTAAAATACCCGCATTAGAAGGTGGGCGCCTGATATAAAATAAAATACCCGCATTAGAAGGTGGGCGCCTGAAATGCCGTCGTTGTATTGACGTGATGCGTTTGTGACCCGTATGGGTTGAAATGACGTCGTTGTATGGACGTGTTGCTGATGACGTCGTTGTATGGACGAAATGCTGATGATGTCGTTGTGTGGACGTAATGCTTATGACGTCGTTGTATGGACGTAATGATGTCGTCGTTGTATGGACGTAATGATGTCGTCGTTGTTGGACATTGCTGATGTCGTCATTGTATGGACATTGCTGATGTCGTCGTTGTATGGACGTTGCTGATGACGCCGTTGTATGGGCATGTTGCTTTTGTGACCCGCATGGGTTGAAATGACGTCATTGCATAGACGTGGTGCGTTGAAGACGTCATTGTGTAGACGTGTTGTGCAGATGCCGTCGTTGCATAGGCGTGTTGCTGATGACGCCGTTGTATGGGCGTGTTGTTGTCGTTGTAATGCTGTGAAAGATGTAAATGACGTCCACGCCGTCAGTTTGCTGTAATATGATTCCACGTTGTGTTGAATCTTCTGCTGATTCAGACTCTTGTGGACTGTGAATTGAAATGTCATCCTTGCACGGACGAAAATGTGATGCGACGTGTTTGCCGAATTAAACACACATGTTGCGGCTTCCTTGCCTTTGTCAACCTGAAGACCTGCACTCGAAGAAATTTGTGAGTTTGAGGGGAAGGGCGATTGATTCGCGTTGACTTTGTAGCTTTGGCTCGGGCGCTCGCAAGTTCAGACTTGTTTGGATTTAAGACATGGATGTCTAGCATTTTTCCAAGTCCATTGGCATATTCTTGCAGTGAACCCTTAAAATTTGCCCCAGTTTCTGGTATAGATGAAGATGTTGAACTACCAACTGGATAAAATCGAGTTTGTGCGGGCAACTTGCTTGTCCTATCAAGGAGATCATGTGAGCCTATTGCGTTGTGTGCAAGACAATGGAAGAAAATTTCCAATGGTGTGACCGAAGACGATATAGGCCGCCTACGTATTCCGACAAGGGAAATCATGTCATAACGTAGTTCGCTGCAAGCAAAAAAGGGATTGTGAACTTTTCCAAAATGGGACCGAAGCCGATGTGACCGCCTACGTGTCCCGTCGAGGGAATCAGGTCATAACGTAGTTCGCTATAAGCAAAAAGGATTGTAAGGATTTTCTAAAAATGGGACCGAAGCCGATGTGGCCGCCTACGTATCCCGCCGAGGAAATCAGGTCATAACGTAGTTCATGTCAAAAGAAATTTGTAAGGGTTTTCTGGGTTATTTATCCGAGACTCTGTGAGAAAAGGAATTTGAGTTTGTAAAAAATGTTTTTTTTTTGTGAAAACGAGTGATTAGAATTTAAAAAAAAATGATGCAATATATTTAGCTAGGTTTTTTATTTTTGATTTTTTTGAAAATATGAAAAGACAAAATCATATTTTGACTTCAGTGGTACCAACAATTAGTATTGTGCTTAGGGGCTCCCGTTATTGCTTTCTGTATAACCGAGACTGACTCCAGGGTAATTCCTACAGCTTCAGATGATACCTCAGACATACCTGAGTATCGACACTTGCTTCAAGCCAAGGTTTTGACATATATGCATCCTCATGTTTCAAATGCTCTCACTGAAAGAAAGTCCCTTCCTCATATGTATTCCAGTATTTTGAACTTTGGGACGTCTAGAGAAGTATACTCACCCTCAGAAAGATGTTCAATGCATTTAATTGTGATACCATAGGCTTGGCCGTCATGTGAGTATCCACTAATGTGAGAACCCTATGTATAGGATCATGTAGGGCTTGTTATGGGTTTGTAATATAGGCTTGGGAAAAGGAAAGGATATTATTTGGGTAAGGAGTGACTAATCCTTCCATGAGCGTTGGAATATGTCTGCGCTTGGTATTTGTGTGCCTTGATGCCGATTTGCTTCTTTTTGCCCCCTTTGTTTTGTACTGACTTCTTTTGAATATTTCGTCTGGAGCTTTTTTCCCTTTTTCGAAGTTATTTCCTTTTTTTTTTGGATATTGTCGGGGCTTTTTGACTTCTTTTTTGTGTGAAGTTGTCATTTTGTTTTGTT
The DNA here is from genome assembly GCA_034509755.1 of Anisodus tanguticus. Lineage (NCBI taxonomy): Eukaryota > Viridiplantae > Streptophyta > Magnoliopsida > Solanales > Solanaceae > Anisodus > Anisodus tanguticus. The sequence goes on along the minus strand of CM067555.1, from coordinate 23,089,529 downwards.
TTCTTTTCCTCTTTTGGGAACATTGCAACTTCAACTCGGATCTTTTTCAGCAATTTGCACATTTTTTATGCGCTCAAGGAGGTCGGGCCAAGAGAGGGATAGTGCGTGCACGCACTGAGAAAGGGTATAGGCATAAGATGTGGTTGTTAAAAAAAAATAAGCTTCAGACTCAAAGGGGAAGTACTATGGATAATGTTATTTGGTACGCTGGAAAGGCTCAAACGGATCAAAGAAAGCCTACAATCCTTTCCTATACCAAGTGTTACTCAGGGTTTCGCCTCAACAAACATTTGAGCCAAGTTCTAGATCACAATGTAATGCAATTGAACTTATTCTAAAACTCACCACACAATGCATATGAAACGATGAGGTTGGTTTTGTTTATATCTTGGAAGTATGCAAATCAATTTTCAAGTGTCGCCACATGCGTGAATGAGAGGTACCAGAAGAATCTATGGTTTACCAAGAAGTCAGTCTTCTTCGCTTGTTCTTTCCTATGCACACTCTTAACTGTGTTGGTATCAACCAAGTCAATCAATGGTTCTTAATATATATATATATATATATATTGTATTTTTGAATAAAGGGTACCGAACCCAAATAGGGCTGCCTACGTATCTCATCTTTGACGAGAATAAGGTGTGCGTAGTTCGTGCAGATAGGTTACAAAAATGTATGCTTGAAAAAGAATTAATCCACGATAGGATAGTAAGTAAAAACTGTATAAAACAGATGATTGTCCACTATGGGACGAATGCAAAGTAAAAAATAATTGTCTACGATAGGATGAACGCAATGAAAAAATGATTATCCACACAATAGGATGAATGTAATGAAAAAAATGATTGTCCATTATAGGATGAATGAAAAGATTGGTAAACCAGATATGTCCCTTTCTAAGGTGGATGCAGAGAAGTGCGTCCCTTTTTCAGATGGACTAGGAAGTGCGTCCCTTAGACAAGTTCGTTCTACTTTCGTTGGGTAGCGTTCCCCAAGGTCTAGATTGACTTCTTTTTTTGTGGTGTCGAACCCGAGAAGGGTTACCTACGTATCACACCGTATGGTGAGAATCAGACACTCGTAGTTCGTGATGATATGTTGTAAAAATGTATGATATAAAGGAATTATGTAACGAAAATTAAGCATATCAACTGAATTTGCAAATATGTAAAAAAAAGTATAGACAACTAGAGTGATGCCTCGTTGAATCTGGTGTTGGCGACTTTTTCCACTTAAAACATCTTCCGGTCATCTTTGTGAAAACCTTTTGCTTTGTTCTTTCCTGGAGTATATCCAGGGATAATGTTTTAGAACGACCGCCCCCAACTGTTCGCGAGGACGATCTTCCTGCAAAAATAAGAGCACCGGGTGAAAGGAGGAAAGTCACTAAAGAATAGTAAAATGTAGGAGTGTGACAGTATGGTCAAAGACTCCCCTGATTGCTTCACAAGGTCCGAGTCTTGATGTTCAAGAACGCTTTATCCTCGGGCGGTGACACAATTTCTGTCCCAAGGACCAAAAGATATGGCGTTGCCCCAGTAGAAGTCTTGATTGAAGTGCGATAGCCCAAAAGTTCAAAGGGCAAATGTTCATGCCCAGAGTTGCAAGCGACATGACATGATATGTACAAAATTGAAGCAGGTAATTATTGCATTAAATAATATGTACAGAGTTAAAAGAAGAAAAATAGCAAATAAATTGTGCGGGAATTAAATGTGCGTCCTAACATGCATGGAGCATCTCTTATGCTAGAGGTGAGCCTAAACGCCAAATATGTGAGATTATGACAGATTAATCAAAGCTGTTAAACTGCAATGCTTTTGTCGGAAATGAAGATATTATGAATGTACATTTTCCAATTTCGGCATGTCAAAATTAGGCTTGGATTTGTCTATCATTATCACGCTACAAATAATATGCTGATGGTCGTTGGTGGAGCGAGACCCGTTGACAATTTTGGTGGATTTCTTAATTGTGGAGTCGATTCCAAGTATCGACCCACCTAAGGTGTATGTATGCATGACTTAAGATAAAGGGTGGTATAGCTCTATCCTAAATTTTCTAAGATTTGGCTGACTAGACTCAAGGTTCTCGAGCGGACTACTCGAGTGAGAAGGCTACGCGGCCACCGGATGGTCCGGACATTCCGCGCATATGCCAACTCTCCTAAAATTTGGTAATTTAAAAGAATTTGCGGGTGCGCAAAACACACCTCACGTGTAATGTGTGATAGTGTCAATTTTCCGAAGTGGAAGAAATATGAGCGGAATGCCAAATTAAGGAAAGCAGTAAAAGAAAGTATCAATTAAAGCAGTTAAACATATAAAATTTCAAAAAGAAAACAATTAAAACAATAGATCAAATAAGGAGCAATATAAAACACAATAATAATTAACCTGAATTTGCTATGGTTAAGAACCTGAAAGTTCCCCAGCGGAGTCGCCATGCTGTCGCGCCCGTTTTTTACTTGCGGGCTTCGCGACGTGATGGGTCAATTCCCTCTGGATTGGTTAAAAATGCTTTCTTTGAGGAGTCGCCATCTAATTAGTCTAAGGTGAATTAGGGCACCTGAATGTTAACTAAAAGCTGCAAAATAACTCCGATTTTTATGATCTACGAAACTAATGAGATTCTAGGTAAGGGTTCTTTATTATCCTAAAGGGAAAGGGTTAGACATCCTTTAAGATCCGCTAACTTGCGGTTATCCGATCAAACTCAGGTTAATTGTTATGCTAAGAAAAATGCATGTTTTTACAAATATAAAAAAATAATGTTGCAAGATGTTAATAAATGATGCATTTTGTACAAGTATGCATTTGTATGACATTAATATACATGTAAAGCCATTTGTATGAAAATTGATAAAAATGTATGCAAGGTGATTTTTATGGGCTACCCTAAAAATAGATAAACTAATTTCCAATTTTAAAACTAACCGTAAGAATAAATGAACTAGCAATGGGTTTCCAGTTTTAGACTACCCCTATTAATTAATTATAAGTCTACATATTCTAAATATTTCAATAACTTCATGAGTACAATAATATTACAATACAGAATGGAATAAAGCTGAACTAAAGAAAGTAAAAACAACAACAAAATAAATAATCTCCGAGAGGTATATTGTCTTCTTTAACTGTGTCCCTTGCAAGCTGTTAAGAACAAACGATTAGAAACAATTGAATATAAATAACTTCGGATCCGTATCCAAAACAATAAATATTTTGATTACGGAGGGCTCAGACTTAAATTTTGAAAAGATCATTCTAATCACGTCGTGGCTGCGAACATATGACTCGTTGGTCATTTTAGTTGCCTTGCCTACCGAACATGTTGGTCTCTCGGGTGAAAAAGATTTAAGTTTCATCCTTGCCCAAAAGTTTTATTTTCCGTCTTTACAACTGTGGAGGCCTAAAAAATGGACGAATATTTTTTCATCGGCCAAGTGTAGTATAATGTTCAAATCAGCTAAATGGTACCGAAAACAGTAAAAAAAACAGAAATCGAGAAATGATGTCCGAAGGGACGCGACCTCAAATTCAATTTCATTGGCCTAAATGCAGTATTTATTCAAATCAGTAAAGCAGTAAAGATATCCGTGTACGGATATTTAAATGCCAAAAAGCAAACTGAAACAGAAGAGCATTTTCCGAAGGGCACGACCTCAAATTCAATTTCATTGGCCTAAATGAAGCATCCATTCAAATCAGTAAAACAGTAAAGATATCCGTGTACGGATATTTAAATACCAAAAAACAAACTGAAATAGAAACGCATTTTCCGAAAGGGCACGACCTCAAATTCAATTTCATTGGCCTAAATGAAGTATTAGTTCAAATCAGTAAAATAAACAACATAGCCGCATACAATAGTAAGCAATTAAAATGTCCGACCCGGATTCTGAATTTTTGAACCAGAACAGAATTCGAATCTGCTTCTGAAAAAATCCGACCCGAGACCGACCGTGACCCGACCCGGAAAGGCAACAAAATAGTAAAGAAAAATTAGGTAATCGACCCGCTCGAAAAAACGGACCGGATATACGACCGAATTTCGGGCCGATTCGACCCGAGAAATGCAACCCGGAACAGTGGTGATCCGGAATCATTTTTTTTTGGATTTTCATTTTTCAGATAACCAACAACAAGATATAAACACAAAATCTAGAAATTTACTCAAATTGGGTCGACTCGACCCGGATCCGTGACCCGACCCGAATCAGATGTTTAAATCCGAATCGATTTCTTTCCAAATTTCAGATTACCAACAACAAAATATTAAACACAAAAACCTAGAAATTACTCAAATCGGGTTGACCCGACCCGGATCAGTGACCCGACCCGAATCGGACGTTTCAACCCGAATCGATTTCTTTTCAAATTTTCAATAACCAACAACTAAATATTAAAAACACAAAAATTTGGGAATTTATTCGAATCGGGTCGACCCGACTCGGATAAGTGACCGACCCAAATCGGATGTTTCAACCCGAATTGATTTTTCTCAAACTTTCAGATAACCAACAACAAATTATTGAAACAAAATTCAGGAAATTTTACCCGTCGGAACAGTAACTCAACCCGGAACAGTGACCCGACCCGGATCATGCTTGATTTTTTTTGATTTTTTAGCACTCTGACCGAGAGAAACCAATCAAAACAACGATCGAAAAGTGAAATCTCAAAACCGGCCCGAAATAAAACCAACAAACCGACCGGAAACCACCAATAAAACAACCGGAAACCACCAACGAAACACCGAAAAACACCAACAAAAGCACCGAAAACCACCAACAAAATAACTTTCCGAACCTCCTTTTTTCGGACTTAGGACCTCCAAAATTTCACCAAAACTGACCAAAAACTCCCACCCCCAAACCGTTAACAAAGGGGGGTTAATATAGATGGATTCGGACCTCCAAAACCCCTCCTAAAATCGAGTTTGAAATCGAAAATAAAGGGGCAAAATGTCGCGAATTTTAGGGGTTGAAATCATGGGTTTTGGGGTGTAGGTATGGTGAAGTGATGGGTGCGACGTAGGTGGTGTAGGGTGGCGGTGACCGCGTGTTTTGGGGGTGGGTTGGTCGGCGACGTGATGGGTGTGGGGCCGACGGGGTGTGCGGCGACTTGGGGGGTTGAGAGAGAAAGGGGTGTGGCATGGGTAAGGTGTTTTTTTTTTAGGGTTTGTTTGGGTTTAGGGGGGAAATAAAGGGGAAGGGGCGATGGGCCGGTTCGGTTTGGGCTTGGGGATTGGCCGGTTGGGCCTGGGTATGGGGGTCCGAAATAGGGTTTTGTTTTGGGGGAAATGGGTTTGGGTTAAGATATAAAAAGGGTTGAAATGAGTTATGGATTTAAAATATAAAAAGGGGTTTTATTATATATATAAAAATAGTTTTGCAAAAATTATAAATTGTCAAGAAGACACTATGATAGAAAATATAATATTTGCGAAATGTTTGATGCTTAAATAAAAAATGCAATGTTGTTTTGTGAAAATAAAATAACATATAATATTAGGATAAAAGTATGCTTGTGATATTAAAATGCAAATGACAGTAAAAAAAATGCAAATAATATATATATGCATATATATTAAAATTGTTTTTAGGTGTCAAAAATATTTAAAATTGCAAATAAAATCAGAAAATATGGGACAAAATTGGGTGTCAACAACGTGAATATGACACGAATCCTTTTAAGGCTCGGGTCTACTTGCATACGTCTAGCTGTTCAAACCATCGCCCAAAAGTACGGGGTGTTACAAAGACACTTATGACCTTAAACAAACTCCTAATCATATATAAAGGAAAGAACTATAAACGTCAAAAATAGAATGTTTTCTAACAATCTCATATTTAGTGTGCAATGAAATAGTCAAAGCTTTTGTGACATACATTGTATTCGAGAAAATTTTATGAGATTTATTTGCATATTGATTTTTTCGGACTTGCGCATAGCGAAGCTTAATACATCGGGCTGCCCTTTATTTGCGGATTGATTTAAAGGTTGAAGAATGTTAATCTATCTGGTAGGAGCAAATTAGATGCAGATTCATTATAAGTGGCCGCCTTTCTCTGACTTTGGCAATCATTTGAAAATATGCTCATAAAGGAATGACTAGATATCTAAGTGACTAAACCATTTACTTTCTTTTCTTTGCATACATACACAGAGAAATTATCGAGTTAAGAGTCTAAAAGTGAGCAAATAAGCAACCTATGAAATGGAATATTTTTGTCAACATAGTATTCTGTCAAAACTCAGATGAACAAAGGGTCATGCCCAGGAAGATTAGGGGTTTCTTTTAGACAATAACCAGATGTTTGCAGATCTGCACCCTATGCATGAGGTTTCTAGTACAAAACCATTGTAATTCAGCAATTTAACAAGCTATCTTACTGTTCTAGCTTGTCAACACTTGCTCTCAATGCCGGCTGAGCTCATCTCCGTTCAACCTTTTGTCATTTGTCATCTATAAATGGGAAGATACACTACCAGTAGCAGCAACGAATCATCTTTAATGAAGTAATGTGCTTCATTGCAAAGCCTCAAATGATTGTATCATTCCAAATAAGGTAATCATAGAGTGAATAGTGTTTGATATCACTTTCTCTACAAAAGCAGCTTGGCCCATTGAAGTTATTGGCAAGTTACAAGTCTAGAGCTCCAATCAGAGTTGATTACAATAGATGTTCAACTTGATTCATATCCTAGAACTGTAAAAAGTGCTGGTTATTGTCTGCTTTCCACCTCTCTTTGGTAGTCATACTTATTATTGTGCAACTGCACAACAAATTTTTAGAACTCCCTTGGGGGTAATCTTGATGCATTACTCTGTCTTCTCTTCCACTCTTCTTTCTGAGTTTGCCAGTTTCTGGTATGAGAACAATCCTCTAAATAAATGAAACGACCTGTAGTGGCAACTGCCAAGACCACCCCCATTATTCTCATCCTCAGAATTGATGTCTTCATTCTCAGAATCATCTTGCTGATCATTATCCTCCTCTTCACCTTTCATCTCTTCATCATCAAAGCCAGTGGACCTACAGATTAAGGTTCCAAGAATAGTAGCTCAAGCGCTATAACAGTGAAGAAATGCTAGAGGTATTCATTAACATAGCAAACATTTCGGACACGCAGTCTAAAAAAAATAGGGTGCAACTCTGATATTGTGAAGCTAAAGTGAAATAAGCAAGCTTACATTAGGAAAAAGTGTTGGGAGATTTTTCTCTTTATGGTACTTTATAAAGCAGTACGGGAAGTATTTAACTATTACAAGTATTCGAAAGGATAAATAAAGATTTCAATAATTCAACATGGAATCTGAAATTACAATCGTTACACAAGTAAAAACTGGAAATTCCAGTTTTGTAGAAGACGGAAAAATGTAAAATGTTTTTGCTGAGTCGAGTGTAGCACTCTGTCCTTAAGACAATATTGCCCCGTATGTATCCTTTATACGTCCTGGACAATTTGTCTCCCAAGATAAAACAGCAATGGAACCCTTGAGCAAAGGAAACTCAAGAGCTACCGTGAAGAATATTGAGTAACGAAATGATGCTTGGAAGTTGTAGGAAGAAAACTATTTCGGTTGTGTATTTTCGTGCACTTTGTTTTTACGCATCTGTTTATGTATTTTCGTGCATATGTCTTAGTGCTCAACAATGGTGTGTGTTTATATAGGTGAGGGAGGGGCTGAAAAACTGCCTCCATAATAGCCAAATAATGGCCATTATGGAGGTAGTAAAGCCACCGACATAAATGGTGAAAGACCAACGGATTTGGCCATTATAGGAGGAGTAATTCGGCCAAAATAAATGGCTGAATTGAGTGCTTGGCAACTCGCTTTGTCCGTCCGTCATTACGGAAACTTGAGGGACCAAAGCGCACATCTTGAAACTTCGGGGACCAAAGCGTAAATCGAAAGAATTACAGGTCCGAGCTGTACATCTGAAACACGGGATCAAACGTACTTCGGCAAAGTTTTACGGCCCAAAAAGATAATATCGAGAAGACCCGCGACCCACGGCCCACGACCGTGACCGAGAACCGAACCGAACTCGGAGCCGGAACCGGACCGGACGGGACGGGCGGGCGGGCGGCGGCGCGCGCGTGTGGTCTTTCCTCGAACCGAAAGCACATCTAGGTCCTCCCTCCTTTAAACACATGGGATACCCCTTGGGGTCCCAAACCCCAAACCAATTTCGAATCTTATATACACACAATTCTTTCTTCCTCTACCGATGAGGGAGAATTACACACAATACCACACTTTCCATGCTTCAAACACCTTACTTCGTGAACCAATATCTCTTTCATTTCTCAATGAAATTTGACGATTCTTGGCCCTACGGTTATCTACGTACTTAGTAGATCATGCGTGTGTGAAGAACCGGATTCTCCAACATACGTTACACTAGTGTTTAAGCGTTAAAGTTGGTCGGTCGCAACTCCCGCCAAAGGCAAATTTCCAACAATCCCCTCTTGAAAGAGATTTTGGCGCACTCACATGGTGTCTTTTCATTTCCGACAATATTTCGGCGGACCGATGTTGCATAAGGAGAGGTAGCCTCGGCTTTGAACCTTCCATAGTTGAATACCATCGGACTTACTTACTTTGCGCGGTGAACGTGATGTCTTGAACCGTCGGTGTTTAGTGTAAGCCAAGACAACGGTACCAACACAACAAATTCCCTTACTCTCTTCTTCGTAATGTTTTGTCCGTTTTGGCCATGGACAACGTCTTGGATTCTTAAGTGCGTTCAATTTGAGGCGGCCGTCCTCGCACTTAAATAGGTGGTCTCCTACAAGGTATCTGCTATACCCCACTTCACAAGTGTTAGGAACCATTAAAAGTTTCCCAAAGACCTAACCTCAACTGTTGAGGATCATTACGAGGTTTTGAAAACTTAACCTTTACCCATCTGCGATAGCACTTAACGTCTATCGCGGGAACGGCTTTGGATTTGGTGTTTCTTTTCGAAATCACTATCCGAAGTGCTCATGCTTCCACCGAAGCGATCAGCGAACCTTTACAACTTAGTTTTCCCATTGAACCAAATTACGGGATCTCCGGTTCGTAAGGTTGGGTTTCCACCTGTATTGGTCCGTATATTTTGGGTTTTAAGCCCGTTCCCTAGAAACGAGCGAACGCTTGATCTCTGGGTAGTCCCTTAGTTTGTAAACAAGGAAGTGACACCCGTGATGATCAACGCCATACTGTGTCTTATGTCTCCGACGGATCGACGATATGTCCGACGCCGTCATCCGTGTCCTTCCCCCGAAGCCGACCGGCTAGCCACGGTGTATAGCTGCTGAAGGCACGGGTTTCTCCCAATAAGGGACGTCCTCTAATGAGTCGTGAAGTTACTCAACTTCTTTCATGCTTTGTATAAGGCGATAAACTCCAATACCATCATGAATCGGTCGATGCAAGTTTGTTTAGAGGATTTTCCAAGAACCACCATACACATTTACTTGTGACTTTGGTGTTCTTCGGATCGATGTCCGGTTTGCATCACTTGTGTTCTCTCGAGACCGCTGGACATCCGAGAATACTATAATCCGTAGATAAGCGAATAATTCGGATATCGTCATATCCGACTTAACGCCTTCTATTGATCATGTATTAAGATCATCGGTGAACCTTAGTTCAACGATCATTTGTTGGACGATACCGGGTCGGTTGTAGTGTGTACAATACATTGAACTACACGTGACACGAGCATATCGCTCCTTGTCTATGGGTGCACCATGATTCCAATCGATTCTATGATTCATATCTATTGGTGGCTTCAACGAGACTGTCAACTATCGACCGATCCGTTAGATGTCTTAGAAATCCAATTCCTAAGATGTCATCTGTGATACTCATATCTTTCATATCGAGACTTTGTTTCAATATGATTTTCACTCTAAGACCGTTGGTTTTCCAACTGTTGGCTTTCTAACTTCGAGTCAATGTTTCGTGATCGGATTCATTGTTTCTGTTTTTATCTAAGACTTTCGGGACCAAAATGTTAACATTTCGGGGACTAAAATGAAAGTTCGGGAAGAAGCCAACAGTTCGACAACCAATTCGATCCTCTTCTTCCAACTCTCCGGTTTGGAAGGTTGTTTCAACACCCATGCCATGTAAGATTACAATGGCCCTGGATGTGAAGCTACTGCACAGGGGAGCACTTTTTACAACCCAAAGGTTCTTTTTCCCGGAGGAAGATTAACTATTACACGAGTATGGTTCTATATATGGAATCTATTTCTCTCTTTAGCTTCTTTCCAAAGCGGCGCTTTTGGAGATGACAATTATTTGTTAATTGTTCATGGTTCATTATTAACCATACAAGCTAGAAGGACTCGAACAAGTCTTTGTCCCCTTCTTTGCTCCGTCTCGGTTCAACATCTAGAATCCCCGAGTTACGTAGATGCAGAGTATTAAGTTCGGATAGCCGGCAACTTTCGAGTCTGTAGATACGGAACGTCTAGTTCGGACAGTCGAGCCCTCGCGGGTTCTTGTTAACCTTGAGCGATTACTCCTTTTTCCTTTTTCAAGAAAAGTTATCTTCTAAGAATTCACATTCTTTGACGCCAAGAGGCGATCAACACTATCGTTATTTGCGGATCCGGTGGATATGCAATCTACGATCTTAGGTCGAACTTGACTGTTTCGGTAGCCCATCTTTTACCAAGCTACCCCACATAATTTGGGCGTACGACTTCGCGCTTGGCTAACACCGTTGGGCGAGGTGAGAAATGAACATTCGTTTAATGAACGATGCTTCACATTCTCCCCCTCTATCACTACGAATTTCTCAATCCGTAGGCTTAGTTGATTTTCAACTTCTGCTTTGTAGGCTTCAACAACTTCATCTTTGCTTTTTAATAAACAAAGGATTCCATACGTTGTACCATCATCAATGAAGATCACAACGTACTTGTCTCCCCCCTCTATTTTGTATAAACTTCAAATCACCCAAGTAGGTGTGACTAAGTTCTAGAGGAGCAGTGCTTCTTTCGCTATTCCCTTGACGGAATTTGGAAAGGTGATTTTGCCTCTTCATCTACCTCACATTTATTTTGAGGGTTTATGTCGAAGAAGGCAACAATCTCAACATCGTTAGCTTTTGATTGACTTGCTATTTAACGTGTCATAATCTATGATGGCATAGACGCACGGATTACAAATATATCATTCATTTGGCTACAGACGTACTGTACCATTCTTAGTTATTATAGACCTATTGGACTAGTCTCAAACTAGCTTGACCAACGGCGTCCCTTTAAACCAAGTTAGGGACATGTATCACCTCATTTTAGAGTGATCTCATTCCCTGAAGTCCTATTGAGGACAACCTCTCCAACCCCTTCTACTTTAGAGGTGGCGTTGCTTCACATGAATAACCTCTTGCCCGTGGTCAGGGTGTAACCGGATCATATGTGATCGCGATACTACGGCCCACTCGGTTGCTTTGCGATGAGTGTCTAATTTCTTCACTGCCTTTCTTTAGACCTTCAGATCATTTAAGACCTGGAAACTCTGGCCCACCTTACTAGGTGTCCATTACTTTTCCTATGAAATGAATTTTGGCCCCACTCCAGTCGCCGGAGGCTTTGTATGGCCCGAGTGTCCAATATAATCATACCAAAGGAATTTTGGCCCACCCGGTCGCCGGAGGCTTTGTATGGTGAGTGTCCAATATCATCCTATGAAGGATCTTACGCCAAATAATATGACGGAGCTCAACGTCTTTAACTTTTAGACTTCTTCCGTTATGATTGGTGCCTAGATAGTTCTTTGGCGCTTACTTAAGAGTGGTAACGAGTTTTCGCACGGTCGGTGGATCTTACTCCCTCGTATGTGCGAACATACTTTACACACTTTAATAATTACACTTAAAAGAACAGATCTTCTTAAGTTGTTTACAAAATCCAATCTTTAAACGGGAAAGAAGATGAGATTAAACTTCTGATTTGTTAAAGCGTAAGGAATATAAATTATTTTCATATTCCTCCTTACTTTAATCTATTTTTTTTTAATCAGACATCATTTAATCTTTATTCTTGACAAGTAAGAAAAATACTTATCATTTAATCCTTATTCTTGACAAGTAAGAAAAATACTTATCCCAATTTCGGATTACGCTCACTTCATCGACCGAGTGTCCATTTCCTTCACCATTATTCGGATCCTTTGTACGGGACGGATATAGGCCTTCTGCTACAAGATAGAATAACATCTTCACTCTTCTCCTCTTGTCCCGGTTGACATCCTCGAGCTCTCGTGAGCGCTTGTTTCCACCGATCTTGGTAGCGGTGACACAATGAACACGTTCATCATCATCACTCTCTTCTACCGAAAAACCATTTCCATATCCGATTTGGTCACACAATTTTTGACCGACATCTTTCGAACACTAATAGTAATACAATACGAATATTGTCTTAAGTTGTTGGGAGATTTTTCTCTTTATGGTACTTTATAAAGCGATACGGGAAGTATTTAACTATTACAAGTATTCGAAAGGATAAATAAAGATTTCAATAATTCAACATGGAATCTGAAATTACAATCGTTACACAAGTAAAAGCTGAAATTCCGAGTTTTGTAGAAAACGGAAAAATGTAAAATGTTTTTCTTTGAGTCGAGTGTAGCACTCGTCCTTAAGACAATATTGCCCCGTATGTATCCTTTATACGTCTGGACAATTTGTCTCCCAAGATAAAACAGCAATGGAACCCTTGAGCAAAGGAAACTCAAGAGCTACCGTGAAGAATATTGAGTAACGAAATGATGCTTGGAAGTTGTAGGAAGAAAACTATTTCGGTTGTGTATTTTCGTGCACCTTTTTTTTCTGCATCTTTTGTTTATGTATTTTCGTGCATATGTTTTAGTGCTCAACAATGGTGTAAGGGGTGTTTATATAGGTGAGGGAGGGGCTGAAAAACTGCCTCCATAATAGCCAAATAATGGCCATTATGGAGGTAGTAAAGCCACCAACATAAATGGTGAAAGACCAACGGATTTGGCCATTATAGGAGGAGTAATTCAGCCAAAATAAATGGGTGAATTGAGTGCTTGGCAACTTTTTTTGACCGTCCGTCATTTTACGGAAACTTGAGGGACCAAACGCACATCTTGAAACTTCGGGGACCAACTGTAAATCGAAAGAATTCTGGTCCGAATCGTACATCTGGAAACTTCGGGATCAAACGTACTTCGGCAAAGTTTTCGGCCCAAAAAGATAATATCGAAGACCTACGACCCACGACCCACGACCCACGACCGTGACCGAGAACCCGAACCGGAAACTCGGAACCGGACGGGACGGGACGGGCGGGCGGCGGCGGCGCGCGTGTGGTCTTTCCTCGAACCGAAGCACATCTAGGTCCTCCCTCCTTTAAACACATGGGATACCCCTTGGGGTCCCAAACCCCAAACCAATTTCGAATCTTATATACACAACAATTCTTTCTTCCTCTACCGATGAGGGAGAATTACACACAATACCACACTTTCCATGCTTCAAACACCTTACTTCGTGAACCAATATCTCTTTCATTTCTCAATGAAATTTGACGATTCTTGGCCCTACGGTTATCTACGTACTTAGTAGATCATGCATGTGTGAAGAACCGGATTCTCCAACATACGTTACACTAGTGTTTAAGCCGTTAAAGTTGGTCGGTCGCAACTCCCGCCAAAGGCAAATTTCCAACAAAAAGATGAAGTTATAAATCGAACATCTAGACACGCAACAAACAACAACAACATACCCAGTGTAATCCCACAAAGTGGGGTCTGGGAGGGCAGGATATACGCAGACCTTACCTCGACCTTTATGGGGTAGAGAGACGGTTTCTGATAGACCCTCGGCTTAAAAGGAAGCAGTAGATGCAGGATTGCAAGGAAAATAAGACAACAAAATAGACGGATATAAAGCAAATGGAGCAACAATACACACATAAAGAGTAAGGATCTACGCGATACCTAAACAATACGACTAAGAAAAGGAGAATAAGAGGTTAACCCCTTACCTCTCCCACACACTGCGACAAAAACTTAACTACCCCTAATTCTCGACCTCCAAATCTTCCTATCTAAGGTCATGTCCTCAGTCAGCTGGAGTTGTGCCATCTAGACAAGCAAGGTCCAATTATTGCCCACTGAGTGTTTCAATAAGGCTTAGCTATAGTGTTAAACACGATTTCACAAATCTCTTGACTTTAATCCTAGGTTAGGATAGCTGTAACTTTTTAGAAGTACGGCCTCCTCCCACAAATCCAACACAATTGTCAGAAAGTAAAGAACCAACCGAAAAGGTTAAAAAAAAGAACTTCTTCCTCCTGGAAAAGCTGCAAAGTCTAGTAGCCTCTCCAAGTTTTCAAGTATATAAGTAATTACAATTGTTCCAAGAATCCTCACATGAAGTTTTTGTCCATTAACCTATTACTATAAACTCTGTATTCAGGTCCTTATTAGCATCAAGTAGAAGAATATACTTTGGTTGTTTGAACTAAAAATTCAGGCTATGTTGCTCGGATCCTATAAAAATGATGTTGCACCCGTAAAAAATCCTCCAAAAAATGCACTATAGTTTGGAGAATCTCACACGGGTGTGGCGATATTTTTGGAGGATATGAACAACATACAATTCAGGAGTAGTAGAGCATTTCTCTGTATTTTTCCCTTTACAACATAAAATTCAGGAGTAGTAGCTTTTTGTGTTTATCCTTTTACACCCTAAAAGTTGAAAGAAGCCATATGAGTCGAGATGTTAATGTGTTCCTTTTCCATGTCAAGATCTCCTTATTCCTTCAACACATGAATGACTGAAAATTCTTGAAGAGGTTGAAATCCCTTTATTTCTACTCTGTTACCCACTAGGTAGACAATCCTGCTTCCTCCCATTTACTCAAATCCTACCTACCTCAAGAGAGATATAAGGTGTGGTACCAAATTAATTGATAAACAACTTGTGCATTGCACAAATAGTTGAATTTATGAAGAATAACTACATCCACAGAAAATGTTGAGGATGAAATCAAAATTATAGAACTTACGCTCTGGGTTCATTAAACTGATGATCTTCCCCTTCCGATTGTGTCTTTTCCGGATTGTAACCAACGGATACATGTCTCACAAAACTAAGCTGCAAAAAGAACAAAAAAAGATCATGTCAGAGTGTTAGAGAAATACTCAAATAGTTTCAGTGGCACTAACACATAATAAAACATCATTTTTGAAAAGTAAAGTTGTATCTCATGATGGCAAGGTAAGACTTCATCTATGAACTCTAAAGAAAGGTTGACATGTAGTGAACGGAATGTTATGCTTTCGTCCTCAGTTGTTCTTGAACTGTTCCAAAATTACTTAATTATAGGTTCAAATACACCCCACGGAGGAAACTAAGTTGCTTAATTATCCAATGCCAGAAAATCAAGGGGAATCTTAGATCAATAAGTAGTCTAAGTAAAAGATATCACAGCTTATGGATATGCATATTTGTATACCCTATATCTTCATTGTTTACCATTTTGACTTCTTCATTTTCCCATCTTTTTTTTTTGTTAGGGGAATTCATATGAACCAGGATCTCCCTGCACACTTTGGGGTCATTTGGTTACAAGGATAACAAATTATAATGTCGGGATAAATGTGGGATTATTTTATCTAGAATTTTTAATTTCAGGGAATTATTTATACCACACTAAGTGAGATAACAATCCCGGCATAAAACAACACACTGACAAATTTTCCCTTCAAGGAAACTTTTTTCTCAAAGTCTTTTAAGAAAGCCGAGGTTAAAACTGGAAATAAAAATTTATCCAAGTTCATCTAGTTTAAACCAAACACATGTTTTAGTCCAATGAACCATTATCTATAAATGAAAGTGTATCCACTGTCTAATTCCGTCATTATTTAATCCCCTTATTAAAGTCCCCATGTTATAATCCCATTATAACTTGTTCACAAACCAACACCTTAGTTTTGACAATCTTCTTATCAACATTATGTGGTCCACATTCTGAATCGATCATCACAGTTGCATAAATGCACATCACCAATGTGGTTCATGGAAAATCAACTCGAAGATGTTTGCAATCAAGGTAGTGGAAAGGTTATAGCTATACATGATCTTAGGCAAAGGACTATTCATCTATCTAAAAGATCAACAACAACATACCCAGTGAAATCCCACAACGTGGGGTCTGGGGAGGGTAGAATATCCACAGACCTTACCTCCGCCTTGGTAGGTAGAGCGGCTGTTTCCGGAAGACCCTCGGCTCAAGACAAAGCATAATCAGGCAAAACAAGCAAAGCAAAACAAAGTATGAGAAACAGTGAGACTCAGACAATAAATTAAAGCATTATGAACATGCAGATAGTAAAATCAAATACGCAATGGTAGCACATACTAACAACAGGAAGCAGTAGCTAACACAACTAAATAAGATAAATAAATTACACTAAAGAACACATAGCAGCAGGAATCAAACTACATGGTACTATAGAACAATAATGCGTCTATAAGTGTGATAGACTAATCGAGCCTCCAGTAATAACACTACACTATCATTTTGTAAGCGTAAGTAGGACTACGCTCGACTACCTACTACTCTTCTACCCTAATACGTGTCCTCCACAACCCCTATCTAAGGTCATGTCCTTAGTAAGTTGCACCTACGTCATATCCCGTCTAATCACCTCTCCCCAAAACTTCTTTGGCCTACCTCTACCTCTCCTGAACCCGTCCATAGCCAACCTCTCACACCTCTGCACTGGGGCATCCGTGTCTCTCCTCTACACATGCCTTAACCATCTCAACCTCGCTTCCCGCATCTTATCCTCCACTGAGGCCACTCCCACTTTATTCCGGATAACATCATTCCTAATCCTATCTCTCCTTGTATGCCCACACATCCATCTCAGCATCCTCATCTCCGCAACTCTCATATTTTGTGTGTGTGAAGTCTTGACTGGCCAACACTCCGCCCCATACAACATAGTCGGTCTAACCACCGCCCTATAGAACTTGCCTTTAAGTTTAGTTGGCACCTTTTTGTCGCACAAGACTCCAGATGCGAGCCTCCATTTCATCCACCCTGCCCCAATACGATGTGTGACATCGTCATCAATCTCTCCATTCCATTGGATAATAGACCCTAGGTATTTGAAGCTTCCTTTTTTTGGAATGACCCGAGTACTAAGCCTCACTTCCACACCTGTCTCAGGGTCGCTCCCATTGCTGAATTTGCACTCCAAATATTCTGTCTTGGTCCTACTCAACCTGAACCCTTTAGACTCCAAAGTGTCTCCAAACCTCCATCTTGGCGTTCACTCCGCTGCGAGTCCCTTCAATCAGGACTATGTCGTCTGCGAATAACATACACCATGGTACCTACCCTTGGATTTGTCGAGTCAGTCCGTCCATGACCAAGGCAAATAGGAATGGGCTAAGAGTTGATCCCTGGTGCAGCCCCATCGTCACTGGAAAGTGCTCCTAGTCTCCTCCTACTGATCGTACCCTAGTCTTGGCTCCATCATACATATTCTTGATCGCCCTAGTGTACGCCACAGGTACACCTCTAACCTCCAAACATCTCCATAGAACCTCCCTAGGGACTTTGTCGTATGCCTTCTCAAGGTCGATGAAAATCATATGTAAATATTTCTTCCTCTCCCTATACTGCTCCACCAACCTCCTAATAAGATGAATGGATTCGGTAGTCGAACGCCCCGGCATGAATCCAAACTGGTTCTCGGAAATAGACACGTATTTCCTCACCCTCATCTCCACGACCCTTTCTCAAACTTTCATATTGTGGTTCAGCAGCTTGATACCCCTATAGTTGTTGCAACTCTGAATATAACCTTTGTTTTTGTACAAGAGAATCATTGTACTCCACCTCCATCCCAGTCCAAAAATAACTATCTCCAGGGTTATGTTGTGTGGCTGCTGTCTATGCTCAATTTATACCAGATATGTCAATCTCCATGGTTCATCTGTCACAGATTATTATTTTGAAAGATTAGGAAATCAGAGATCTTTTTCCCATGATGAAAAATGGAATTATTCAACCCGATGGACAGTGAATGAAACTATGTGCGCTAGTGAAAACACATTTAGCTGCAGAAGGTGAAGATCCTAGAATCATAATAAAACCTATAGATTCTCCAACGCCTGGGATTCGACAAATTGAATAATTTGAACCTCGTTTTCAGTCTGATCCTATATCATCCTCTTTTCCAGACTGCGGATACCAATGTAATTACAACAAGCATACAACCATCAAGCAGTATAAGTTATATAAATATCGTTTTTCCTGAAAACATCCTATGACTGAGAATAAACCTCATCGCCATCCTTGATCCCATAGGTTCCTATCAAATCATCATCTGAAAGTAGCTTCGTTCCACAATAGCTCAGGCAAAAATGTCCCCATACATGTAACCTGCAATAGTGTCAGACTCTAATTAGGAGTCATAAAAGCTAGTCCAAGTACAATTTAATAAAAAGGCTGGCCAATACGTTTATAAAGAAGCATCATTTGACTGTTTGGTCTTATAAACCAAGTACTATGGTATTTCGTAACTGTTCAAAAGGAAATAATGAAGTTGAAGTCTTGACCAAGCCAGCACAAAAGTTTTTCAATGCCCATTTAGGAGACCATATCAAATAAGTGGGATAGTAAGGTGGACACGGAATCAATAATTTGTGATTGCAGTCTAAGGAACAATTGATTAGCTAATACTACATTTTCACCTATCTGTGGAGAGTTGTGGTATTTAAAATTCATTGTCATTAATATCTTGAATGACGGAGAAGAAGAAAAATCACAAAATCCCTTGAACTTTTTTTTTCTTTTTCCAAATTGATCCATTCTCATAGCTCAAGGGGAGCCTTGGCCTAACTAGTAAAGTTGCTGGCATGTGACCAGGAGGGTCACGCGTTCAAGCCGTGAAAACAACCTCTTGTAGAAATGCAGGGTAAGGTTGTGTACAATAGACCTTTGTGGGTTGGGCCATCCCCGGACCCCGCACATAGCGGGAGCTTAGTGCACTAGGCTGCCCTTTATCCATTCTCGTAGCTAGGTGAGCAAAAACAATATGGATTGAGAACCAGAAGGATGCATCACAACTACATATTCTAATGTGGAAAAAATACATGTTTGACAACTTATTTTTCCCTTGGATGTGTAGAATTAGGAACTCGGTTCCGGTTGGGTCCTTCAGGGAATTCTCAAGTAATGCATCAGGCACACAAACCCTAATATATGTGGAATGCAAGAAATGGAAGGCCCCAAATGTTCATTTCTTCTCAAACTCCTGAACATATTCCATGAAAATTTAGACAACTCCATTAATTCTATTATTATACTCTCATCACAAAACTCCCCATTATTTTTGCTATAATGGCAGCAGCATTTTGCATTTGCAATGTACATACCATGAAATCTTGCAATGGCTGAAGGCCTCTATGACCGTCCATTTGAGATCTTCCACGCTCCCATTTCTAGCCACTTCAATATCTACAAATCCCATAAATTCATCAACACATGAATCAATCTCAGAATTAAGAAAAGAAAATGATTATATAATTACCGAAAGAAGAGCCGTCCAATTTGAGGATGGTAAGCTTAAGGGGTTCCTCAGGTAACTTATCATACAAGAATAATGGTGTTGCTACACAAATAAATGATCCATTCTTTTTTAATGAAACTTTAGGGCTAACATCTTCTTCCTCCTCCTCCTTCATTATCTCTGAGGTCTGCATCACTAATATTATTAGTATGCAAACCCTCTATTAACCTTCTTCTTATTTCTGACACTAACATTTATTCATTTTTGGTCCTCCCCACCCCCTTCTGTTTCAAAGGGGTTTGCTTTATTCTTTAATTGGAGAGAGAGAGAGAGAGAGAAGGGACAACAGTTTTTGTTTAGAATTGGACGACAGTTATTTTGGTTACCCGATTTAACTGTCTAAATCACGCGCCAAAAAGAGCGCACGTCAAGCAGTTTTTTTTTATAACCCAGACCGTACTATATGAAAGATTTGCTTGGCTATCATTGGATTTGTGATACTACAATTTTAAACAATTTAAATTGACCGTGTGGTACATGTAACACGATGTGTATCCATGTGGGGCTGGACTATAAGGCCATCAAAACAATGGCCTGACGCTCTATTTTTTTTTTAAAGATGTATTGTATATGTATTATTAAAAAAATGTGTGTAATTAAATTTAGAAAGAATTTTTTAAGCGAAAGTACAATAACTTTAATGTGAAGATTGTTGTATAATTAGAGAATGAGATAATTTTTAATGAATTGTTTCCTTACATGGGTAGGGTAGCTATTTTTTTGCCTCATTTATATCCTAACAACTAATATGGGTCCATATTATTATTTATAAATTTACCCTTTTCATTCTCTTTTACTATTCTTATTATCAATATATTAAAAAGTCTCTCAATCGGCAACTTATCACGGCTTACAAGTTGTCTTCTCCAAAATATCAAACATTACAACAAGCAATCATTATATTGAAGCAATGCAACACTTCGATATCATTATATCAACTTATCTTGCTCTATAGTTTCTTACACTTTAATTTCTGCTACTATCTATTGTTTCTTGTACTTCGACTATCTTTTTTATCTGTGATAGCTACTGCTTCTTTTTAAACTGTTTTATCATGCCTTATTCGCTTTCGTTTCCGGGTATGTTGTTGTATATCAAGTTATCAAAATTTTGAGCCGGTTTTATTATTCTACATTTATTTTATACTTTTTCATTGAAAATTTGTCATTATTGATTCTTACTTAGGGCATCCCTCTGAAATTCCTCTAAAATTTAGCTTTACGCTCCCAATCTTGTTGAGACGCCCTGCGTGTATCAATTGATTGACGGTACCTCCTAGTCCACCCATTGTGCATGGTACTTGATTTGACCAAAGAAAGCTCCATCTATGGTTAAACACTTAAACTAGTAATGGTGCACGGTAAAAATGTAATGTTTCAAAATCTAAATGAATGGTTTCATTAGCGACTATTTGGCGACTAAAGCAGGTAAAAAGAAGGGTGCTTAAACCCTTTAAGCTAATGGTTGATATTGTACTAGATACTGCGAACCATTGTAAGTGTAGGTCTTTGAGCTTTCTAAATAGGGTAGTGCGTTTGTCCCCTTCAAATGAAGTGTACTAACCCTCTAGATTAATGCTAACTCGTTATAACAAGTTATTTTGTCATTTTTGTTCAGACTTCACTTTGTTATAGTCTTATAGATAGTAATCTGTATTGTTTTATATTTTAGCAGTGCAAAGATTCTTTGCACTTAAATGAACACAAATTTTATGATCTGCGGTTGGCGTCTTCAAAGTCGTTTTTTACCTTCTTTTTATTGTTCATTTGACAGCAGCAAGGCGACCAGCTCGTGCAAAGAGTAATTTGGTTATACCTATTTTTACCTAGAGACGTGGTTGTTTTTTTCCAGTGAGAATAGCTTGAGAAATGATGTCTCTTATCCCACAAGATCATCTTTCATAAACGCAGTACAGGAATTAAGATAATTTCGTTGATTCTCTCTTTTATCTACTTTTCTTTACTAAAAGAAATACAACATTTGCCTGGACAAGATCACTAGAACAGAATGCATGACATTTTCTTTATTCTCTCGCTTCATGCTAAGTCGTGTCCGAAGCACTTCGTATTTGTCAAGCCCAAGGAATGTAAAGAAGAGAACTATGATAAATACCACAAGCAATACATGAATTAATAGCAAAAATTGCATAAGGGCATCAATAACATCATACAACTACACTTCTCGGGGTCACAAATTGCCCATGAAGAATCTCGTCTTGCACTTGTTATAAATTACAGATTTGTTCATGAAAAAGAATGTCGTTATTGTGTACATCTTAACTAATTAAGTTTTCCTCATCCTTGTGGGGTAATTCTTCAAGGTACAGTTTCTACACTCAACCGACTGTCCATAATATTAAGTCAACTGGCATTTTTACAACCCCGATGAGGATTGGATACCTGAATTACCTATAAAGGAAATTATACTTTGCAGCTGAATGTTTGTCTCTTTAAGCATCACATAATTACCAATACAAAAATGGGATAAAAGAATGCTGCAATAACTCTCCTGGAAGGATCATATGGACATTCTCAACAATCACTTTCCCATGAGTTTATAGTAGGCGTAGAGACCAGAGCCAACAAATCCCAGTAACTGCCCAACGACATTCAACTGAAAGAACATATCCACCCACAACAATTAGCAGACAACACAGAACAGCCATCACAGAAACAGAAATAACACACTCACCAAATCAAATGGAAGCCCGCCAAATATGAACCATCCTAGTGAGATTGTGAAAAGATCCTGCATAAAGGAAGAAAAAACTATAGTACTGATAGAGAGTAATCAGCTGCTGACATTTAACTTCTTTCTTACTCAAGCATACATAACAAGTTAAATGGAAGTCTCGCAAGCATAGGACCTTGGTTGGAAAATGGACTCTAGAGCCACTTAGAAAAATCCAACTGATGGTGTTCATCATCACGAGAATCCTATTTTGCAAATTCAGTGAGCGGATTGACAAGCTACCTGAGCTTTTAGCTGGCTGCGGCTAACACAGCTAAGTACAAAGGAGATAAAGATTGACAGCCAGGCCGGTAGAGTGAATAATGTATATTTCATATGAGATTATGTATATTTCCTATTAACAGTGGCACCCGGCTGTCTCACTATAAATAC
Source organism: Anisodus tanguticus (assembly GCA_034509755.1). Classification (NCBI taxonomy): domain Eukaryota; kingdom Viridiplantae; phylum Streptophyta; class Magnoliopsida; order Solanales; family Solanaceae; genus Anisodus; species Anisodus tanguticus. Next base: position 23,066,765 of record CM067555.1, on the reverse strand, counting down.
AGGGAGTAGGTGAATACTTCGAGGGTATGTACAGAATCACAGGCAAAAGAGGTTGTGGGCAGTAGAAGCTAAAAGGACTCTGAATCATGTTTATTGGCCACACAGAGTTTGGTTTGGATCACTTTTTCTTCTCTTCTTTAGAGGGAGGTGAGGAAGGGAAGGAGGAGGGGGGCAGAGGTACTAGATCACCTCTTTAGTTTGCTACCTAACTTTGACTAAAAGTGCTATCTCGCATTTTCAAGTAAAGGTTCAATTCCAAAAGCTAGCTCATGAGGGAAAGATTGCCCAAGTCCATATAAGGAATCCAAATTCTCATCCCACAACAGATGTGGGAGAATCAATACCCCGCGCACGCCCAAGACTGGACATATGGAGCGTGGACAATATATGATGGGGGCCCAACATCGGGTAAACAATGAATTGGGATGGGCCTGTCTCTGATACCATGTAAAGAATGGATCTTGGGCCTAACTCAACCCCAAAAGCTAGCTCATGAGGGGAGGATTGCTCAAGTCCATATAAGGAGTCCAAATTCCCATCCCACACCGGATGTGGGAGAATCAACAAGTTTGCTATCTAACTTTGACTGAAAGTGCTATCTCGCATCTTCGAGTAAACGTTCAGTTTGGCTCAGATATTTCAGCATCACAAACCTCAAGGACATCCTATCAAATTTCCATCAGCTCCACTAAAGGTGCATGTAGCTTCATGCTCAACTCCATCTAAATAGAAATGAGAACTTTTGACAAAGGACATGGTCTTTTTCTTTCAGTATGCTGTGAGAACTATATCTGCAAGTTATCAGTAACTGTAGCTTAGTGATATGAGGCTATAAGTTGTCTTCTGAGGAACAAAGTGATTAGTTCAAGTGAATTTGTTTTCTTTTTTCATACCTTTGGGGTTATCGGACATTGGCTGGTGGTAAGTTGAGATTACAGCAGTCCCAAATAGTTTCAACAGCACAACACCTAAACCCATACATTAGAAGTTTATATCCTGTTCTGCTAGGTATTTGGTCTGCATATGACATATACGTCTACCATTAAATTCCAAGGATTAAATTCAAATGAGAATTTATAAGGCCTTAGTACTCTTTGATCCTTAAAAAGAAATCAACGACTAACGTCAGAATGATAGATTTACATGCAACCGCACGCATGAGACGAAACGAGCACTGGCTTGCTGGTACTATATCTCAAGATGTAGGTATGATGGACAAAATACAGAATGAAGCAGAGATAAGGAAGCGATTTCACAGAAAAATCACGAGGGGCCAAAATATGAAGGCGGCAAACCAGATACTCAAGAAAACACCAAGGAGAAATACACAGAAGGAAAAACTGCAGAGAGCATATTGGCAAATCAGATGTTTGAGAAATGCCAAAGTAGGAGAAAAGAATGCTCGGACTTTGAATGTTAGAAAGAATGCCCAGCAAGAAAACCGAACAACTATGCTCCCGCTGAGAACCAACAGAAAACAACAGCAGAAGCTACTAAAGGAACAAAACAAGCCTCTACAGATCAAGAGAAAGGACGGACAGAATCAACAGCAGCGAGAACATAGAATGACGGAATAGTCATTGGGAAACTGAAAAACCTTGTGAGCAACAAGACAAGCCCCCAGAAAGCTATACAATAAATCCAAAGGTAATCAACTCCATTCACATAGAGACCCGTCAAAATCAACAGAAATGGAAAAAGAGGAAGGTAAACAAGGAACATCTTTATTTAAGACAACAACATACCCAGTGTAATCCCACAAAGAGGTCTGGGGAGTGTAGAATGTACGCAGACCTTACCCCTACCTTGGGAGATAGAGAGGCTATTTCCGATAGACCCATTTTTATTTAAGAAAGGAATTATTACCCCATAAACAATATCCATCAACTATAAAAAGATAATGAACAAAGGGAGTGGGAGGCAGAGGATGAAGACTCAAAAGGCAAAGTGACACAAGACTTTATCGCAACATTTAAGAATAAACCATTGAGATTACAATAGAACATGAGTCGTACTATGTGCGGGAATATATGCAGGATTTGACCATAAAGGGTCATTTGTCCCCCAAGAGGTGCCTCAAAATTAGGGGAAGAGGGGAATTGGAATCTGCTTACCTTCTTTGACTAGATAACGTAAGAAGTCCACACAGTTCTATCTAGATCACTTCGGGTGACTAGTGGAGTATTTGATAAGGACTTCAGTTGACAAGATAGAGATGTGAATTTTCCATTTTATAGTAGGTAATGCCGAAGTATTATAACCGTAAAACAGTCCTCAACTGTCATGTGTAAATAGGAGTCCTCCTTACACTCTATTGGAAAGAATTTAGTATTGCAAAATATATATTATAGGATCAAATTATAAAGGAGTGGGTATGTCTGCTCTTCACTTTGTTTAAGGAGGTTAGACATACATCTCTTTTTTGCTTACTTATCAAAAGAAAGGCATGTGCTCCCTCTTCCATTTTGTAACTGTTCTATTTGCTTTCAATGAACGCGTAGGGGTTAGAGCCCTACCCTTGACCTATTTAGGTGGATTTATTTAAAGAAAAGAATTCCTACAGAAATGTAAGGTTCACTGAGATGAGGGGCCCCAGGTACTTTAGAAATGACTGTTCTCCAGGAACTGAATAACACAATAACTTGCAATCTTGCACTCTATTCAACCCCAATTGCAACAAAGCAATACATTTGCCTACCTGAATTATGGACTTCGGTTCCTCCACAAACATCGTTTGCCATTTAACAAAATACTTGTACTTTCTCCAATTGGAGTTTTGACCTAGTGAGGTAAATCAGAAAGTTTACTAGGATAATCAGATTCATCAGAGAACAAACCTTCAAGTTACCACATATTGTCTGTGTGACGGCTGAATTCAGGGTTGTGTTGAGAAATATAGAGTAGTTCAAGAAAAATGCCAATATGCAAGACATAAGCATTACAACCTGCTCATTTACAAAGTACCAAGAGTCAAAACACAGCAATATGACATCCCATTAAGAGAATTCTAAGTAGCAGTTAAATGTCCAGTAACAGTTGGAAGGAACCATGTGACAGCATGCTAGTAAAAAGATAATAGGACATATTACATTGAAACCAATATTACTGTTTGGAGCAGGTTTCACTCTCTTTCGTTTTCCTTTTTACCCGGGGGCAGCAAAAATACTGTCCCGGGAGGTGGGGAGATGGGGGATGGGAAAAAAGAACACCTTATTAGTTTGAGCTCCTCCAAAGAACAAAGAAAATTTGACTCTCATATTATTATGTGGTGCAGGAAGAGATGACGAGACAGTAAGGTACCATACACCAAGTTAATCATGAAACTTACCAGGAAACCTGGTGAAAATAAGTAAGGGAAATCCATTGTCAGTGCCAGGTCACCTCGAATAAGTGACCAAACAAGTAAGAAAGGTCCACAGACGATTCCTATTAGAGGTAAAAAGAAAATAATAATAATAATAATAATAATCAGATAACAAGAACTATAACGAATGACAAGGATGAGTAAAAGAGAACAAGAACAATACCATTGCACCACATTAGGCCAAAGCTATTGAGGCCACTTGATTTTCCTGGATAGATGGAAGTATTAGAAAGGCCTAAAAAAGATATCAATCTGAAAAGATTACATGACAAGGAAAAAACAGTACCAATACGCGCTATGGTGGCAAGGTATATTGCCGTTGTGATGTTGGATACGAAGACAACAGAATAGCCATAAAAGTCAAATGACAGGTCCCGAGCTCCAGCAATAAAAGCACCGAACACGATTATCACCACACTGGTAATGTTAAGCAACATTTTGTTAGAAGAATGAGCAAGAAATATGCTCACAGTATTACTTAATCTATGTGCTTGAATGATGTGTAGTTTAACACTTAACAGAGACATTAACAGAAGAAGAAAGAATAGAACGGAAGGCAGGCAACAATGAACTAACTAAGAGAAAAAGGAAATCCTTACCTTCCAATAATAGGACGGCTGTACCTCTGACTTGCAAGAATGGATTCCACAATCATTGTAAATACAACAGTTGTCCTCCTAAGAGTTGTGTACATGGGTACATTTACTCCCCGAACAGACTCCATCGTGACTAGCTTTCAAGGAGAACCAGAGACCACATAAACTCTTTTGGTGAGATGCGAACTCCCAACCTTTGAGGAAATAATAAGCATAAAAGTACAATACTAAATGAAACAATTACCATGTAGAGAAGATAGGTCACAGCAACAGGTAAAGCATCAATCAGTGTCTTCAGTGGCACAAACATTTTAAAATTGTCAGGCGTAGCCAGAGATTCACTCAATTGAAAAGAAATGAGCTTCAGCCATCTTAAGAGATAAAGAAAACAACACGAACATATTATCTGCAGATGACAAGAGGTTAAATATATATCAATTCAGTGATACCAACTGATACAAAGAATTGCTTTTGAAAAGCACAGAAGCAAATAACTCTTGTCAAGCCCAAGTTCTTAACTCATTTGGAAATATAAAAACGATATATGGAGATATTAATAATGTAAAATATTATATCTGGTATACTATGTAAAACTTAAGAAATAAGCCAGAGATTTTTTGCATGATTAATAGATAATCTATCTAAAGGTCATGAAGACAAATTGCTTTAGAATAAATATCTGTAACCAGCCCAGGAAAATGAACAAATAATGTGTCCGCCAGGCATCCCTGCTAAAAACAGAGTCTCTAGGTACCTGACAGAGTGTGATGACATTTGCAGATGGGAAGTTGTATAAAGAAAGAGCTGCTTTGTTGAACAATACCAAGAGAACTGCAAGTCAAAATCAGGTAATTTTGTAAGCATCAAGCAGTGTCATAAAACGACTCTAGCGACCTTCTCAAAAAGAACATGATGAAACGTCCTTGAACGCAAACGGAAAACCACAAGGAAATATAAATCCGTGTTACCAAAAGCGAAAAGCACAAAAAAGCTCTAAGGCCAGCTGGGGCTTTAAGCGCTAAGCGCAAATAAAGTGTGAGCTTTAATGAAAGAAGGCGCAATGGTGTAAAAATACATGTATATATATATATATATATATATATATATATATGTTTAGTCCATGACTAATAATAATAAGCATGAATTACAAATATATGGACAAAGAAATTGTAAAAACATTACGATAAAGTGAAATATCAATTATCTAGTGTCACATCTTCAACAGAGGCTTAGTAGCAAGTAAAAGTATGTCTTAGAGCCTTGATGATGACACTAAAGCGCACATAAAACGAGACGAAGCGCTCAACATGTTTTGAGCCTCGCTTCAGGGCTTAAGCGCACTTTAAGTGCGCTTTTGACAATATTGATATAAATAATGGAGAACCAAAAGGTCTTTCATAAACAATAGGAATAAATCAACTTAAGGACTATAATGCTTAGAAAGGTGAAGCAAAGGGTTAGAGCAAATGACCTGACAGATCAAAATTCAAGATTGGTAACTATACTTCAGCACTTGACTTTAAATTTTAGATTCTTCTTGTTAACTGATGCTTAATGGAACCGTGCATCATTCCAAGTCATCAATGACTATGCCTTAAGTTCTTGTCATCGGGTCACATTATTAGGTGTTTGGTTTCTATAAATTTCCTAAAATATAGACTAATTTACAATCGCTTTTAGAATTGAGTGGAGTTTGTGACCCCAATGAACCTGAATTAACATTGACAGTGCAAGATATGGACAAAGAATACCATCCAGAAATGGACATTAAGCACAAGGCAACGACATGCAATGGGATCTTCATTGAGTTATCTTCAGCATTCTAATGTTTTCATTCAAGAATCAAAGTCAAAGGTATACCTAATTTTTGGATGTTGCACAATGGAGTCACTAGCCCAAACTGAAACTTTTTGGCTTTTCTAATTCAAGAGTGTGATAAAGAACAAAGAATATTTTGCAGTAAGTTCTACAATATCATTAATATAATGGCATTTACACATGGATTCACCAACAAAGAAAGGAAAAACAAAAACATGTTAATTTCCCACTATGCTAGAGTAGCATATATGGACAATAGTCATATCCACAAAGACACAAATACGGTCTGTTTGTCTGAATCAAGAAGCATAAGATGTGGCAAAGATACAGTACAGTACTTTTATACATTTACTACTGATTAATCGCTTATAATGTCTAGAAGGACAACTCCAACGGACATAAATGCTATGATTCCAAATAATACAAGTGTCCATCTTAAGTTAATAATTTAACAGTAAGTTTGACCTTCCTTATCCACTTACTTTTATCCCTTTGAATTCATCCATTTATAACACGAGTGACCTTGGACTTGGCAAAAAGAAAAGCAAAAGAAAAGTGGAGTCTTCAAACATGTCAATCATTTGACAAGATGAGACATTTCAAGAATGCGTGAATAGACATGATTTAATCAACATGTATAAAGTGTCCAAGATAATCAACACATTTTTGTGTGTAGAACTGCTAGATAATCAAAAAGAAAAAGCAGAGGATCTAAATCCAACAGTGCAAGATTAAATGAATATGTTAATGAACAATTGGTGCAATATAAAGACAGTGGCAATTAGATTGTATAAACGGATTGTGTAAAAAACTTTTTTCCTTTCTAATGCCGGAACATCCCCCACTATGTAATGAAGGGTAAATTCATCCAAAAAGAACATCTGATCATGCCATCAAAATCTGAGCAAGTCGAGCATGATGAATTTTGATATATATATATGAGGATACGAAAAATCTACCCTCTACCCTCCCCAAACCCCACTTGTGAGATTACACCGGGTATGTTGTTGTTGTATGAGGATATTCCCTTTGTTTTAGATGCGTCTAACTTTCCTTTTTAGTATGTTAAAAAAAGAATGCCCTTGCAAAGTGGCTAGACAGCAGAATAGGTGAACATTCCATTTTTATAGCAAAATTTGATTTACGTCACGTGTCCTTTGTTTAATTTACCACAGATGTGCAAACTAAGGTGTGGAAAGTATGATTTATGGGGACTACAACCAACTAATTAAAGTTGCCATGATTAGCTTCTACATGAGTCAACAACTATAAGATTCAACCTAACCAAATGTAAGTGGGGAGCCACTCTTAGTAATTAGTTCAACCTATCATTAAGCTGGCTGACCACAGACAGTGAAACACGACTGAGCAATAATCACCAAATCGGGAAGAGAACCAAACATGAATCAAGAGCTCAACTTTTTATTTAAATAGAACAGATAGAACATATAGAAGAAATCCATTGCTAGCTCTAATGATATACAATACTAGTTTCTTCAAAGTGATGCAGAATGATAGAAAACCGTGTATACACGAAATTAATGTATTAAATTACCATATCTGTAAAATTCTTGTACAAGTATAATTATGGTATTAGTATTGTATTAGGAAAAGGTATTAGCCTTGTATTAGGAAAAGGTAGATTTATTTACCATATTTAGATATTGTATATCATGTATATATACCTCTTCATTAATTAAAATAAGGGAGGGGATCATTCTCTTTCATTGTATCAGAAGTCTAGGACAAATATTTTCCTTCTCCAACCCACACTTCCACAACCCTAACTCTCGGAAACCGAGACTTGGCCGCCGGCCACTCCCTCATTTTTTTTCTTCCCAAACTTTTTTCCGAATCCCTAATTCTCCTCTTGTTCTTTCATTATGTCTACCTCAAAGAACACCTTTCATCCCGCCCTTGCAGTCTCCAACATCAAGAATAACATCCCTATTGTTCTTGAGATAGAAAACGTCCAATACGCGACGTGGACAGAAATAATTAAAGTTCACACACGGTCTAATCGAGTCCTTCATCACATCATCCCCTTGGCAACAGGCAAGGAGAAGGTGCCTACCACCGATGATAACATAGAGTTGTGCGAAACTCTTGATGCTACGGTAGTTCAGTGGATTTATTCCACTATCTCTACAGACCTTTTGCAAACTATTATTGAATCCGACGCCACGACCATGGACACTTGGAATATGTTGTGTGATATATTCCAGGATAACAAAAATTCTTGTGCCGTGACTCTTGAGCAGGAATTATCCCACATCAACATGGAGGATTTTTCGAATGTCTCGGCTTATTGTAAAAGGTTCAAGGAGTTGTTGGATGAATTCAAGAACGTTGGTGCGTCCGTCACAAACGATTGTCTTGTTCTTCATATGGTTGCAGGCCTCTCCGAGGCTCATAATGGCGTTGGGACGCTTCTTCGTCAGAGTAATCCTCTCCCACCATTCTACCAGGCTCGTTCCATGCTCACATTAGAAGAGGCCGGCTTGGTTAAGAAGGCGGCTACCGGAGCAAATTCCATCATGATGATGGTCGCGTCCGATGACCCTCACTCGTTCTCGGATAATTCTAGCCAAAACCGTAACAACGGTGGCGGCAAAAAGGGTCAAAATCGGAAAAATGATGGCAAGAACCGCAGTGGTGGCCGCAGCAGTGGCGGACGTGGTGGCATTGGGTTGGCTGGGCCGCAACACCATTGGTCGCAGTCTTGGGACAATGCACAATGGCCGTAGGACTGGGCCTGTGGCCAGTGGCCCACGACACATTACCCATTTTTTCCATCGACTTGGGCCAGGCCTAATTTCAGCTAGCAACAATCGGCTGCCTAGCAACAGGCTGGCCTGCTTGGGTCTCGGCCTTAGCAGGCCTTCGCTGCTACGGGCCCAGCCTCGGTTTCATCACCAACGGATATTAAGACCGCGATGCATACACTCGGATTAAATCCCCCGAACGCAAATTGATACATGGACACCGGTGCCACTTCTCACATTACGTCTGCGCCAGGTAATCTCTCGTCTTATTTCAATTTGAGTAAAAATCGTGGCATTATTATTGGTAATGGTAATTCGATTCCAAATCGTGGTTATGGTTACATAAATTTATCTCATCCACATCCACATCGACCTCTAGTCTTGAATAATGTCCTTCATGCCCCTCAATTAAAAATTTGGTGTCTGTCCGAAAATTCACAACTGATAATTGAGTTTCTGTTAACTTTGATCCTTTTGGATTTTCTGTGAAAGATTTCACGACGGAGATACCTCTAATGAGATGTAATAGTTGGGGAGAGCTTTATCCAATCACCACCACCACCATTTCCACAAGACAAGCCACATCATCCACGTTTTCCGCTCTCGCTTCTTCTTTGTGGTATGCACGTTTGGGTCAACCGGGATCGTCTGTTATTTCTTCTTTTAAAAATAATAATTTTATTGATTGTAAGAATACGCGTAGTACTCATAGTTGTCCTTGTCCACTAGGTTAACATGCTAGATTACCTTTTGTAGCCTATACTTCTAGTACGTTGATGCATTATGACATTATTAATAGTGATTTATGGACATCTCCCGTTTTAAGCTCTTTGGCCATTGTTATTATGTCTTATTTTTGGATGATTATTCTAATTTATTGTGGACATTTCGTTTGTCTAAAAAATCTCAAGTATTTTCCACTTTCTTAAAGTTTAGAACATTCATCCGTACCCAATTTGAAGGGGAAATTAAAAATATTTAATGTGATAATGAAAGGGAATATGATAATGGGCCGTTTCGAGAATTTTGTAACACTAATGACATAGTTTTTCATTTTTTGTGTCCTCATACGTCCTCACAAAATGGAAAAATCGAACGAAAAATTCATATCATTAATAATATTGTCCGCACTTTACTCGTCCACGCTTCTCTACCCCATTTTTTCTGGCATCATGCATTACAAATGGCTACTTACCTCCTTAACATACTCCCTAGTAAAAGATTAGCTAATCAATCTCCACTAAAAATTCTTTATCATAAAGACTCTTCGTATTCTAATCTTCGGGTGTTTGGGTGTTTGTGTTATGCCCTTTTTTCGTCTACTACAATTAACAAACTTCAAGCCCGGTCTACCGCGTGTGTTTTTGGATTATCCGTCTAATCATCGTGGTGTCAAATATTTTAATTTATCTTCTAATAAAATCATAATTAATCATGTTATTTTTTATGAAACCCAATTTTCGTTTGCTAAATTGTATAATTCTGTATCTAGTTCGTATAATGTTTTGGATGATGAGCTCTTCCCGTATATCATCCATCAGTGGGCCCAACAATCCCGTGACCCTAGCCCAATCACTCCAGAATCAGACACTGTTTCTCGGCCAGCAGGCCCACTGCCTGCTGACCCAATTAACTCACGTCCTGTTGCTTTTTCCCGGCCAACAGGCCCACTTCCTGTTGGCTGGCCCAATACATCACTCGCCTGATCCAGCCTCTCGGCCAACAGGCCCACTGCCTGTTGGCCCAATACCGCCATTCGAGAGCCCAATCACGAGGCAGTCCGCCCATGTCCGCAGTCCAATCCGTTTATGTTCCAAGTTTAGGGCCCGTTATTCGTAACCAAAAGGGTATTTTTAAACCTAAACAACATTTTAATCTAAATTCTAATGTCACTAAATCACACCTACCACGTAACCCAGGGCACCTTCATGACCCGAATTGAAAAATGACCATAGATGATGAATATAATGCTTTTATTAAAAATAAGACGTGAGAGTTGGTGCCCCGCCCGCCTGGTGTCAATATTATTCGTTCTATGTGGATTTTTACTCATAAGAAAAATTATGACGGTTCCTTTGAGAGGCATAAGACCCGTCTTGTAGGTGATGGTAAAACTCAACAGGTTGGCGTAGATTGTGGAGATATTTAGTCCGGTGGTCAAACTAGCTACCATTCGCACTGTTCTCAGTCTGACTCTCTCAAAAGCATGGCCCATTCATCAGATAGATGTGAAAAATATTTTCTTACACGGTGATCTTAAGGAGACAGTATACATGCATCAGCCATTGGGTTTTAGGGACCCCAATTATCCTCATCATGTCTGTTTGCTGAAAAAGTCTTTGTATAGGCTTAAGCAGGTCCCACGGGCTTAGTATAAGAGGTTTTTAGATTATGTGTCTACTATTGAGTTTTCTCACAACAGGTCTGATCATTCTTTGTTCATTTATCGTCGTGATACTTCTCTGGCATACATTATGTTATATGTGGATGATATTACATTGACTGCCTCTTCTGATATTCTGCGCAAGTCTATCATGTCCCTTCTCAGTTCAGAATTTGCTATGAAAGACTTGGAGCCTTTGAGTTATTTTTTGGGTATGTTGTCACTCGTCATGCAGGTGATCTATTTTTATCATAGAAGAAGTATGCAGCTGATATCATTGAGAGAGCTGACATGTCATCTTGTAAGTCATATTCTACTCCGGTTGATACCAAACCGAAGCTGAGTGCTAATTCTAGCACACCATACGAGGATCTCACCCACTATCGCAGTCTTGCAGGGGCTCTTTAGTATCTTACTTTCACGAGGCCCGATATTATGCAGTGCAACAGGTGTGTTTATTTATGCATGATCTGAAGGACGAGCACATGCATGTGTTCAAACGCATTATACGGTACATACATGGCACACTTGACTATGACTTGCATTTATATCCATCCTCCGTCTCTACTCTCGTGTCTTATACAGATGCTGATTGCGGTGGATGTCCAGCTATCAGACGTTCGACATCTGGTTATTGTATGTTTCTTGGTGATGATTTGGTCTCTTGGTCGGCAAAATGACAGACTACTTTATCGCGATTCAGTGTGGATGCCGAGTATCGAGGGGTAGCCAATGTGGTGTCTAAGTCATGTTGGCTGCGTAATCTTCTATTAGAGCTTCACTTTCCAATTCAGAAAGCTACTTTGGTCTACTGTGATAATGTTAGTGCAGTCTATCTCTCAGGAAATCCGGTCCAACATCAACACACTAAACATATCGAGATGGATATTCACTTTGTTCGCAAAAAGGTAGCACTTTAACAAGTACGCGTCTTGCATATCCCTTCACGGTACCAAATTGCTGACATCTTTACTAAGGGTCTTCCCTTGGTTCAGTTTGAAGATTTTAAGGACAATCTCAGCGTACGACAACTGCCCGCTATGACTGCGGGGGTGTCTATGTGATAGACAGGGTATACACGGCCAAAACCGTGTATACCACTTGGACCGAAATTAATGTATTAAATTACCATATTTGTAAAAAAATTGTACAAGTATAATTATGATATTAGTATTGTATTAGGAAAAGATATTAGTCTTGTATTAGGAAAAGGTAGATTTATTTTCTATATTTAGTTATTGTATATCATGTATATATACCTATTCATTAATGAAAATAAGGGAGGGATCATTCTAAGTGGGGAGTCACTCTTAGTAATTAGTTCAACCTATCATTAAGCTGGCTGACCACAGACAGTGAAACACGACTGAGCAATAATCACCAAATCGGGAAGAGAACCAAACATGAATCAAGAGCTCAATTTTTTATTTAAATAGAACATATAGAAGAAACTCAATTGCTAGCTCTAATGATATACAATACTAGTTTCTTCAAAGTGATGCAGAAGGTCAAAATTCAACCGTTTAATTAACGGACGCCGTAAAACACTTGGTTCCATGAGGAATAACAAATAACCTCTGAATTTGAATCAAACGTAACAAAGAGATAATTCAACTCTGTTCCTAGATCTAAAAACAGCAATTTGGCAATTGAACAGGAACAGATACACTTAATTAGGAAGAAAGGAAGAGGAAATATATATACCAGCACATGACATGTACGAGATAGCAGCATAAGCACCGCGCTTGGTCATGGCCGATCCTTTGAACAGCTTCTCCTCCGTCCGCGGTGTTGGTGAATCGATCGCCGTTGGTAGTAACGGATTGTTCTTCGTTGAACTTGACGCCATCATTCAGATCTCTTTCTAATCACACTATCTTATCAAACTCCAACAGCTTATTAGTCTTCTGATTCTTTAATTAAAACAAACTCTTTTCAAACCCACATATATTCCTTTTTCAAGTTTCCAATTCAAAAGCATCCCTTTTATTTATTCTTGAGATTCCGCAGAAGCTTCCTTTTTCCCAATAATGGATTTTTTTTTATTTTTGAGAAAAATAAGAAGGAAACCACCTGTTTGTTATATATAAATAAATATTGCTCATTATATATTTTGCATTTTTGCTTCCTTTATAGTTTATACCCGTTTTAATCTATCATCCTCCTCATCATTTATACGTACCCCGTAAAAATTGAATCTTACACCTCTACAAATATGTAGATCGAATTTTTCGTTCAATCCTTATTATACTTTCATACTATTGTTTTAGGACTAATTTTTGTGAATGTTTTAAATTTAAATTTAGAATATGAATTAAGTATTTGCTTTTATGAAGAAAAATAAGATTTGTTTTTTAAGTGAATAATGTACAATAAAGGCTGCCTAAGGTTTCAAATCTCATTAATTTGCAGAATAACTACTGTAAAAGAGTTTTTAGCCTAAAATAGTGTTTTGATTGTTCTTATAGTTACAATTGTGTGGCCATGTTGTTAGGTTTTCCCCCTCTATTTAAAGTAAATAAAAGAGAGAAACCAATAAGGTTGTGATGGAGTGGTAATTTTTTTTTCATCCTTAGATGTTTCGGGTTCGAGTCCTTCCCGGGTATGGAATTACCTTTGTTAGAGAGTGATTTACTCTCAATCAGAAACCCAATATGAATACCGAACACCGAATAAAAAAATTGAAAGAAATAATCCCCTTGATTATTTTCATTGATTGAATAGATATATATACAAGTTACAAAATAGGAGAATCATATTCCTAATCTATTCCTAAAATCTTATTCTACCATAATTCTAACTATACAATTATGGTAAGTGTATAACACTAATTATGGTAATAAATATACTACAATATACACACAATATACTTTCCTTAATATACACTATTTGTCTACTGATTTTCTGCCATCAATCACGTGATGGGCTAATATCGGCCCACTGCCGAGAGGCCTGAAGGCAAGACTGCACTGCTGGATTGGGCCACTGCCGAGAGGCCCGTTTGCTTTGCTGCTTTAATCCAGCAATATATATGTGATATACACTGCTGTATATTCAGTGTATATCACATGTATATTGCTCCGTTCAACACACCCCCGCAGTCATAGCGGGCGGTTTTCGAACGCCGAGATCGTCCCCTAAAATCTTCAAAGAGAACCGCCGGTAGACCCTTTGTAAAGATGTCCGCAATTTGATAACGAGACGGGACATGGCATACGCGAACTTGACCCTTTGCAACCTTTTCACGGACAAAGTGAATGTCCATTTCGATATGCTTGGTGCGTTGGTGTTGAACGGGGTTACCTGAAAGGTAGATGGCACTAATGTTATCGCAATATACCAAGGTTGCCTTCGAATGGGACAATGAAGCTCCAAAAGCAAATTACGTAGCCAACATGATTCGGAGACCACATTCGCTACCCCTCGATATTCTCGCCTCGCACTTGAGCGTGATAGAGTTGCCCGACGCTTTGCCGACCAGGAGACTAAGTTGTTGCCAAGGAACATACAAGAGCGAAGTTGACCGTCCGGTGTCGGGGCAACCACCCCAATCGATCCGTGTAAGAGACAAGTGTGGATGTGGATGAAGGATACAAGTGCAACCCATAGTCCAAAGTGTCCCCCGAATATACCGAATGATGCGTTTTATTGCATTCATATGCTCAACTCGGGATCATGCATGAATAAACACACCGCCGAACCGCATATGTAATAACCGGTCCGGTAAATGTAAGATCTTGGAGGGCCCCCGCAAGATCGCGATAGCGGGTCGGGTCCTCGTATGGTGCATCTGCTGCGGCACTCGCCTTTGGGTTTGCATCAACCGGTGTGGAAATGGACTTACGGATGACATCCCAGCCCTCTCGATGATCTCGGCGAGATACTTCCGTTGAGACAAAACAAGCCACCCGAATGACGCTTAACGGCAATCCCCAAAAAATAACTCAACGGCCCTAAGTCCTTCATAGCAAATTCGAACCGAGAGCATGGCCATGATAGACCGGCGCAAAGCATCGGAGGAGGCGATCAAGATGATATCATCCACATATAACGAGAATATAGGCCAATGACGAACCACGGCGGTAGATGAACAAAGAATTATCGACCTACGTGAGTGAACCCAATAGTCGAAACAAAATCGCAAATCGTGTATACCAGCACGTGGAGACCGCTTAAGCCCATATAATGACTTCTTCAACAAACGGACATGATGAGGGCGGTTGGGATCCCCGAAACCCAACGGCTGATGCATATAGATCGTTTCCTTGAGATCTCCATGTAGAAAAGCATTCTTGACATCCAACCGATGAATCGGCCAAGTCTTTGAAAGAGCCAAGCTAAGTACGGTGCGAATGGTAGCCGGTTTGACCACCGGACTAAACGTCTCACCACAATCAATACCAACCTCGCCGAGTCTTACCATCACCAACAAGTCGCGCCTTATGCCGAGCAAAGGACCCATCTCGAATTCTCCTTATGAGCAAAAATCCACATAGACCTGATAATATTAATACCATATGGACGGGGCACCAACTCCCACGTCTTATTATCAATAAGAGCATTATATTCATCAGTCATAGCAATTTTCCAATTAGGGTCATTTAATGCGGACACAGGATTGCGGGGCAAGGGGATTTAGAGACATCAGAATGTAAATTAAAATATCTTTTAGGTGTAAAAATACCCCGCTGACTACGAGTGACCGGTCTATGACTCAAGGAAGAATTAAGGGAATTTTGGGAATTTTCTGGGCTCGGGACGGACTCGGCGCCAGCGGTGGGCCGCCGCCCCAAATCGGTAATCGCTTGGAATCGGCCGGACCGGTTCCGGGGACCGGGGCCAATGGACTCGGCCCAATAGCCGGAACTGTTCCGGTGGCGGCCGTATTTTCTGGGCGTGACGGTCACGATGGGGCCGGCGGGCAATGGGCCCGGGAGGATTTTGGGTACGGGAGATGTCCGAAAAATTCCGAATAATATACGGGGATATTTGGTCATCCAAAATATTATATGACTTAGGTTCGGGAGTATGAACTTTCGTAAACGGGAATTGAGTTTCATCAAAAATGACATGACGATTGATTATGATTTTCTTGGAGGATAAATCAAAACACTTATAACCACGATGATTTGACGGATAACCCAAAAACACACACGGGGTAGACCGAGCCTGAAGTTTGTTAATTGTGGTGGATGGGAATAACGGATAACACAAGCACCCAAAAATCCGAAGGTGAGAATAAGAAGGGTTCTTATTATATAAGATTTTGAGAGGGGAAGAATATGTCAGACCTTTAGACGGAATTATGTTAAGAAGGTAAGTGGCCATTTGTAGAGCATGATGCCAAAAATAAGGAGGTATGAGGCATGGATTAGGAGAGTTCGGACAATGTTATTTATGGAACGAATTTTGTGTTCGGCTTTCCCATTTTGTGAAGATGTATGAGGACATGAAAACCGAAAATTTATCTCATGAGTAGCACAAAATTCTCGAAACTCCCTATTGTCATACTCTTTCCCATTATCACATTGAATATTTTTTATTTCTCTTTCGAATTGAGTACGAATGAACGCTCTAAATTTTATGAAGACGGAAAACACTTGTGATTTATTCGCAATTGGAAACGTCCACAAAAATCTAGAATAATCATCTAAAAAGAGAACATAATATCGATGACCCATTGAACTAAGAACATGAGATGTCCATAAGTCGCTATGAATAATGTCAAATGGCATAGAAGTATGAGAATTGGAGTCTACAAATGGCAACTTAACAATTTTTCCTAATGAACAAGACTGATAAATTGGAGTACGACTCGTACCCTTACAAGAAATAAAGCTATTTTTATCTAAAACTGATAAAATAGAAGATCCCGGATGACCCAGACGAGCATGCCACATGGAAGGAGAGATGGCTGCCAAAGCTGATGGCAAGGCTGGACTCGATGGACGGAAACCGAGCATGATTGGATATAGATCCCCCCTACTATCACACCTCATGAGACGACTCCCCGTCTTGAAATCCTTCACAGAGAAATCGAAAGGATCAAATTCAACAGAAACAGAATTGTCATTTGTGAACTTTCGGACAGACACTAAATTTTTAATCAATTTAGGAGAATGTAAAGTATTTTTCAAGAGGAGTGGTGGATTGGGGGGAGACAACGCTTTCTGACTATACCCTAGAATTGGAATAGAACTGCCATTACCAATAATTATCCCCCGAGGGGTGCTCAAATTGGAATAAGATGAGAGAGTACCTGAGTCGGAAGTCATGTGAGTCGTGGCCCCGGTGTCCATGTACCAATTTTGGTCCGGTTGAGTCAATCCCAACGTGTGCATCGCGGCCTCGATATCGGTCCGAGTAGGGCCTGCGCATAATGGGCTTGCGGAGGTCGGGGCCCAAGAACTTCCGGCCGTGCCGGACCTCGGCCCGTAATCGCTACCACCGCCGCCGCCGGGCCACCGGCCGGTGGGCCGCCACTGCTGGGTATTGGGCTCCGGACCGTTGGCCGCCCACCGGCCGCCGGGAATTCCCTCTTTGCCGCTCGGTATGGGCTGCCGGCCCACGGTCCACCGCCATCGCTCCATCGCCATGGGCCCCACCGCCGGGCCCATGGGGGTGGTGGGCCACCGTTCATTGGATGGGACCCACCGACGTTTTGCCGACTACCGAACCTCCACCATTACCACCGCGTTTGCCCCCGCGGTTTTTGTTATTATTCTTGCGATTATTCTTGCCGCCACCATTATGGTTTTGGCTCGAATTATTAACAAAACCTGAAGGATTAGGAGAGGACGCCATCATGACAACTGGGCTCCCTCCGGTAGCCGCCTTTTTAGCCAAACCGGCCTCTTCCAACGTCAGCATAGAGCGGGCTTAATGAAAGTCGAGAAGAGGGTTGCTTTGGTGAAGGAGAGTTCCAACACCATTATAGGCCTCCGAAAGACCGGCAACCAACTGTAGAACTAGACGATTATTTGTTACCGGTGCGCCAACATTACGGAGTTGATCTGGCTAATTCCTTTAGTTTCTTGCAATATGCGAAACGTTCGGAAATACATCCATTCGAACGAGAGAGAATTCTGCGCTCGAGTGTGACGACACGGGAATGTTGGTTGTCTTGGAATATGTCACGCAATCTATTCCATGCAGCCCATAGCCGTGGTATCCGGCTCCATAATCGTCGTAGAAGGTCCACCGAAATAGTGGCGTATATCCACCGAAGAACGGTAGCATCAAGTGTAATCCATAGCTCAGGATCCTCCGCAGGACGGGGTCTAGCGGAAGGAATGATGTGATGAAGAACTTGATAAGATATAGTGTGAATTTTAAACAACTCTGCCCACGTTGCATATTGAACGTTTTCCATCTCAAGGACAATAGGGACACTTAGCTTGATATTGGAAACCGTGAGGGCATGGTGAAAATTGTTCTTAGACATATTTGAAAGAACAAAGAAGGAGGATAAATTTAAGAGAGGTTTTTGAGAGCGGAAGACGAGATATTTGGAGAGAAAACCCGAGGGAGGGGGGGGGGGGTTCTCGGCCAAGGAGGCAAAAGTTTGAGAGAAGAAAACTTTTGTTTAGACCTAGTCTCTTGATACCATGAAAGAAATAACCCCCTTGATTATTTTCATTGATTGAATAGATATATATACAAGTTACAAAATAGGAGAATCCTATTCCTAAAACCTTATTCTACCATAATTCTAACTATACAATTATGGTAAGTGTATAACACTAATTATGGTAATAAATATACTACAATATACACACAATATACTTTCCTTAATATACACTATTTGTCTACTGATTTTCTGCCATCAATCCCGTGATGGGCTAATATCGGCCCACTGCCGAGAGGCCTGAAGGCAAGACTGCACTGCTGGATTGGGCCACTGCCGAGAGGCCCAGTTTGCTTTGCTGCTTTAATCCAGCAATATATATGTGATATACACTGCTGTATATTCAGTGTATATCACATGTATATTGCTCCGTTTAACAAAAATAAAATAAAAGAGAGAAACAACTAAAAATTCCCTAAAGTCCCAGTTATAGTCAAATCCTAACAACTTCTTATTTGATCCACTTGTTTCGAAGGACTAACAAACTCAACTATATGTCCACGACTACACATCAATGATGCCAAGATTAACTTGCGATCTTTGCTCGAGCTTAATAGAAATATAAAAATAATAAAGAATTAGAGAACAAATTGGTGTCCTTCTATTTTAATCAATAGGTCACGATTTAACTCTTTTTCTTGTGGAGTATAAACTTTTAATAGTTATAAGACGTAAATATTTATACTCCTTTATTTCATTGTCTTAACTCAGACAAGTTAAAATACTTTTAAATTATGATGATTCTGAGTTCGATAAGAATAAAATTTAATATTCAATTATTTAAGAATTGATGTTTGGTGATTAAAAGGTTTTAATTTGTTAATTATTTAAACAACAAGTGAATATGAATACAAAATTTCTCATAAATTTTTCCTCTTTCAGTACATGTTAAATTTTCATTTTTTCTTATTAACTTATGGAGTCGAGATAAAAGTGTCACAAGTATTAACCTCTAAAGAATTAACTTGTTAATAGTCACACATCGGATATGGAATGAAAACATGAACTCTTATATTGACTTGGACAATCTCCACCCTACAAGCTAGCTTTTGGGGTTAAGTTAGACCCAAAATCTATTCTTTACATGGAATTAGAGCCAGACTCATTCCAATTATTTGTTCACCGATGTTGGCCCCAAAATTATATTGTCCACGCTCCAGTTAACGAGGTCTGGGCGTGCGGGGGAGTGTTAAGAGTCCCACATCAGATATGGAATGGGAACATGGACTCCTTATATGAACTTGGACAATCCTCACCCTACAAGCTAACTTTTGGGTTGAGTTAGGCCCAAGATCCATTCTTTATCGTAACCTTTGATGAAGACAATAAAAGATCATTATCCAAATTAAAAGGCAAAAAATAAGATAATTTTTTTTTACTTAAATTTGGATGGACATAATTAAAAAATACATGTTTTGATAACTTATTGAAATTGTGCAAACTAGTTCGAATATCACATATATATAGACAAAAATATTTAGATATTTTTTAAGGGGAAGAATAATTAGATAAAAAGTAGAATTTCAAAGATCAATATTTGTCAAGCTGCATTTGGAGAAGTCTTACACTAGTCAAACTTAAGCCCCATCCAACCCATCACTCCACACCCCACCACCCACCACCCATCCTCCACCACCAACCCCACTCACCACCCACCCCAAGCATCCAAAAAAATTAGAACTTTTTTTTAAAAAAATATTTTTTTGGAGGGGAGGCGGGGTCGGTGGTTGGTGTAGAAAATAAAAAAAAAACTGTTTAATTTCTTTTTTTTGGGGGGGTGGGGGTGGGGTGTAGAAAATAAAAAAACAAAAAAAAAAACAAATTTGGGGGGAAGGGGGGTCGATGGTAGGTGGAGTAGGGGGTTCGCATCGGAGTGGGGTAGAAAACCAAAAATTTTCATTTAAAAAATAATTTTTTTAGGGGGTGGGTGCATAGGGTGGTCGGGGTGGTGGGATAGTTGATTGAATGTCACTTGGAGACTTGTTTTCCCTACTTTTATTAGGAAAATTATTTTTTTTCATTTTTGAGGAACTTGTTTTCCTAAAAAAATAGTTTTCAAAAATTTTGATCAAACGAACATAAGAAAATTCCACCGTATCAAACACACCCTTTGTTTTTTCTTTTTTGGTTAAAGACTTAGTGAAAGAAATAATCCCTTGATTATTTTCATTGATTGAAAGGCTATATATACAATTTACATATTTTCATAATAGGAGAATCCTATTACTATTCTATTCCTAAAACCTTATTCTACTTGGACACTAACTATACAATTATGGTAAGTGTACAAGACTAATTATTACACTATAACATATATATAAACTAAGGTATTACATGGACTGATTGTGGACCAAATCCGTGATATACCATAAGTGTATATCACGAAATATGACATATATTTAACACCCCCCGCAATCATAGCGGGCGGTCTTCGAACGCTGAGACTGTTCCTAAAATCTTCAAAAAGGACTGAGGGAAGACCCTTCGTAAAGATGTCAGCTATTTGATACCTGGACGGGACATGACAGACGCGAACCTGACCACGAGCAACCTTTCGCGAACAAAATGAATGTCCATCTCGATATGTTTAGTGCGCTGGTGCTGAACCGGATTACCCGACAGATAGATGGCACTAATATTATGATAATACACCAAGGTCAATTTCTGGATAGGACAATGAAGCTCTAACGACAAATTACGTAACCAACATGATTCCGAGACCACATTAGCTACCCCTCGATACTCGGCCTCGGCACTGGATCGGGACAAAGTCGACTGACGTTTCGTAGACCAGGAGACCAAGTTATTGCCAAGAAATGTATAATAGCCAGACGTAGACCGTCTGGTGTCCGGATAGCCGCCCCAATCAGCATCTGTATACGAGACATGTGTGGATGTCGAGGAAGGATATAAATGCAAGCCATAGTCAAACGTACCCTGAATATACCTAATGATGCATTTGAGCGCATTCATGTGCTCAACCCTGGGATCATGCATAAACAAACACACTTGTTGTACGGCATACGTAATATCCGATCTCGTGAATGTAAGATACTGAAGTGCCCCTGCAAGAATGCGATAGTGGGTCGGATCTTCATATGGTGCGCCGACCACGGTACCCAATTTGGGTTTAGTATCAACTGAAGTGGAAGTGGACTTACAGGATGACATCCCAGCCCTCTCAATGATCTCGGCCGCATACTTCATCTGTGATAAGAACAATCCACCTGTATGACGGGTGACAGCAATCCCCAAAAAATAACTCAAGGGCCCCAAGTCTTTCATTGCAAACTCAGACCTGAGCATTGTCATGATAGACTGGCGTAGGGCATCAGAAGAGGCAGTCAAGATAATATCATCCACATATAATAGTATATAAGCCAAGGACGAACCACAACGATATATGAACAAGGAATTATCCGACCTGCTGTGGGTGAACCCAATAGTCCAAACATAGTCAGCAAACCTCTTATACCAGGCCCGTGGAGACTGCTTAAGCCCATATAAGGACTTCTTCAACAAACATACATGATGAGGATACTTGGGGGTCCCTAAACCCCAAAGGCTGATGCATATACATTGTTTCCTTGAGATCACCATGTAAGAAAGCATTCTTCACATCTAACTGATGGATGGTCCATGCTTTCGAAATAGCCAAGCTGAGTACAGTGCGAATGGTAGCCGGTTTGACCACTGGACTAAACATTTCCCCACAATCCACACCAACCTGCTAAGTCTTACCATCACCCACAAGCCGAGCCTTATGCCGTGCAAACGAACCGTCTGAATTGTCCTTATGAGCAAAAATCCACATAGACCTAATAATATTAATACCAGATGGACGGGACACCAACTCCCACATCTTATTATCAATAAGAGCATTATATTCATCGGTCATAGCAATTTTCCAATTCGGGTATTTTAATGCAGACACAGGATTACGGGGTAAGAGTGATTTAAGAGCATTAGAATATAAATTAAAATGCCTTTTAGGTTTAAAAATCCCATGTTGACTACGAGTGACTGGTCTATGACTCGGGGAAGAATTGGCAGAATGTGGGAATTTTTTGGACTCGGTATGGATTGGCCAGCAGGCAGTGGGCCTGCTGGCCCATTTCGGGAAGCAGAAACGGTAGGGGATGCAAGAACTGGATCAGTTCCAGTATTGGGCTAGATTGGCCCAATTGCTGAAACTGGCCTAGTGACAAAACTGGGCTGAGAGGGCTGTGACAGACTAGTGGGACCAGCGGGCAGTGGGTCCAAAGACGGCTCATCTGCCCCTTTACCACTATCAGATGGAAGAGGATTACCTTTTTGTGTCGAGGTGTCTTCAACACTATACTTGTTGACATCTCTTGAGCCTTAATCAGAGTCAAAATGGTAGAGTTGCAGCCAACTCTAGCTTTCTTTGGCACACACTCACATTCTTGTAAAGTCGTCATATTGAACATATGCTTTTTGGTGCCCATTGTAGCCTTTCTAGTTTTGACTTTGAAATGCACAAGAACCTTTGTCAAAAGAAAACCATAAGGAAGGCCATGCCTGCCCTCCCTAGCATTTACCACTTTGATCATATGCTCAATCATGATGGCTAGCAGACTGATGGGTTTAAACGTTGACAGAGATTCGAGGAGGACCAGGTCTGGCATGGAGGAAATAGAACGACCTTTATTCCTTGGCAGCAACACTTTGTTGACGAGGGCAAACACAAGCTGGTACTCTAGTTTAAGCTCTTTCTTGGAGATTATTGCTAGAGTAGCAGACTCCTCCCCCTTAGCAATCATAGTCTTAAAGGAAACAGAGGCCTCTCCAACCACAGTCTTAATCCCATCAGTCGGGACCTCCAAGATTTCTCCAAGCTTTGACTCATGTAACTCAAAGTCAGTCCTATTTATTGACACAACAAGTGTGCAGTCATCAGTGTAGAAAAGGTTTTCATAGAACCCAGCCACATTTTCTTCATATACACTAAGTTCTAGTGGTACAAAAATATAAGCCCATTTTTGGAACTCAACGATCTCAAGCAGTTCTTTCATGCCAAACCTCTCAACAATTTCAATCTCAAACACCCCTCCTAACAACACTTTTTGACTCCAGAAAGTCTCATTTCTTTCCTTTTCAGTTTGACCAACACTTTTCCTAACTTTTTGTTTATTTGAGGAACCTGGTTCCTCGCTGGTACTACTTTTCCTCTTTTTGGAGGAGGAGGTCGAGTTTTATGTCTCTTTTTCAGACTTCTCACACTCATCATCAGTGACAATTTTTTCCACATTTTTCTTTTTCTGCTTTTTCTTCTTTCTTGAATTTTTCCTTTCAAGTGGAGAAGTTTCCACCTCTTCTTCAACAACATCATCATAAGCCACGACATCTGCATCAACGAAGATGTCCTCATCAATTAGCCTTCTTTTCTCTATTTGGGTTCTTGTCCTTTTTGTACCCTTTGCTTTGATTGCCTTTAGAGCCGAGTCCAAATCAACCTTTGCAGCCTTTTTGCTCTGTCTGGTTGTAGGGGTTATTTGGAGAATACTTTTCTTCGCTTTAGGTATAGGCTTCTCCTTGGGCTATTCAACAATAGGTGCCCTTCTATGCTTAAAACATAGTGGCACGTTATCCTCATCAGACTCAGCAGTAAGCCAGTAGGACCAGGTTCTTTCTTTGGTGACGATTCTCCCAAAGGCACAACAATAGTAGACACTGGATTAAGACTAACAGTCAAATCTAAGTTTACCCTAGAAAACCTTGGTATCTCATCCCATATAGGATTTTTCTTGAGTGCTGATGATTTAGACTTTCCCTGAGCCGAGGGACCACACTCCTCCTTCATTTCCGCTGCTAACTGCATAGACCCAGACCTCAAATCACCAATAACTCTTTCACTATTTTTCATGGATTGCAAGGTATCATCCAAAATCTCGAAGTCATTCATAATCTCAGCCTCACTATCCAAAATATTTGACCTATCCTTACCCACTTCAAATATAGACCCATCCAACTCCAAAAATGGCTTATCTACCCCTTTACCACTATCAGATGGAAGAGGATTACCTTTTTGTGTCGAGGTGTCTTCAACACTATACTTGTTGACATCCTCATCCTCTTCATTTGCAACAACCGCATCCTCACACCCATGCAAATTACCCGAGACCAGGTTTTTATTCACCTGATCTTGTACCCATATTTCCTGAGACGGTTGACTAGTGACCTTTGTTTCTTAATCCTTTTCTTCTAGTTCTTCTATGTTTTGAAAGAATTTTGATACAGACATGTTTTAACCACTACCAACTGAGTTGGGATTTTCAATTTGGCTGGAAATCGAGGGAGAAAGTATAAATTTTCTTGGGGTTTGACTCTTACGAGTTCTATAAGGACTAGTAATGTTGGATTTTAGGGAAGTGATTTGTTCGATGGGAACTGCAAGTTTTGAGGGTGAAATAGGAGGGATAGATTCATATGGTGTTGGAGCTTTGAAGGGTGATAAAATGGGATTTGTTTCTTGGTTAGACATGGTAGATTTTAGATTGAAGACGGAATGTAGAAGGTTTAGAGAACTGGTTTGTGTGTGTGTGTGTATGTGTGTGTGTGTAAGAGAGAGAGTAATGTTTGAGTTGATGATTTAAGTGAGAAGAGAGAGATGAGAAGACTGGTATTTAAGAAGGGAAAGTAACGGTTGGATCGGGTTGAGAGGGAATCAGTTGGGTCGATTCAGAGAAGGTGTACCGTTTAGAAGGATATTTTGAATTTAAGGGGGGAACGATTTTAATGACTTGGAACTTTAAGCAATTCAAATTCATACAAGTACTGAAGGGATTACTAACCTGAGTCATAGGGACCAGGTCCATTAACAATTTTCTTGAAAATTTGCAGGCAAAAACTCTTAACTATGCAATGTCACATAGAATTATGTTGTCCCGAAACTGTCATGTGTGTATACCTGTAATAGTATAAGAGTGAGTTAGATGCCACCAAAAAATACTTTTTGTACATTTCCTCTTAACATAGCCAATCATTGAGGGAACTTGTGAGGGACCAACTAGTTGAGCTTGATCAAGCCCAACTCCAATCGATTTCTTTCAAAATGCTCCCTGCTAAGTGCCTAAGGGAAAATGTCATAAACCCGGTCTTCTGTCTTGAAGAACTTCATTGAAATCAAACCCTTTTCAACATTATCCCTTAGATAATGATGTATGCTATCAATATGCTTTGTCCTTTTGTGTTGCACTGGATTTTTTGCCATGTTAAGTGCACTTGTATTATCACACAACAAGGACACACATTCAGTAACCACACAAAAATCCTCAAGTTATTGCTTTATCCATAACAATTGAGCACATCAGGAGGCAACAACCAAATACTCAGCTTCAGTAGTAGAAAGAGCCACACAATTTTATTTCTTAGTACCCCAAGAGATCAAGCATGACCCCAGAAAATGTGCCATTTCAGATGTGCTTTTTCTATCCACCAGATATCCAGCATAATCAATATCAACATATCCAACTAAGTCAAAATTATCTCCTAAATGATAGAACAAGACTAGGTCCGGAGTCTCTTTGAGATATCTCAAGATTCTTTTTGCAGCCTTCAAGTGAGATTCTTTGGGACTTGATTGGAATCTAGCACACAACCCAACACTAAAGACAGTGGTTGATTTTCTAGCAGTTAAATACAGTAGAGACCCAATGATACCCCTATACATGGTTTCATTGACATGAGAACCAGTTTCATCCATGTCTAACCGAGTAATAGTGGCTATAAGTGTATCAATATGGTTAGCATTGTCCATCTCAAATATCTTAAGCAGCTCATTGATATACTTTTGTTGACTGATCATGATGCCTTTTGGGGCTTAACTCTTTCTTATTTTGGAATGATCTGTATGCGATTGAACGTAAGCGAATATCCATCCCAAAGTACTCAACTCTTAAAGGCTAGAAGTATCTATGTTCTTTATTCTAAGGAGGAAGTTTATTGACTCATATATATCTTGTTTTATTGAATCTTAATAAAAGATATGTTGATAAACGTAGTGATAATAACGATAGTCGGAGGATAATGACTATAGGTCACTCCAGCTCTGTCCAGAGTATCCCTGGTAGTCTGTCTTGCATTGCACTTATATATATATATCTATTTTACCACACCGCACTGTGCTATAGTCGGTCGAAAAGACACTTACATGTGCACACCACTGATCAGTTGGGCAGATACCACCGCGTTCTATATGGTTGGGCAGTTTATTATGAGCTTACCCCACAAAGGGATTTGATATGATATTATATAGCCCCATAGAGTGGCTCAATTTTTACTTACATGTATATATTCCTGGTTATATTACAGTAGTTGTATGCCCTCAGCGGCCTTTCTTTGAGTTTCAGGTTGATTATGTATCCTTCTCCTTAATATCATATCTCTATATTTATATGCTTTCCCTGCCTTACATATTCAGTACATCTTTTGTACTGACGTCCCTTCTGGGGCACTGTGTTTCATGCCACACGTACATATAGACAGATTCACTTGCCTCGACAGTGGACATCTACTTCCAACGGTTGGGTGTCACACTCCACTTTTTAGAGTTGTTGTACAGAGTCGGTAGGCGCTACTACTACTACTATATATATATATATATATATATATATATTTTAGGTATGTCGGGGCCCTGTCCCAACTTGATGATGTTTATTAGTACTCTTAGAGGCTTTAAGACTAGTGGTAGTTATATATATATATGTTTTGTGTGTCCTTGTCTGCCCTTGTCAGTCATTGATGTACTCATGATGACCTTATCGACCTTAGGTTATGTATATATGTTGTGTTGGACCTTTTCTGCATGCAGGTTATTGATGTTTTTTTATTTTTGTTACTGTTACTAGGTGGTCTTGTCGGTCCACGTTTCATGTCAGAGATTGCAGGTACTACAGTTGGTATGCTCGGGTCTTAGGATGCCGACCACACCCAACACCCCCCAAGGTTGGGGTATGACAAAATTGGTATCAAAGCAGGTTAGTCCTAGAGAGTCTATAAGCCGTGTCTAGTAGAGTCTTGTTTATAGCCGTGTTGTACACCACACTTATAAGCAGGAGGCTACAGGAAATTTAGGATGATTACCTCTCTTTTTGGATCTAGAATCGTGCCATAGAGCTAAGTCATAAGGATACTTTCTATAACCCTTATCGTGTTTTTAAATATAAAAATATCTTCTTCCAACAGAATTATGGTAAGCAGAGAGATTAAGGATGAGTTAAGGGGGAATGCGAGTAGCACGCCCTCTATTGAGTCAGATCCGTTAGAGGACATGGGTGAGTCACTTTTTCAGGTATCTTCGACTCTAGTAATATCAGAACGGCTTAGGGGAGCTCCCATATCGCTAGTTTCACCGCCGGTTCTGTTCGATGAGGATATCAGGAGCGATGCAGGTGTTGACTCAGTTGGTTACCTCCCATGCATGATGCCATCCTAGAGCATCTCATATTTATAGACCCTTTGAAGGGTAAGACAGTTTGCAGCCTAGGGAGCTTTTCGATCAGAGACCACCAATGGTTACCAGATTTGACCCAGCTGAGGGTGATAAGAGGGCCAGGATAGTTAAGGAGTGTAGTGGGCAAAAGTATGATGACGAGTTACAATTTTATGATCCGCACGTTGGACCTTCGTGATAGATTGAGTATAATCAGAGTTCCCGAGTAAGGCCGAGGGAGGGTTCACAGACCCTAGTATCTCTGGGTTAGAGGAGTGCAGGACAAATCAGGCCATCCCAGCCAACTTACAGGCAGTGTGGTCAGATGCATATAGGACCGTGTTGTAAGGGTATATGCGTTTGCTATAAGTGTGTAAGGCCAGGTCACAAGGTACACGATTGTCCGTAGATGATTGATAGAGGTAAAAACAAGGGAATGTATGAAGCCTCGAGGTTCGATGCTATTTGAGGTATGTTATTATTATATTGTTGATGACATCTTTACTTTTCTTATGGACTTAGTATCGACCCAGGTGTGTTGAACAATGATAATTTGACCTTTTATTTTGGAAAGTCAATAATATGGTACTACTTTGGGGATTAGATATTTCGACGGGAATATGTTATGATTATAGAAGGGAGGCGCTAATTAAATTCTCATACATATACTGGTAGACTGGAAGAGAGTGAAACCTCATAGACTAGTGATAGAGTAGTTAGTATGATCCCTCATTTCGGATAATTATGTTAGGCAGATCCTGGATTTATGATGTTACGTTACTCTGATGATTTTATGAAGGTTGAAGTCTTGTGAATAGGATGGTGAGCTGGAGATAAGTGTGAAAGTGGAATATAGAGGGTGTTGTTGAAAGTTTTAAAGAGGATTCAGAGAATTCACTCGTTTCGCGATAACTTTCATTGACATATACGAGGAAAATGCCTTATGAACACACGACCCAATATCTACGCTTTGTGTAAGGAAGTAGGGATTACCTCAGGGTATTAATGTGAATGGATGAATTATATTAAGGCTAGGTGTAGTAGCATTTAAAGGAGAATGTGTAGGATGACACACTAAAAACGGTGACCCCAAGTTATATAAGGGATTAGCCCCGCAATAATAGAAGACAATACAAGTTCTTTTGTCTAGTCATAAGGAGTCATATCGCAAGTTATAGGCAATGAAGTAAAGAAACCTTCAAATTGATGGATCATCGTGTTGTAACTCTAGACACCCCGAGACAAGAATAGTTTATTGGAATCAAAGATGGCAAGAGCCTTGGGGCGACTGAGGAATGATTAAAGGAAAACAAAAATATTTGAGTAGTACAAATGGGAGAGCATGATGGAAAGTTGAAATAAAGGTAGGTATGCTGACAACAGAAAGGTGGGATGTAATGAGTAGGATAAAAGTGAATGACGTTATGATAATATAGGTCCCATTAAGATGGGATTACGTCGATACGATGTACGGGGAGTAAGGAGGATTTTTTTACTAAGGTGTCAGACCCGCAATGTTTCAAATTATTAGAATGAGAAGTATATAAAGATAAGAAAATCCCTCGATAACCTAAGAGGGAAGAGCGAAAGTGAAACGGTTGAGAAATTGGGCGAGGAAGGATTTAATTAAAGTAGAACAAAGAGATCTTGAAATCATTGAATCATGTAACACCGCAAATTGAATTGAAGTGTTGTGACTACTTGCAGAAGGTATGTAGATAGGAATAGCGGTCGGTGTAGATCGAGCTACTCATAGAGAGAAATGAGGAAAATGGGGGCCGTAATCTTACGAAGGTCAGGAAGGCGTTAAAAAAGATATGTTAAGGGGTAGCAACTCGATAACGGGAAATGGAATGGTCGAACAAATAAAGATATCCGCGAGCGTCCACAAATTGACTAAAGTCTATCCTCTATATAATACAGATAGAGTGGGAGCCTATAGCTCAGTGTAATCAAGGAAACCTTTTCTTCAATATCACCAACAAAGAATTGTAGCCATAGGGTAAAAAAGAAGTCTAGATCTAGATATGATGATCGGGTTGAGTGTGACTAGGTAGTGTTAAAACCGTCAGAATTTAGGTGGACTTCACAAGGAAACAAGTTAACGTTCTACCATTTAAGGGATAAGCATCATCATAAATAAGAAACAACAGTAATGTTAGAGGCTACATACGAACACTAGAGCACTTCTGAGTGAATAACGTTCAGAGGTTAAACAAATGAAAGAGGCACGTGTTAATGGAAACACAAAAAAGAAGTCGCTTATAGTTATGAGTAATGAAAAGATACGAATGAGTTTCTTCCAGATCTTGAATAAAAATCTCGATGGTATTATCTGTGGAGTAATCGCAATCGTGACATGGCCGATTCTAAGGAGTTCAAATGTACTGATTGTTAAGAGAGACTAGGTTTACAAAAGAAAAATAATTTAAGTATTTAAGGGTCTTATGTACCGATAGTCTGATATCCTTGGAAAAGAAAAATAGTATTGTAATTTGTGCAACCAGCAGTGTAAATGCAGTGGACTGGTTAGTGTGGAAGTTAAATGAAGTGAAAAAGTCTCAGGAATGTATCAATGAGTCAAGTGGAAGCCAATGAATGAAGCTGGGGGATGGTACTTTTAAGATGTAGAACTAGATAAAGTCGCATTTCATAAGAGAAGATAAGAAACATCAGGATAGATCTCATTCTTAAGAAAAAAGGGTGAGAAAATATTTAACAAAAGAAAATTGCAACCCTTAAGCTCAATAGAAAAAAAGGAAACCCTTAGGTACCATAATATGTGCATTCCCAACCTAGCGGGACTATGAAATATGATTACGATAAATGCTCTCTGATCGCAACACTAGTACCTATGAAGGATGTACCAAGATATATTAAGATGATAAATGGATGTATTAATGTAGCGACATGAGAATGAAATATTGATTTTCAATAGGCATAGAGTGAGAACCAAAGAAAATTCGACGGATAGGCTTAAAATATATAGGATTCGATAGAACTGGGAGATGGTTGATAAGAATTATCACTGAGTGTTTATTTTGCTGTTGCAAAAAAAATTGAGTGTCGCCCGAATTATTATTGATAGACTAGCTAGCCAGCTCTCTTTTCTGCCGATCAAGACTATTTATACGACTGAGGAATACGCGAGGTAGTACAATTAAGAAGGTGGTTTACCTTAATGCTATCCCAAAAATTATGATGTTTAACAAGAGCGTGTTGTTAAAACGGAATTCGAAAGATCATTTGAAAAGGATTTTGGACACTCCGGTCAGGATGAGATTTAAACCAAACAGATGGTACGCTTGAAGGTATGTTATGGAGTTGCGTAGCGGATTATAAAGAAATGTGGAATAACCACCAATTGACCGAGTAAGTTGTGTGCAGTGATAACTATCGTGTTAAGCTTAAGACCCTCTAATGCTCTAAGGAAGAAGGTTTGTAGAACACGTATGATATGGTTGAAGATAAGTAGACCGGGGTTAATGAGATATGATCTAACTGAATAAGTTATAAAACTGATAAAGTCATGCGACAGAAGATGTTGACTGCCTAGGATCGTCAGTAAGTTGTACTCAGGAAAGTAACGACAGGACCTAGAATTCCAAGTGAGTGGTTCATAAAAAATGTCCCTTGTGAAAGATGTGATGAGAATTGAAAGAGGAGCAAGCTTAGCCTCCAGTATGTTGAATCAGATGAGGTTTCTCAGAGAATTGTCTAGGTGACCTATAGACACCTCTCCGAAGTTATAACGGCCCGCCCATCACTCCAGGGATGTATAAAGGGCCTTTTCCCTGGTACCCCTATGTGAAGTTCCAGAAAATTCACCGTACGAAGGAACTTCAATTACCATTTTGATTCGCTAAATCCAGAAACTTTAGGCCAACAATAATAGCCTTTAGTATTATGCCATGGGAAATGGAAGACATGAAATTCGGATATCCCCGCTTGCCTCAGATAACAGATTCATGCTATTATTTTTGTGATGTGATCCCTTTACCTTATGAACATCAAAATTACCTCGCGTGTTTATATAGATAATGTTTATGAACTTCAAATTTGGATATCCCCGTTTGAAGGATATACCAACTTCAGTGTCCTCAACTGTCCGAATTTGAAGATCATAAACATTACTATGATCTTGTGTGGCCTTGCCGACCTCTTCTGAATTTTATGGCAGAAGCAGGCTAGGGGTCCAACAGTTAACCCTTTCAACTTTTGTGTCTATGCACGGTCGTATGGGGCCGACGTGATGTTGTTATGTGGCATTTGATATATTTATGGGCTGTTTGAGAGGTTTTGGATAGTCCTATTTACAAAGGAAACTTTGCAGAATTTATTTTTAGAATCCTATGGATAATAAATTCTGAAAGTTCAATTACCCCAACATTCGAGGACGGATGTTCTTAAGGGATGAAGGATGTTACACCCCTTATTTTCGTACTCGTATGCATCGTAAGTAAAGTAATGTAAATCCCGGTAAGGCTAACATACTATTTTTGGATGAAAACAAGTTTAAAAAAGTGTTACGTATGTTTCGTAAGATTTCGGGGTTAGCTAGATCAAAGAAATTAAGTTCGTCGAAACTCGGGGAAAGACGGGCAGAATTTTGGGACCTAATTTTTGGCCCAACTTGTCGGGAGTATATCTCTTAGTATATAAATAATTATGGAGTTTATAACCAATATAAATTCAAGTACAGAGAGTCTACTTTCCAATGCAATTGACGTTTCATTAATCTGAGAAATACATAGAAAATTACGGACCATACGAAATGTACGGACTGTAATAGTAAACTGTTTTTTGGGCGGTGGAAATATTTTTAAGTCTTAGATATTACTTTGTTCGACCATGGGACCTCATTTCACTCCCAAACCAGACTCTATATCACCCCTAACATTCTTACAAGAGTTCTCCATCATTTTGCAACTCAATCCAAAGATAAACCATGCTAGTTCGACGTAAGGAATCCCGTGACTACTACTAACTCTTCTTATTGCTCGTTGTAACGATTTAGGAAGTATCTTGGTGTCGAAGTAAGCTAAGGAACAACGGATTCTTGACATATTGAAGGTAAATTTCATCTTCCCTAGCTTACTCTTAAGTTTTTACAATTGTTGTTTTGAATTTTGTTGGAGAATTCTTGATTTCTGTGACACACTCAACAACTTATAGGCCGACAAGGATTTTGATAAATACTTTCTGAATGAAGAATACAAACACCTGCACTTAGAAAAGGCCCAATATATATATATATATAAATATAATATAGCTAACAAAGTCGACATAAACACAACAAATCCACTGAAAAGGCCGTCAAGGCCACACAAGATCATAGTACACAACACGACTATCTACAAGTCTCTAAAGAGTATACTGACAACAACTGGTCGAGACAGGGCCCCGCCATAGCCAACTATATAAATTTGTATCTCTATCTGAACCTTGGATTTGATCTTAGGAGGGTGTAGCATCTTAGTGAGAGATTGAGAGGTGATTTAGGATCTATTCTTGGAGAAGAATGATGTATCAAACCAAGAATCCCAATTTAAACGCGACATAAAATCTGCACCGCCGCAAAAGGACGGTCAGATTGATGGTCCGTCAATATGGACCGTCAATCCAGTCCTGGGATTCAAATTTCTTAGACAATTTGATGGTCCAATATTGCACTTTGATAGACCATCAAACTTGTTGATGGTCCATCAACCTCCCCGTCAACGTGCACAATTTCCTGATTTTATCGAAACGTACTTTCTTGGATCCATTTAAATTTCAAACACTCCGTTACTTACATAAATATGTTATAAACCTTCATCACCCTTTCGTAAGGTCATACGTCTTCCCGAGACTTCGGTATCCATTAACGACACAACGGTATGCGAACCTACAGGGTGTAACATCCTTCCCTCATGAATATTCATCCGCGAATGTTGAAAATATTCTAACTCCTCAAGTTTCCAAAATTTTTGGCAGAGTTTCCTTTGTAAAAAGGACTATACAAACCTTTTAAACAGCCCAAATATGCAACCAATACCACACAGGGCGATATAATAACAAAACAATATCAAATCTGCCTCACACGACCGCTTATACTTATAATAATCAAGGAGAGTTCAACCATAACTTACCTTAACATCCTCTTGCTAACCTTCGAGCTGCACCTGATACAACCTTCATCACCCTTTTGTAAGGTCATACCTCTTCCCGGGACTTCGGTATCCATTAACGTCACAACGGAATGCGAACCTACAGGGTGTAACATCCTTCCCCTCATGAATATTCATCCGCGAATGTTGAAAATATTCTAACTCCTCAAGTTTCCAAAAATTTTGGCAGAGTTTCCTTTGTAAAAAGGACTATACAAACCTTTTAAACAACCCAAATATGTAACCAATACCACACAGGGCGATATAATAACAAAACAATATCAAACCGGCCTCACACGACCGCTTATACTTATAATAATCAAAGAGAGTTCAACCATAACTTACCTTAACATCCTCTTGCTAACCTTCGAGCTGCACCTGATACACTTGTTTCCACAACATAGTCTGAATAAGATACAAAGATCAACCGTGATAAACAAATAAGAAAAGAGAGATCACATCGCACGAATATTAATCGTGAAGTTGGA
Organism: Anisodus tanguticus; assembly: GCA_034509755.1. NCBI lineage: Eukaryota > Viridiplantae > Streptophyta > Magnoliopsida > Solanales > Solanaceae > Anisodus > Anisodus tanguticus. Next base: position 23,032,121 of record CM067555.1, on the reverse strand, counting down.
ATTTGAAATATCCGAGTATAGAAATTCTTAGGTTCCTTGACCATTTTGGAAAAGTTCTTTTGGACCAAAAATTATTTTAACCGGTCATTCGACTACATTACATTAACATTATACCATCGGTGCATCCATGTCCACACGATCGTACATTTCCTTTACACACTTGCCTGGTGACTGTAATTTGTCTGAGCTATTGAATTTTGATATCTAGGCTATGTATTTACTTGCCGTGTTACACTTTTCATCTTATAATAGAACTTTGGGTGACAGAGCTCGTAGGCATGGAACATAAGTAAGATGACGAGGAAAGATAATGGCGTGATGATCTCTAAAGTCGAGGACGTGAAAATAATAGGGTCATCTAATTCCATTTCTTTTTCTGCTCTTTTTACGCATTTCTCTATAGTGTCATGATATGGTACTTAAATTCTGAATAGCTTAATGGTCTTAAAATTTCTCTCGGCGGTAAATTCCTTTCCCACTTTTACTTTAGGTAAATTCCAAATAAGCGTCTCTAATTAGGAGTATACTCTGCTTGTTGGTTACTGCCTTTCTCAACTAAGTTCAGTATTATGATCGCAAATATCCTTATATGGAGTTTTTTCCTTTTGTCAGGTTGAATTCTACTTCTAACATTAAATCTCTTAAAACATCTCCTCATTACTCTATGTATTACCTCATAACTTAATACCTCCAATCTGATAGCTTTATTTTGCGTTCCTTTCCTTTTTGTGATTTAATAAGAGTCCTATTCCTTTGCCATGTATAGCTATTTATTTATCGATCTAGTAATATATCGCTTAATAATCCTTAATCCTTATTCCAAACTCATTCCAAGTTCTATACATAAACAATTATTCTCTGTCCGGGTCTAGTGGTTTGAGCCAAAATTCTCATTGGTTATCTTAGAATGGGGTAAAGGAAATCCTTAATATCCAAAGCTTCTTTCAAACTGCTTCCCCCATTAGTTGGTTGTCATAACGAGTGATTGTACCATGGCTTGAGATAGCCTTCAAGATAACTTTTTGACCAAGCTTTGATTGCCTAGAAAAACTTAGTTGTTACAATGCATACTGACATGTTACTTAGGCATAAATATCCTGAACCAAAATAGTTTCCAATGGTAGTGTGATAGCCCACAATGACTCTCAAATCACTTAATAATTCTTATGTAATATTTCAATTTAGAGGGCAAATATTCTTGAGTGTTATTAGTTGATATTCTTAATCCTTGGTTTTTGATAAGGTTCCTGCTATTGCATGTACTCTATATCACAATATCTTGCAATGGGATTTAGACGGGGTGCTTTGTCCTAACGCTCCTCAAATCCCTAATATAAGGAAGAATTCATTCACCTACAACTTCAATAGGAGTATTGTTCAGTTTCTTTCATGGCCCATCACTAGTTACTTTCTTGAGGTGATTCCTTCTTGTAACTCCCCTAATGGGCCTTGTTTTCAATGGTACACAACCTTATGGTCCATTATCTCCTTGTTCATTACGTTGGAAGTTCTTGCTTCCCTAACATCTCGAGTTCGCATACTTCTTTGGCAATGCTCTATATTTCCAAGATAGTTTCATCATTCCCTAGTTGTATCCCACATTGGCTGGAGTATCCTTTCCCGATTCGCATCGTTACCTTTTTAATTTCCTAAATTTCCCTTTTTCGTTAGATACTGAAAATAAGACATTCTCTCCTTTTTGACGTTGTTTCTACTTCTATTGACTTTAGTTCTTGAGCGCCTACTATATTCACTGGTTTTGGACTTATGATCTTCCAAAAGTAGCATTTCCGTCACACTAAGAGTACATACCTGCCCCTTGTAATTCCAAGATCCCTTATATGTCATATTCGACTACTCGTTTGCTGAGTATGTCTTGTACGCTTATCCCCAAAAGTAATCCTTTGACATATTCACGTTATTTTTCTTTATTACTCATGCTAGGGTCATCCCACCTCCTTTTCACTGAAGGATTTACTTTTGCAAGTGTTGATCTGCTTAATCCCTTCGTGAATACCGCACTTGAGTCGACGTTGTTGTCTTTATTTCCCAATTTTGGCTTCCTTGGTAATTAATTTCCTTAACCTTATGACCATTGTTTTATCCTCCTTGTAAGGCTTCTTATTCATTCAGAAATCAAAATTTACCATTACTTGCGCGCTCATGTCTTGTTCCATTGCTCTTATTCTTTAGCTCTTCCTTTCATCGTTTGTCTTACACCATTTCTTTATTATCACATCATATACTCACATCGGGTTTTATTCGTTCTTACTTTCACTCACATATCCTTAAATTCCCTTTCAATATTCATGGCGGAACAAATGCTTGACATATTCAATTTCAAATCGTGGTTGGATTCAATCTTGTCACTGATTCGAGCTTCCTCCCCTTAGTTGGTATTAGAATCCTTTCTATCCATCGTTCAACCCATCAATTTGTAATAATGTTGCCTAAGGTCTCACTCCAATCTCGTCATCGATATTCTTACCATACCATCTTTTCACCGATCTACTTATGCGCCAAACATCCTTCGACCTCATTACTTTGTCTTTAACACTTTTATTTGCATTTACCAAACACCCGTTTATCACTTATCATTTCTTTACTATCACCTCAAAGTTTTATCACAAACTATCATCATCTGTCATTCCGGCCTGATCGGTCCATAAAACTACATCACAGGATTAAAAAATCCCATCGCTTAATATTGAAAATTTTGCTATCTTTTACTGTCATCTATACACTTACTGCTATGGTATGAAAGGTATATCATTTGCCGTTAATCGACAACACTCCTCCTGTCTCACGGTCTTCTTAAACAATTTAGCCCTTGTAGAGGAATTGAGGGTTACTAGTTTATGTATAACATTTTACGTCCCTTTTCCTTCAACTATTTTCTGAACAAGGCTTCACGTAACTTATTTCCAGAAATCCATTTTCCTTATCCTTCTTCTGGGGTTCCCCTTAATTCTTTGAACTCGTGAATATCCTTTTAGGTCACATATTCATATATCTTTTGTGTTTCAGTATTTCTCACGCTATAGAGCCTAAGAGTGCTGGGTATGTATGTGGCCAAGAAATGGTTGATTCCTATGCCATTTTACTTAGAACCTTGAACATAACTGTAGTTTGATTTACCACCTCTCACTCCTATTATCCCATTACGGTATGTATATATATATATATATATGTATGTATGACATACTTTCCATATTTGTAACAACCGACCAATCATAGGCATAAACACAATCATTCTTAATAAATTATCAACATACCTGATTGATTGCATAACTTTGAGTAACATCAACACCTGCTATTTCCCCTGGCTTAATCTCGGGCATCTATACTGTCACACCCCAACCTTGGGGGATGTGTCCAGCATTCGGTGTGCTAAGGCTAGAGCGTACCGACCTTGATACCATAGAGACATACAACAATTCATGAGCCAACAAGGCCTCTGACACATACTCAAATGAATAAGGATATAGCCACCTGCACTCAGAAAAGGCCCAAACCATACATATTTGTAACAAGGCCGACATAAAAATAATAAATCTAATGAAGAGGTAGATAAGGCCACACATGACTACCCACATAACACACTATATACAAGCCTCTAAAGAATATACTGAAAACAACTGGTTGGGACAGGGCCCCGCTATACCCAAATATATACATATGCATATCTATCATACCTATTAGCTTACAATACAGCTCCGGAAGAATGAAACATGACGACCTCCAGCTGAGTCTAGTCCTACTGCGAGGAAATCATCTGCATCTTTATTTGTACCTACGGGCATGAAACGTAGTGTCCCGGGAAAGAGACATCAGTACAAAAGATGTACTAAATATATAAGACAGATAACCAATGTAGACAAAAGATATAATAATGATATAAGAGGTAAATGTACCAAAGTTAACCTGAACCTTATAACAAGCCTCTGTGGGCCTACCTGACACAACCATGACAATGAATGCATGTTTGTAAAAATCAAGCCGTTCAGTGGGGCCATATAAAGTAATATCCAGTCTCTTTGTGGGGAAAATCATATCGTAATACATATATATCATACCCGGCCTCGATGAGTACTCGATCATATGCGGCCCAAATGTGAGACTCGGTAATAACAAAACCAACTGTAGTTGGGTGCACATTGTGCCGTACCCGACCCACTATAGCATGGCTTAATAAGAAAATAGCTACATAATTATAAGTTCAATGCAAGACAGACTCTGAAGGGACTTATAAAACCAGTTAGAGCGACTCAAGGTCGTTATTCTCCGATTAACATTATGTAACTGTGTCTGTATCACTAACTGAGAGTCATCAATGATCAGAAAAAAACATAAGGTTCAAGAGACTATCAAGTCGGGAAAATGCTTCCGAAGTAGAACAACAAGAGTTATACATTGTAACAATATGATACGAAAGTAATTGCAAGCCTTAAATTTAAGAGTAGAGTTCCTTTTGAAGGGATGTCGTTAAAGTTATACTTATTCGTCGATCATGCCAAAAGAATAAAAGAGTATGCCTTAACAAACCTGGTCCTTGTCGTTACAATCATTTTACAAGTCCTCGCCCCTCTTATGGACGATCATCTATATCACGTAAAAGTTGATATCAATATTGAATCCAACTTCCATAGAAAAATTCATGTAGGTATCTTATCGACAACTTCGAACACCTCAGATTCTTAAATTCTTTTACAAGGGATACTCATGTAATTTAATCTCACGGTTCAATAAAAAATACAATTTTCGTAGAACTTATTTAGGTGTCCTTTGAACACTTTAAGCATAAAAGACTCTTTAAGCTTTTCTTATACGGAAAGTCTTATGTAATTCCATTTCACAATCCTTCAAATCATGTTCTTCTTAATCCATAACGTACATAACCAATCCAATTATCCAATTAAACTCATACATAGAATAGAACAACCCAATAATCTTACCACGAAGATTTCATTAGTTGTGAAGTTTTGATTATGAAAACTCTTTCATAACTTTCTCCAAATCACCAATTAATCATAATCATAAATAGATATGGGTAAATCTTACCTTTATGTATCGAAATCTCCTCAAAACAGTAAGCAATCTGATTTGCAAGGGTTTTTCCAAAACCAACTTTGTATGGAGAAGGAGATTACTATAATAATCACATGATTTATCATGTTATCCTTGCTTAATTGTCTTAGATTTTGACTTGGGATGTTGGGGTATGTTAGAGAGGGTTTAGAGAGAGTATTAGGGCTTGGGTTCAGGGGAAAATGAACTGTCAATAAAAAATCCCAATATAAACCCATAACTAAAAGTACATTGACGCAAAATGATGACCCATTTAACAGACCGTCAAACTTTTGACGATCTATCAATCCTTTTGTCGAACTGCCAGGAACATTGATGGTCCAGCTTGGGTATTTTAATGGCCCATCAAACATCCTGTCAAACTACCAAGTTTCCTATTTTCATCGAAACATACTTCCTTCGATCCGTTTAACTCCTAAACACTTCAGTACCTTCATAAATAAGTTGTAAACCTTCATTATCCTTCCGAAAAGTCGTACCTCTTCCCGAGACTTTGGTATCTATTGAAGACACGATGGAATGTGAAACTACATGGTGTAACATCCTTCTCCCCTTAGGAAAATTCATCCACGAATGTTGGAAATATTCTAACTCTCAAGTTTTCTAGAAATTTTAGTAGAGTTTCCTTTGTAAACAGAACTATCCAAAACCTGTCAAGCAACCCAAACATGTATCCAATTCTACCCAGGGCAACACAATATCAAAATAACATCCATCGGTCTCACACGACTGCTTATACTTGTAGAAATTAAAGAGGGTTCAACCATAACTTACCTTAACATCTTCTTGTTTACATACAAGCTACAGTTGTTAAGGTTGCTTCAAAAATATTGGTTATAGAGGGTACATGGTCCAACTTGATAAATTGAATCGAATAGCGGAATTATATCGCACGAATACTAATATGAAGTTAGAATCTGGATCACTCTAGTAGAGCAATTCTTAGGTTCTGTGACCATTCTGATAAAGTTTTTGCGGACTAAGGACTATCTTGTCATGTCGCTCGATCAAATTAAACTGACATATATTGTTGGTATATCTTCAACCTTCACATAAGTTGTACCTTTCCTTTACACAATTACTTGATTGCTGTACTTTGTCTGAGCCATTATGTTCTTATATCTGGACTACATCTTTCTTTTTCTGTGTTATAATAATCATCCTATGAGGGAGTTTAGATAGAAGAGTTCATAGGCACGAAGCGTAAAATGATAATGAAGGATTGGGGTACGATGAACACCAAAGTTGAGAATGTGAAAATAGTAGAGTTGGTTGAATCCAAGCAGTTATTTCTCTGTTCTTCTTTTTCTTTCTCGATAATATCCTTATATAGTACATGAGTTTTAAGAAGCCTACTGACCTTAAAAATTCTTTTGTCGATAAATCTCTTTTCCATTTTTGCTTGAAGCAAATTCTAAATAAGTGTTTCTGATTGAGACTAAACTCTGTTCGCGGCTAAATTTGATATTATGATCTTGATCACTCTTAGATGGAATCTTCCTTCCTTGTCAAGTTAACTCCTGCTTTTAACATCAAATCTCTTAATTCATTTCCTTGTTAATCTAAGTATTGTCTCATAATTTATTTCTTCAAATCTGATACTGTTTCTTCAGAGTCCATTCCCTTTTCATGATTTAAGAGAAGTTCTACTCTCTTACCATGCATAGTTTATTCCCTTTATCGCCCTGTTAATACATCACTTTAGTAGTTGTCGATTCTTGTTCCGGACTCTTTCCAAGTTCCATACATTTCTTCTCTGCCTATGTCCGTAGCTTAAATCAAGTTTATTATTGATCACCTTAGGATGAGGTGAAGAATATCCTGACTATACAGAGCTTCTTTTAACTGACCCTTCTATTATCTTGCTTTCCCTAACGAGCGATTGTATAATGGCTTGTGATAACCTTCACACTATTAACTTTCGATAAACTCCAATGGTATAGATAGACTCAATTGTTATAGTATAGACTGACGAGTGACTTAGACACAAATATTCTGAACCAGAATAGTTTCCAATGATACTGTAACAATCCATATTGATTTTAAGATCATTCAATAATTCTTATATGATATTTCAATTTCAAGGGCAAATCTTCTTGAGTGCCGTTATTCGATATTCTTAATCTTTGGATTCTAATAAGGCTTCCATTATTACCTTCACTACGCGTCACCGTACCTTCCAATGGGCTTTAGACAGAGTGCTTCATCTTATCACTCCTCATTCTTCTAATGTAAGAAAGAATCCCTTTACTTACAGCTTTAAGAGAGGTATCATCCGACTTTCATTATGGCTGGACACTTGTTACTTCTTTGGGGAAGTTCCTTCTGGTAATTCCCTTAATGACTCTCATTTTAACAATATGCCACTCATGGTCCATTATCATCCTATTTATTACATCGGGATTTCTTACTTTTCATAATGTCTCAAATTTCCCTACTTCCCTGGCGATGTTGTGTACTCCCATGATAGGTTCATCCTTCCTCAAAGCAAGACATTCTTTCCTTTCCATCGTTGTTTCTTCTTTTGTTGACTTTATTTCTTAAGGGTATGCCATATTTACTGGCTCCGGACTTATGATCTTTCATAATTAACATTCCCTTCATGCTAGAAGCGCACACTCACTTTTCATAACTCCAAGATTTTTATGATCCTCCATTTGTTAGGTATTTCTTGTGCACTTGTTTCCTCAAAGCAAACTTTGACGTACTCATGTTATCTTCCAATACCATTCATGCTAGGATTTATCCCCTTTCCTTTTTCACTGAAGGATTTACTTTTGCAAGGTGTTGATCTACTGGATTCCCTTCGTACTTACCATATTTTAGTCAACGTTATCATTTTTGTTCCTCTATTTTTCTTCATTTGTACTGACGTTCTTTACTTTATGATCATAGTATTATTCTTCTTGTGAGGTCTCAAGTTCATTCGGCAGACAAAATTTTGCCATCACCTATTCGTTCATTTCTTGCTTCATTGTTCTTATTCTTTAGCTCTTTTCCTTACTGCTTGTATTAGACCATTCTTAATTACCTCATCATATACTCACATCAGATTTCGTTCATCCTTACTATCACTCATATGTCCTTAGATATCTTATCAATATTCGCAGCGGGACTAAGGTTTGACATGTTCAAATTTGGATCATAACTGGACTCAATCCTTATTGATGATTCGAGCTTCCTCCCCTAAATTGGTATTAGAATCTTGTCTATCCGTCGCTCATTCAATCAACTTGGATATTACCGATTGGAATTACTTTAAAGATTCCTCATCTTAGCGTACTTTTGGTATCGTCACTTATGGACGTCGTAATCTAAATCTTTAGCTTTGGAAACTTAAATACCACTTCTTTACCTGTACTCCTACGTTTTATTGTTACCCTTGTTGCTTGGAGGTTTCACTCCAATTTCTTTTTCGATCTTCTTACTTTTATCGGCTTTCCGTCGATCTTTTTGTGAGATATATGATACCAAGTTTATCATAATGCTTTTACTTGTGTTTATTAACTACCCGTTTATCATTTATCACTATTTCTCTGTTAATCATATCCCGTCGCAAGTTTATTTCCACTTAGTGTAGAAAATATTGCCGTCCTTCACGGTGAAGAAGGTATATTGCTTGACTTTATTTAACAAATCTCATCCCATTCGACGGTTCTTTCTAAATGGTTTGCCCTTATGAAGGGATTGGGGTTACTAGTTTACGTTTAACTTTTTGCGTCCTTTTCTTCCTTCAACTGTCTTCTGAACAAGCTTTAGGTAACTTATTCCTGGAAATCCATTTCCTTTATTACTCTTATGTTGTTTCCCTAAATTCTTTAAGTTCAGGAACATCCCTTTTTAGGTCACCTCATGTGTCCATATATTTTCTGAATTCCAACATTACTCACGCTATAGAAATTAAAGGTACTGAGTATGTATGTAACCAAGATACAATTGATTTTTAGATCACTTTACTTAGAACTTTGAACATAGCTGCCATTTTGATTATTACTTTTTACTCCCTTTATCTGTTCATGGTATATATATATCTTTATGACACACTTTCTATATCAATGGTAGCCAACCAATCATAGGCATAATCACAACTATCCTTAGTGAAATTATCAACATACCTGATTAACTACATAACTCTGAGTAGCATCAGGACCTGCTATTCTTCCTGACTTAATCTCGGGCATATGTACACTCTATGGCTTCTGCTCCCACACCAATAAAATTCCTCACCATCACCCGAGCATTGCCCAAAATGCACCTTCCCACATTGATGACACAATAACTGATATCTCTCGAGACATTCTCTGGCCCTATGGCCCAAAGCTCCACATCTAAAATATAGCTCGATATTGGATAAACATGCTCCATCATGTCTCTCTCGACATTACTGACATTATGGTATACTACTTCTAACATCTTCTGGCGCTTGCTTGATTGTTACCCGGGACCTTCGATCTGATGCCTCTCTCAATATCAATTCTTCAACACTTGTGTCCATCCCAAACCTTTTGGTTTGTTCACTGGTTACTTCTTCCTCGTTTTTACTCATTAGGGGAAAACTTTGGTTAACTGTCTTCCATGATAATGGGCTTCTTAGTCTCTCTAAAGGTCTATCTTGTGGGGCTATCTGAACATGACCCTGCTCTGGAAAGATAACCGGAGGTGCTATTGCATACGCATTATCGTTCACACCTAATCCAAATAGAAATGACCGCTGTGCTGATGACCTCTGTCTCATGCAAGCTTTCATATAATTTGGAAATATCACTGGAATCGGTGGTACTTGGAAAGGTGATTCCTCTGGGACCTCAGATGGGTCCTTCTCCATAGATGAATCATCGAACAAATCTTCCTCCATAGATAGTTCTTCGTCTATGGACGAGTCTTCTTCAATGGAATAACTCATATTTCCTTCTAGTGACCTTATATTTCTTGGATTTATGTTAATGGGTGGTTGTCGGCTAGTATCTTACCCCACATTTCTAACCTAATTCCTGCTATCAGTACTTCCCTTGGATCTCAGCATTACTGGAAAGGAATATCAAGATGAAAAGATAAGAATTTAGTGACTTATGACCTTTCTGCTAACACACGATCTAGTTTTCAAGAAAAGTAACATCCTAAATGCCTTGTAGCTTCCTTTTTATAAGTGTGGTGCGCAACACAGCCGTAAACAAGATTCTACTAAACACGGCTTGTAGACATCCCTAAGACTGACCTGCTTTGATACCACTTTGTCACACCCTGACCTTGGGGGGTGTGGCCGGCACTCGGCGCCCTAATGCTCGAGCGTACGGATCCTGACACCTGAGAGACATACAACAATTCATGAGCCAATGAGTCATCTGACACATACTCAATTAAAGGTGTAAACCACAACACCAAATTCACAGAGAACAAACAAAATCATGGCAACTAATCCATTCTAAAAGAATCAATCTAATCATCCAAATCCATATAATCATAGTGATCACCCAAGTTTCAATAACCAATCCATATCACATTACCAATCAACAAGTAATAAGTTTATAAGTGAATATATGATATGAATGCAAATGCAATGCTAGGTACCTTTCACAATTGGTATACATGCGTTCACATTCTATGAACTGCAACTTATAGGGGACCCACATCATCCAAATACCGCTCTTAGCTAGCCAAAATTCAACACACGTATCTGACTAGAGCCAAGGCCCTTTTGGAGTCATCAATCATTTCTATCATCTCAATGGTTTCAACCATCACATAATATATCTTTACCTTTAACAAGTAATTAATGCATAAATGTATGTATGATATGAATGCCAATGCAAATGGCATGTACCTTTCACAATCGGTATACAAGCGTTCAAATTCTATGAACTCCAATCCATGAGGGACCCGTGTCGTCCATACACCACTCCTAGACAGATGAAATTTAACAACGTATCTGACTAGAGCTAAGATCCCTTTAGAGTCATAACAATCATTTCCATCATCTCAATATTTCCAACCATCTCATAAAATATTCTTACCTTTTCGGTCTCATTGAACCCACAACATTTCCATACCACTCCACTTTCAATATCATAAGAACCATGAGTGTATGAATGCAATGACAATAACAAGATAATCAGAATGTATGAGATATAATCAAGTATAAGAGGTAAATATCACATGCTTTTCGAAACTCCATAACACGTAATTCCATGTAAATCAGTCTATCATATCGAAAGCAATGTGATGAATAAGCACACCAATTATCAATATTGGTGATAAGCCCACATAATGGCGACAAGCCCAAATAATATCAGTCGGAATCAGCTTAAGGTTGATTCCCTAAATCATCCATCATCACAGTTCAACACCGGTACCCAAACCCAATGTTCATCACAACTGCTAAGGTGGGACCCCAAACACACCCAATATTTATAACTACTACGTACATATATCGAAGTCTAAAAGAGCTAAACTGTAGCCTACCTCATTACCGAACGGGTGCCACGAACCATCCAACACGAGCCTTCCCTTTGCGAAGAGCACCCAACCTATCGAAGTCTATTCAACCATTTATTCTATGTTAGAAATTGGGACTAACGATACCCATATTGCTACAATACAATTTGAATAAAAAAACAATATTTAAAAGAGAAACTAGGGCCCACAAGGGTAAATTTGGAATTTCAAGTAAAATCGGTTACCCAACACTTAGTAAGTCCAATACCATCCCCAAATCACTAATTAACCTCAATTTAACATCAATTGTAACATTACTAGAAAATCTCCAATTTAGAGAAAACCCTAACTTTTCCATAATCAAATTCCATGAATTTAAGAGAGATTCAACTTAGCAACTAGTTACCCCAATTGTTCCATGACTAGATTTAACAAGATTTTCCAACAAAACCAATTTATATTGAACAAACTCATAAAATTATCACTAGGGTTCATAACCCACTTTTCCCCAACTAAACCCATAATATTAGCATAGATTCCAATCCTAAATCGTAATAAAGTTATAATGAGAGAAATAAAAAATTACCCAAAGAATAATTCACCCCAAAGCTCTGAAAATCGCCCCCACAAACACTCTCTAGGTTTAGAATTGGTGAATGGAAATAATGGCTGGAAATTGGGGAAAATATATGATTTTCTGTCCAGCGATTCTTGCATCCGCAAACACCTTATCCGCAGATGCGGACTCACCTCCCCGAAGAATGGCTCGCGTACGTGGTGTCACTTGATACCTCACTTCCTCGCATCTACGGGCCTAGTCCCGCATAGGCAGGTCCACAGAGGCTAACACACACCCGCAAAAGCGGGACATCAGAAACCAACAAATTCTTGTCTTTCAGTAAGTTCAACCCAAAAATCCCGACATCCACTCGAGACCTCTTGGATACAAATCAAACACGCATATCAAGTATAAACGACGCTACGAACTCGCTTGTGCACTCGGATTTCTCATACGACCAACCTAATTTTCACTTTTCTAGAAATCCCTCAAAATACTCGACTTCCACAAATTTACAAATAGTGACACAAAATACATCCGAATGCCTCGGGAAGTGAACCAATGACTCGACTATGTTGTATGTGTAATTGCTTACCCGTACATAGTTTGTTGTTTAAATTTTTAGGCTTTTTGCTACAAACCGGTTGCAGAGAGAATTTTAGGAGTTAAAGGTTTGAGAAACTATTAACACTGGGATGTTGTATGTGTAATTGCTTACCCGTACATAGTTTGTTGTTTAAATTTTTAGGCTTTTTGCTACAAACCGGTTGCGAGAGAGAATTTTAGGAGTTAAAGGTTTGAGAAACTATTAACACTTTGGGATGTTGTATGTGTAATTGCTTACCCGTACATAGTTTGTTGTTTAAATTTTTAGGCTTTTTGCTACAAACCGGTTGCGAGAGAGAATTTTAGGAGTTAAAGGTTTGAGAAACTATTAACACTCGGGATGTTGTATGTGTAATTGCTTACCCGTACATAGTTTGTTGTTTAAATTTTTAGGCTTTTTGCTACAAACCGGTTGCAGAGAGAATTTTAGGAGTTAAAGGTTTGAGAAACTATTAACACTGGGATGTTGTATGTGTAATTGCTTACCCGTACATAGTTTGTTGTTTAAATTTTTAGGCTTTTTGCTACAAACCGGTTGCAGAGAGAATTTTAGGAGTTAAAGGTTTGAGAAACTATTAACACTGGGATGTTGTATGTGTAATTGCTTACCCGTACATAGTTTGTTGTTTAAATTTTTAGGCTTTTTGCTACAAACCGGTTGCAGAGAGAATTTTAGGAGTTAAAGGTTTGAGAAACTATTAACACTGGGATGTTGTATGTGTAATTGCTTACCCGTACATAGTTTGTTGTTTAAATTTTTAGGCTTTTTGCTACAAACCGGTTGCAGAGAGAATTTTAGGAGTTAAAGGTTTGAGAAACTATTAACACTGGGATGTTGTATGTGTAATTGCTTACCCGTACATAGTTTGTTGTTTAAATTTTTAGGCTTTTTGCTACAAACCGGTTGCAGAGAGAATTTTAGGAGTTAAAGGTTTGAGAAACTATTAACACTCCCAGTGTTGCATCTTTTGATCTGTTAAAAATGGATGTTTTCTAGTTTCTGTTTTAGTGACACAATGATGAAATCCGTATAGTATCAAGTATCAACATCTATCTTATGAATGTGTTCTAGTTGGCCAATGGTATTTGATGTTCAGGGAGAGAGAAGTATTTACATGGAAGTGAAACTAATTTTTCTATCCTTGTGTATATTATGTGGGTTGAAAATTCTTTAAGAAGTTAGTTTTTAGTAGAATTAGAAATCCATCCCACATTATAATAAACATTTTAAGTTGGATAAATGATGAGAAAATGTTGCAGATGGAAAATTGAAAAATGTGTAAAATAAACTATACATATTATTGGTTGTACCTTAGCTGTAGTTTCACATCTCACTAAAGTTTTTTTAAAGTTCTAAGTAGCTAAAAAATAAATACTTGGTGCACATAAATATGAAATTACCAAGGGAAAATTACAAACTTCTTGTATGGTTATTCTATCTCCAGTTTAAAGTTCCCAAGTTATATTCCAGTAGCACATCAATCTCAAGAAACCATTAGATTACTTGCATAATTTTCTCTTTATAATAGCTTTTTAGGTAAAAGTTTGATAATTTGAGTCTAAGGAAGGGAGTGAATGAAAGTATATTTATGTCCTAAAGACAATCTGTATTAGGACAAATGTACTTTATACACATTCATATTATTATTAATGGAGATTAATATTTTGGCATTTGTAATTATTGAATTATTATTTGATTATTTGTAATTATTCATTAATGTGCATCCCTTGAGCTTACGTTGTCATTAATAGAGTGATATATTTTATGATAGAACGTAACTCTTAAAATAGCCTCGACTAATGATCATCGAGAATGGGATATCGATGATATGTGATAGGTCAACATGTGGTCTGCATCACGTCCTTAGAGGATGTAGTATGTCTCGCCTGCTATGAGTAATGGTTACTCGTGATGGACACATGGATACTTTGGAAGTATTGGTATACCCTGCTGATATACTGTTTGTTATACTTGTCTAACCTATGATAAGCATGTGGAGATACAAGTCCTTAGACTTGAGGTCAATACGTGCCTTATCTACAAAGTAATGTACTTTGATCCCGTCCTAAGCTCAAATGCCTTGTAGGTTGAGATACGGCTTGTATTGGGTACATTACGATGTGGATTGAAGGTGGTAGTTGAGCCAAGATTAGGATTCATTCCTCGAATGTATATTCGAGAGAACACTCGGATTCTTAGTGATATTAGGTTGACTAAGTCGTTGGCCAATGCAATAGATGTATTTAGAATATGGTTTAGTTGTCAACTAATATAGATGAGATACAATAATTAAGCCATTTACATAGACACTTGACAAATCCTAAGCTTGATCGGGTGTGTTGTGAATGAAATGATTTTATCTTACCACATAAAGGTTAAGTTTACTGGATTCGCGTAAACGTACTTCACATATTGAGTTCGTCTTCCGGCGCCGTCTAGGAGTTTCGTGTAGACCTTAATTCGATTAATATCGATATAAGAAGGCATGTAGGGTCACACTATGTCGATTGTCCGTTACGATCTAAGGATGTATTGAGAGAGTAATTAAATGTTCGATTTGGAATCGAGATATTTAAATGAATAATGATTACATTAATTAAGTCAAAGTTGGATTTTGGATTTAATTAAGAATGCACGAAAATTAAATCGAGTAAGTGCAAGTGCACGTCGAGCGCCACGGCGCCCATACCCTAGGGCCGCGGCGCCTCTGCGTCAATTTTGGGCCAGGCCCAAGGTCAAACCCTAATCCGGTTTTTGACCTAATTTTCAACTATAAATAGAGGCATTCACTTTCATTATTATACACTAATTTTCAGAATTTGATTCTAAGCCTTAGAGACTTAGAATAAAATACTCTCTCAAACCTCTGCCGGATTTCCTAGCTTTCCGAAGGTGAAGTACATTGAAGCTTGGAGATTGCAATTGGAAGGACAATCGCGTGTGCACCTAACAGTAGAAAAAGACTCCAGATTTTCCAACTTGTAAGTATATATTTTATATTACAAATTCCATTGTTGTATAACCATACCAGAATTATTATTGGGGTAAGTAAGAATTAAAACTTTTAAACTTCCGTTGTGCCTTACTTATGTATTTTGAACCCAACAAAATCCTACAGTGGTATCAGAGCTCAGGCTAGTTTAATGGTTATATAATAATTGAATAAAATAATAATATGGATTGAACATAAAATTGGATTTAAACGAGGTTTCTTGAAATCCTACGTATCTTGAACAAATGTTGACCTTTTGATATTACCCTAACTTATCTCCTACGCTAATTCGAGGAAGTCATTCCAATCTAACTCGAACTAAGCCAAAGTGCGTTGTCCGGCTCATTTCACTACGCACGACTAAGAATGCGTAAGAACGGATGATGGTCGAATAGGCGTTATTGATAATGGTGGGTGATGATTAAGGACCTGTGAATTGATCCCTAAATTGGATTTAGGGGTTGAATGATTTTGAAAATTAACACAGAAACGTTTGTGAGAACGTCGACGCCGCGACCCTATGATAGGGCGCCGCGACGCTGGCTAGGGTTTCAAGGCGGCGGCGCGACGCTGATACGTCATTTTCAAAATATGAACTCACTGGACAACAGGCGCCGCGACTCCATAGTGGAGCACCGCAGCGCTAATGCAAATTTTCAGAAGCCGAAAGGCTACTGCCTCAGTGGCGCCGCGGCCCCACCTGTCCAGAAACAATTTTTTTTTTAGAGTTCAGAATGTTTAACCCAAGATTATTATTATACAATATATTATTTGATAAGTATAATGTTTATGTGCTAAATGTCAAAATATTGTCATTTACATTTCTAGAATAGTGTCCGCTATAACTATCTGGGAAGGCGGCGCCTAGTGTTTGATTAAACCTTCTTCTATCATGCATATTGGGTTGAAGGTTCCCAAACTATATGTGATTATTAGTTTTGCATGATGTTAAGATGTCATATTGGATGTGGCATTAAAGTGTTGATCTTGGTTAGAACCCTGAATTAAAATATTCCCCAAAACTTTAAATACAAGTCTAAATTAAACGCGTCATCCATTATAATTGTTATAGTGCAAAATCCTCTTCGGTGATATGAATATTTATGCCAAAGCATTTGCTCTAAGTCTACGAAGACCCAAATTCTTTCATAGATGTGTTTTAACGTAAAAGCAAATGATAAACTTTTGTGGGTATTTACACCAAAATGTTTGCTCACAAAGGTTAAGTTTGCTTAGATACATAAATACAGTCGTATAATGGGGTTGACTTGCTTAGACAAATCTTAGCGCCAAAGTGTCGAACTAATCTAAGGGCGCAAGATTAAATGTAATAATTTGATCAACCAAGAGTTGCGAATAAGTTTTGCAATTGGTTTAGAACTTACAAAGATATGTTATTGAAGTTATCAGCCAAAGCAACGCGGAGATAGCATAGGCTTGGATCTTGGCCTATTATGACCTCAATTAATATAGGTCCATATTCTACCATGGGGTCGTAGAAGTATGTTAAAATAGTGGGAGCTAATTAAACAAAAGGCCTTGTTGATTAGCGTAAATGAATGTGTATAATAGGAAATAGATTTTGAATTTGTTTTCCGATCTATCTAATTTTTCAGATTATAAAAGATGTCGAGCTTGTCGTTGAAAATGTTAATTGAGATAAATAAACTTACTGGACCGAACTACCTTGACTGGTTAAGGAATTTGCGAATAGTATTGAGACAGGAGAAAATTGAATACGTGTTGGACACAGTGTTCCCAACAGTCCCTGCGACATATTCTGAAGAATATGCCTCCTTTGACAAAGATGCTTACTAGAAACATCTAGATGATGCCACTTCAGCATAATGCGTAATGCTGTCTTCCATGTCGATGGAACTTCAGAGACAGTATGAGAACATGGGGCCCAATGAGATGCTCGAACACCTAAAGAGTCTCTATGACTCTCAATCCTAGACAATGGAATATGAGTTGCTAATAGAACTCTTCAAATGTAAGCTCAATGAAGGGGGCCCGGTCTCGCAGCATGTGTTAAAGATGATAGGGCTGATAGAGAGGCTTGCTTCGATTGGAACGAAGCTTGAAAAGAATGTCGCTACCACACTCATCCTAAACTCTCTCCCTTGTTCCTTTGAGAACTTCATAGTGAATTTCAACATGAATGGAACGAAGGCGACTTTTCCAGAGCTGCACAACATGCTCAAGACCTTTGAGTCCTCCACTACTAAAGGCAAAGCTGTGCTCATGGTGAGCTCTTCTAGCCGACCCAAGTCGAAAGGCAAAGAATGGCAGAAGAAGGGCAAAGCAATCGCTGCGCCCTCAGCTATGAAGCCTAAGTGAGGTGTGAAGAAGGGGCATTAGAAGAAGGACTACACGACACTAGGAGGAGGAAAAACACCAGGTGCTTCTGCCTCTTGTGGACAAGGTATGTACGTCATTGAAATAAATATGTCTATAAATAACTCTCATTCCTGGGTATTGGATACCTCTTGTGGCTCACACATTTGTATAAATGTGCAGGGGCTAACTGATAGCAGGACGGTTGGACCAAGAGAGGTAGACCTACGCGTTGGAAATGGAGCACGAGTGGATGCTGAGCGCGTAGGAACTTATTGATTAAATTTGCCTTCTGGCTATTGTTTAGTGTTGAATGATTGCTACTATGTACCCTCTGTTAACGAGGAATATCATTTCTATCCCTGTTTTGGACATGGAGGGTTTTTCCTCATATATTTATAATGGCAGTCAAGTACTGTCTTTTGATAATGTTATATATGGAACTGCTCATCTTGTGGATGTATTATATACACTAAACTGTAGTCGAGAGATATTCAATGCACAAAATAAATGAGCCAAGATAAGTAATCGAAACTCTACCTACCTATGGTACTGCAGACTTGGTCATATCAACGAATGAAGGATACCAAGGTTCAGGAAGTTAGACTACCTCGAACCATTTGACTTCAAGTCTTATGGTAACTACGAATCTTGTTTGAGAGGAAAGATGACCAATAAACCACTTTCTGAGAAAGGTGTGCGAGCCAATGAGGTGCTTTAGTTGGTCCATACTGATGTATGTGGGCCATTCTCGACTCAAGCTAAATGAGGCTTCCCATACTTCATCACTTTTACTGACGACTTACAAGGTATGGGTATGTGTATCTTATGAGACACAAATCCGAGGCTTTTGAGAAGTTCAAAGAGTACAAGTCGGAAGTAGAGAAGCAACTTGCAACAAGTATCAAGACCCTTCGATCGGATCGAGGAGGTAAGTACTTAAGCAAGGATTTTCTAGATTACTTAAAGCTACATGGAGTCCAATCTGAATGGACACCTCCAGGAACGCCACAGATGAATGGTGTTTCCGAAAGGAGAAACCGTACGTTATTGGATATGGTTCGATCCATGATGAGCTCCTCAGCTCTACCGACATACCTTTGGGGCCATGCTATACAAACCTCTATATACATTATGAACAAAATTCCTTCCAAGTCAGTAGAAAAGACACCCTATCAGATATAGTGTGGCAAGAAGCCAACTCTTAAATATATGAGACCCTGAGGGTGCCCTGCATATGTTAAAAAGATGCTCACTGACAAGTTGGAATCTGAAAGTGAGAAATGTTACTTCGTGGGGTATCCAAAGGAAACTAAGGGATAATACTTCTATCTTCCTGGAGAACATAAGATCATTGTTTCTAGGAACACAACTTTCCTTGAAGAAGAATACGTCTACAAGGAACATAGCTGCACAGAGATAGAACTTGAAGAAATTCAAGAACCACAAGATAACACAGAAAATGAACCCTTGTTGAATGACCTAAACAAGGATTCGGGGGGGAGTATCTGGTGAAGATTGGGTACTTAGAGTACGCCCTTCAACCAGTGGGAGTGCTGTGAGAGATAATGCAGAAATGCAAGGCTCTTATACACAACTAATGGAAGATGATGCAATGGTTATACATCATCCCATTCAGGAAATACATGAAAATGACATTCCTGAAAACTCTCAAGGTGACGGATTGTCCAACACACAAATACCTTCTTACAATCAGAATGCAACAAACACTGAAACACAGAATACTCAACTCCGTAGGACCACTAGGACTCATCGTCTACCTGAAAGACTTAATCTCCTTGTTGAAACACACAATGAGATAGATATTCCTGATGACGATGAACCTACAACCTACAATGAAGCTATGTTATACATTGATTCGCAGAGATGGCAAGAAGCCATGAAATCTGAGATGGAGTCGATGTACATAAATCAAATTTGGAACTTGGTTGATTTGCCAACAGGGGTTAGACCCATAAGATGCAAATGGATCTTCAAGAAGAAGATTGATGCATATGGCAAGGTACAGACCTATAAAGCAAGACTGGTGGCTAAAGGTTATAATCAACGGTCTGGGTTGATTATGATGAAACCTTTTCACTTGTTGCTAAGATTAAGTCCATTCGGATTTTGCTTGCAATAGCTGCATATTATGACTATGACATTTGGCAGATGGACGTTAAGACTGCTTTCCTCAATGGTAATCTAGTTGAGGAAGTGTATATAAAACAACCTGAGGGTTTTTCAATTGAGTCCAAACCAAATGCTGTATGCAAGCTACAAAAGTCCATTTATGGGCTTAAGCAAGCCTCAAGGAGTTGGAACATTTTCTTTGACAAGGCTATCAAGACATTTGATTTCGTCAGAAGCAAAAAGGATCCATGTGTTTATACTAAACTCAAGGATGGGAGTATTGCCTTCATTATCATATATGTAGATGACATATTAATAATGGGAGACAATAAAACTCTCCTATAGTCAGTCAAAGAGTGGTTGTCCAGTACCTTAATGATGAAGGATTTAGGTAAAGCCTGCTACTGGTTGTCCAGTACCTTAATAATGAAGGATTTAGGTAAAGCCTGCTACATTCTGGGGATTAGGATCTATAGAGATAGACCTAACAGATTGTTGGGGCTGTCACAGTCAGTCTACATAGACAAAGTGCTTAGATGTTTTTCTATGGAAAATTCCAAGAAAGGCGGTTTACCTATGGGACAAGCATCAAGTTATCTAAGAAGGATATTCCTTCTAATTCTATAGAACTTGAACGCATGAAAAAAATCTCATATGCTTTGGCTATAGGATCGATCATATATGCCATGACCTGTACTAGGCCAGATATGGCCTTTGCACTTAGTATGACTTGCAAGTTCCAGCAGAATTCTGGGGAAGAACACTGGAAAGCAGTCAAGAGTATTCTTAAGTATCTTAGGCGAACTAAAGAATATTTCTTAGTCTATGGTGGACAAGAGAAGCTGGTATGTACTGGGTACATTGATGCTAGCTTCCAGACAGATGTTGATGACTACAAATCTCAATCAAGTTACACATACATTTTCAATGGTGGAGCAGTAAGCTAGAAAATTTCCAAATAAGCTACAACTGCTGACTTGACAACAGAAGTTGAGTACATTGCTGGATCGGAAGTTGGTAAAGAAGCTGTCGCGATAACTGAGTTCCTGAAGGAACTAGGGGTTGTTCCAAGTGCCACTTGTCCAATAACGGTTTATTGAGACAACACTGGTGCGATTGCGCAAGCTAAGGAACCAAGATCAACCAACATAAATAAGCATGTATCAAAGAAGTACCACATACTCAGGGAGATGGTGGAGACTAAATATATTAGATTAGACTATGTTCCCATAGACGATAATCTAGCTAACCCATTCACTAAACCATTAAGCTTAGTCAAGCATAATGGTCATTTTGAGAATATGGGCATTAGATATGTTGGAGATTGGCTCTAGGCCAAGTGGGAGATTGAAAGTATATTTATGTCCTAGAGACAATCTGTATTAGGACAAATGTACTTTATACACATACATATTATTATTAATGGAGATTAATATTTTGGCATTTGCAATTATTGAATTATTATTTGATTATTTGTAATTATTCATTAATGTGCATCCCTTGAGCTTACGTTGTCGTTAATAGAGTGATATATTTTATGATAGAGCGTAACTCTTAAAATAGCCTCGACTAATGATCATCGAGAATGGGATATCGATGATATGTGATAGGTCGACATGTGGTATGCATCATATCCTTAGAGGATGTAGTATATCTCACCTGCTACGAGTAATGGTTACTCTTGATGGACACATAAATACTTTGGAAGTATTGGTATACCCTGCTGATATACTGTTTGTTATACTTGTCTAACGTATGATCAACATGTGGGAGATAGAAGTCCTTAGACTTGAGGTCAATACGCGCCTTATATACAAAGTAATGTACTTTGATCCCGTCCTAAGCTCAAATGCCTTGTAGGTTGAGATACGGCTTATATTGGGTACATTACGATGTGGATTGAAGGTGGTAGATGAGACAAGATTAGGATTCATTCCTCGAATGTATATTCGAGAGAACACTCAGATTCTCAGTGATATTAGGTTGACTAAGTCATTGGCCAACGCAATAGACATATTTAGAATATGGTCTAGTTGTCAACTAATATAGATGAGATACAATGATTAAGCCATTTGGATAGACACTTGACAAATCCTAAGCTTGATCGGGTGTGTCGTGAATGAAAGGATTTTATCTTACCACATAAAGGTTAAGTTTACTTGATTCGCGTAAACGTACTTCACGTATTAAGTTCGTCTTCTGGTGCCATCTATAGACCTTAATTTGATTAATGTCCATATAAGAAGGCCAGTAGGGTCACACTATGTCTATTGTCCGTTTCGATCTAAGGATGTATTGAGAGTGTAATTAAATATTCGATTTGGAATCGAGATATTTAAATGAATAATGATTACATTCATTAAGTCAAAGTTGGATTTTGAATTTAATTAAGAATGCACGAAAATTAAATCGAGACAATGCAAGTGCACGTCGAGCGCCGCGGCGCCCATACCCTAGGGTCGCGACGCCTCTGCATTGATTTTGGGCCAGGCCCAAGGTCAAACCCTAATCCGGTTTTTGACCTAATTTTCAACTATAAATAGAGGCTTTCACTTTCATTATTATACACTAATTTTCAGAATTTGATTCTAAGCCTTAGAGACTTAGAATAAAATACTCTCTCGAACCTCTACCGGATTTCCTAGCTTTCCGAAAGAGAAGTACATTGAATCTTGGAGCTTGCAATTGGAAGGGAAATCGCGTGTGCACCTAACAGTAGAAATAGACTCCAAATTTTCCAACTTGTAAGTATATGTTTTATATTACAAGTTCCATTGTTGTATAACCACACCAGAATTATTGTTGAGGTAAGTAAGAATTAAAACTTTTAAACTTCCGTTGTGCCTTACTTATGTATTTTGAACCTAACAAAATTCTACAGTGAAAGCCACTTAACTCTAAGGAAAGGGGGAAAAGTAAGCTCAGTGTGACTAACAAACTATTATAGTACATAGAGGGTAGAAGCAAGAAAGAAAGTGTTGGAAGAACATTTGCTTGGAACAATACCATTCTTAAGAAACCATCAGCTTACCGGAACAATTATTTTGTATGTTGTTGATGATTTAATTGCTTCTTGGTTGGGGCCCTGCAAGTTATTTATTCTTTATGTGTTCAATGAGGCTTTTTGATAAAGAATTGAATTTGAAATGAAAGGTACAAATGTCAAAACAAGAACCATTTTTTAAAACTTCTAAAAAAAATAGTTCTTGTTTTGCCTCGCTTTTTAGAATAGTTTTGAGTATGACTCTTCTTGTGTCCAACATTTCACTTTTGAAAGATAAGAAATGAAAATAAAAGGAGTATGCTCACTGTTAAATATACACAATATACACACAATATACATGTGTATATTAAATCTCGGATTTGGTCCCAATAATAGCTCTCGGTTTTGGTTGTTTATGTAAAGTCATTTATGGTAAATATTTAGTATCCTAGTTTAGGTAATATTGTAATATAATTAGTAGTGTATTACCATAATTAGTGTATTACCATAAATGTATAGAATAAGGCTTTTAGAATAGAATAAGAATAGGATTCTCCTATTTTGTAACTTGTATATATAGCCTTTCAAGTAATGAAAATAGTCAAGGGGATTATTTCTTTCATGGTATCAAGAGACTAGGTCTAAACAAAAGTCTTCTCTCCCAACTTTTGTACCCTCTCGGCCGAAACCCCCCCTCGGGTTTCTCTCCCAAATTTCGTCTTCCACTCTCCAAAATCTCTCTTAAATTTCCCCTCCTTTGTTCTTTCAATATGTCTAAGAACAATTATCATCCTGCCCTCATGGTTTCTAACGTCAAGAACAATATCCCTATTGTACTTGAAATGGAAAACGTCCAATATGCGATGTGGGCAGAATTGTTTAAAATTCACGCTATCTCCCATCAAGTTATCGATCACATAATTCCTCCCGCTACACCTCTTCCCGCGGAGGATCCTCAGTTATGGATTACGCTTGATGCTACCGTTCTCCAGTGGATCTATTCCACTATTTCGGTTGACCTTTACCAGAAGATTATTGAGCCGAATACCACGACAATGGCTACCTGGAATAGATTGTGTAACATATTCCAAGATAACCAACATTCACATGCCGTCACACTCGAACATGAATTCTCTCTAGTTCGCATAGAAGACTTTCCAAACGTATCGGCATATTGCAAGAAACTCAAGGAGTTGGCGGATCAACTCCGTAATGTTGGCGCACCTGTAACAAATAATCATCTAGTTCTACAATTGGTTGCCGGCCTTTCGGAGGCCTATAATGGCGTTGGAACTCTCCTTCGTCAAAGCAACCCTCTTCCCGCCTTCTATCAAGCCCGCTCCATCCTTACTTTGGAAGAAACCGGTTTGGCTAAAAAGGTGACTACCGGAGCAAGCCCCATCGTCATGATGGCGTCCTCCCCAAGTTCTTCAGGTTTTGTTGATAATTCGGGCCAAAATCGTGCTCATGGTGGCGGCAAAAATAATCATAAGAATAATAACAAAAACCGCGGGGGAAAACGCGGCGGTTCGGTGGTGGTTCGGTGGTCAGCAAGCAGGCAGTGGGCCTCGTCTAGTGAACAGTGGCCCACCACCCTATTGGTCCTAGTAGTGGGGCCCATGGCAGTAGGGCTGGGGCAGTGGGCTAGCAACCCCTACGTTCCAAATAGGTTCCCGGCGGCCGGTGGGGCATGGCCACCTTTCGTGCCCAATAATCGCGAGGCGCGCCCATTGGCCACTGGCCCAGTAATGCAACAGCCAGCAGCCTATGGTACAGTGCAGCCCAGTCCTGGAATACTTGGGGTCCGACCTCCGCAAGCTCACCATGCAGCAGGCCCCACTCAGATAGATATCGAGGCCGCAATGCACACATTGGTTTTTACTCAACCGGACCCAAATTGGTATATGGACACCGGTGCCACTACTCACATGACTTCCGATTCAGGTACTCTCTCATCTTATTCCAATTTGAGAAACCCTCGGGGTATAATTGTTGGTAATGACAACTCTATTCCAATTCAGTGTTATGGTCAGAAAACGTTGTCTCCCCCCAATCCACCCCTTATCTTGAAAAATACTTTACATGCACCTAAATTGATTAAAAACTTAGTGTCTGTCTGAAAGTTCACCACTGACAATTCCGTTTCTGTTGAATTTGATCCTTTTGGTTTCTCGGTGAAGGATTTCAAGACGGGGAGTCATCTCATGAGGTGTGATAGTAGGGGGATCTTTATCCTATCATCCACGGTTTCAGTCCATCGAGTCAAGCCTTGCCGTTAGCTTTTGCAGCCATTTCTCCTTCCTTATGGCATGCTCGCCTTGGTCATTCGGGATCTTCTATTTTATCAGTTTTAGATAAAAATAGCTTTATTTCTTGTAAGGGTACGAGTCGCACTCAAATTTGTCAATCTTGTTCGTTAGGAAAAATTGTTAAGTTGCCATTTGTGGACTCAAATTCTCATACTTCAAAGCCATTTGATATTTTTCATAGTGACCTATGGACGTCTCCTGTTCTAAGTTCGTTAGGTCATCGATATTATGTTCTTTTTTTGGATGATTATTCTAAATTTTTGTGGACGTTTCCAATTGCCAATAAATCTTAAGTGTTTTCTGTCTTCATAAAATTTAGAGCATTCATTATAACACAATTCAAAAGAGAAATAAAAAATATTCAGTGTGATAATGGGAAAGAGTATGACAATAGGGTGTTTTGAGAGTTCTGTGATAATAATGGGATCAATTTTCATTTTTCGTGCCCTCATACATCTTCTCAAAATGGGAAAGCCGAACGCAAAATTCGTTCCATAAATAACATTGTCCGCACTCTCTTACTTCACGCTTCCGTACCCCCATATTTTTGGCATCATGCTATGCAAATGGCAACATATCTCCTTAACATAATTCCGTCTAAAGGTCTGACATATTCTACCCCCCTCCAAATCCTATATAATAAGAACCCTTCTTATTCTCATCTTCGAGATTTTGGGTGCTTATGTTATCCGTTATTCCCATCCACCACAATTAACAAACTTCAGGCTTGGTCTACTCCGTGTGTGTTTTTGGGTTATCCGTCTAATCATCGTGGTTATAAATGCTTTGATTTATCCTCCAAGAAAATCATAATTAATCGCCATGTCATTTTTGATGAAACCCAATTTCCTTTTATAAAAGTTCATACTCCCGAGCCTAGGTCGTATAATTTTTTGGATGACCAAATATCCCCGTATATTATTCAGCATTTTTCGGACATCTCCCGCACCCAAAACTCTCCAGCGGGCCCACTGCCCGCTGGCCCCACTGTACCATCCCACGGTCCGCCATTCGGGATCGATCCCGCATTTGGGCCAGTCCACCCCATTCTCGGAACCGGTCCAGATGGTCGCTCCATATTACCGATTTGGGCCAGCAGGCCCACTGCCTGTCTGCTGGCCAGTCCGTTCCGAGCCCAGCAAATTCCCAAAATTCACTCAATTCTTCCTCGAGTCATAGACCGGTCACTCGTAGTCAGCGGGGTATTTTTACACCTAAAAGACATTTTAATTTACATTCTGATGTCTCTAAATCCCCCTTGCCCCGTAATCATGTGTCTGCCTTAAATGACCCTAATTGGAAAATTGCTATGACTGATGAATATAATGCTCTTATTGATAATAAGACGTGGGATTTGGTTCCCCATCCATATGGTATTAATGTTATCAGGTCTATGTGGATTTTTGCTCATAAGGAGAATTCAGACGGGTCATTTGCTCGACATAAGACGCGGCTAGTGGGTGATGGTAAGACTCAGCAGGTTGGGATAGATTGTGGGAGACGTTTAGCCCGGTGGTCAAGCCGGCTACTATTTGCACTTTGCTTAGCTTGGCTCTTTCAAAGACATGGCCTATTCATCAATTGGATGTCAAGAATGCTTTTCTACATGGTGATCTCAAGGAAACAATATATATGCATCAGCCATTGGGGTTCAGAGATCCTAATCGTCCTCATCATGTCTGTTTGTTGAAGAAGTCCTTATATGGGCTTAAGCAGTCTCCACGAGCATGTTATACAAGGTTTGCTGACTATGTTTCCACTATTGGGTTCACTCACAGTAGGTCAGATAATTCCTTGTTCATCTACCATCGTGGTTCATCCTTGGCCTACATTCTGTTATATGTGGATGATATCATTTTGACTGCCTCTTCCGATGCATTACGCCAGTCTATCAAGGCCATGCTTCAACTTTGAGTTTGCTATGAAGGACTTAGGGCCCTTGAGTTACTTTTTGGGGATTGTCGTCAAGCATCATTCAGATGGTTTGTTTTTGTCTCAAAGAAAGTATGCGGCTGAGATCATCGAGAGGGCTGGGATGTCATCCTGTAAGTCCACTTCCACTCCAGTTGATACTAAGCCCAAACTTGGTGCCACTGCCGGCATCCCTTACGAGGATCTGACCCGCTATCGCAGTCTTGCAGGGGCTCTTCAGTATCTTACCTTTACCAGACCGGATATTACGTATGCTATTCAGCAGGTGTGTTTATTCATAAATGATCCCAGAGTTGAGCACATGAATGCAATCAAACGCATCATCCGGTATATTCAGGGTACACTGGACTATGGTTTGCATTTGTATCCTTCATCGACATCCACACTTGTCTCATACACCGATGCGTGATTGGGGTGGTTGTCCGGACACCGACGGTCTACGTCTCGGCTATTGTATGTTCCTTGGCGACAACTTGGTCTCCCCGTGCGAAGCGTCAGACGACTCTATCCCGCTCAAGTGCCGAGGCTGAATATCGAGGGGTAGCCAATGTGGTCTCAGAATCATGTTGGTTACGTAATTTGCTTTTAGAGCTTCATTGTCCGATTCAAAAGGCAACCTTGGTTTATTGCGATAATATTAGTGCCATCTACCTTTCAGGTAATCCGGTTCAGCACCAACGCACTAAACATATCGAAATGGACATTCACTTTGTCCGTGAAAAGGTTGCTCGGGGTCACGTTCGCGTATTCCATGTCCCGTCAAGATATCAGATTGCAGACATCTTTACAAAGGGTCTTCCCTCGGTCCTTTTTGAAGATTTTAGGGACAGTCTCAGCGTTCGAAGACCGCACGCTATGACTGCGGGGGTGTGTTAAATATACACAACATACACACAATATACATGTGTATATTAAATCTCGGATTTGGTCCCAATAATAGCTCTCGGTTTTGGTTGTTTATGTAAAGTAATTTATGGTAAATATTTAGTATCCTAGTTTAGGTAATATTGTAATATAATTAGTAGTGTATTACCATAAATGTATAGAATAAGGTTTTTAGAATAGAATAGAAATAGGATTCTCCTATTTTGTAACTTGTATATATAGCCTTTTAAGTAATGAAAATAATCAAGGGAATTATTTCTTTCGCTCACTACCATATGTCATGATGTGGTTATCTTATATGGTTAGATGTCTTTTATTTGACTTAGCAATACTTATTTGTATGTGAATTACTTGTTTTTGTAGGTATCGGTTTAGTTGGAGAGGTCTATAAAGTTATTAAATTCCACCTAAAACTTTTTAACGCTTACATTTTATGTATGCCTTAATGTTGCTGCTACTATGTTAAAAGAACTGTCACATTGGTTGCCTCAAAATTGCTGCAATTTTTCTTTCCAGAAACAGGATTATCTAACCCAAGTTAAGAAGACAAATAGCTACATATAGAAGGTTTTAAGGTTGAGCGGACTGTAAAATTTGTTCTGGAGCCATTTTGAAATAATGAGATATGAGTAGATATCGATAGGCCAAACGATATGCCATTCTATTCAATAGTTTTATTCTCTCTTTCTCTTAGATGATCTTTAAGATATTTATCCTCATTCTTAAGGGACCTTGGTTCTATATGTATTGCCCCTAATGATGAAATATATAGTAAATATGTGGATACCATTATTCATCTGTTGCATCTTTGAGGAAAAATATAAAATATGTTGTTCTAGGAACTAGAAAATTGGAGCTGGCGCATCAGGTATTTAGTGGGAATGTGACCTACAACCGTGTTTGCTAATGGATACGTTATCTAACTTTTGATCCGTGTTTTTTAAGCATATGGGAACTTGAAATGAAATGGGAAGGGTAGGCTCATATTCTTTTAATACACCTCTGAGTCATCAATGGGTTTTAGTTGAGATTAGACTCAAAATGCTTGAATAGCTTTTGACTTGTCAGATGCATTTAGTTTGGGATATTTAATGATGTTTTAGGAAATCTCTCTTCTATATATACTACTTTTTGTAACAATTTATAATTCTATAGAGTTAGCCTCTTTCTTTGGTAATACACAAGTCTTAAGTTCTCAGAATATCAAATAGATTAGAGGATTGGAGTAAAACTTTACAATCAAAGTAACAAACATTTTAATGTGGAGATGTTCAAGGCATGTCTAGTAGTACTGACTAATAGACTATATAGTTTCCTTATCCCGGGTCTCAGGTCTAGACTATACGATTGAATCTCTGTGTAGTTTTTCTTGCTTTGTATTTTGAAAAACTCTTTGCTTTCTCGTGAATGAAGAATAAATACAAGTAGTTGACCAAATTACTTCTAGATTAAGCCAGCTTTAAATCTTTGAACGTCAATTAAGCTAAACAGGAAGCGATCCAACTACTACCAGGACTGCCAGTGCCACTTATTAAGGCAATCAGAAGAACCTCCAAGAACTTACGCATCTTTGGGGAAATTTAGCTTTGCATTTTTTGGAAATAGAGATGGCATTGCTTAAGTGACATTTACCTCCAGAGTAACAAATTAGTAGAGAATTTTCTCTCGTAGGTTAACCCTGACACCTACTTAAACCATATTTGTTTCACCTACAAAATCCACATATGAATAGTGGTAAAATTTCTAAGATGTGATTCAACAAATATTTAAATTCCCCTTACTCCAATAGTAGCATGTCTCCAAATTTAGAAAATAATAAGCAGATATGTCCAATCATTTGATTCGTTCTATTTATTCTACTGTAAAATCTGTTGTTTGGTCCAATTATCGATATTTATTGATACATGTGCTATGTCATTTACCCTGACAGTCACAGTAGGCCAAAGTTATGGGTTGTATAAATCCTTTCTGTTTCTTTTAGAAGGTAATAACTTTTTTAGAAGAAAGATCTTTCTATTTTTTCTCCTCCCTTTTCATTTTGCTTAGTGTTTTTCATATTTTGTGCTCGTCGCTGCTAGGACGCACATTCCCAATAAAGGCACAACTGCGTGTTTGGAGATTTATTTATTTTAAGTGGTTATTAACTTTTAAACACTTCTTAAATTTTTATGATGTTTTGCAATGAAAAAAAAATACTTAAAAGCACTTACTTTTAAGTATGAAAAGTATAAAAATAAGTCAAAAATCAAAAATTGGGTATTACCAACTTATGACTTTTAATTTTTAGCTTATAAGCTACTTTTTAAAAGCTAGACATGTATCTAACTCTTGCTGCTGAACATGTTAATTTTTTTTGTATTTGCCAAGTTTTTACTTATGAAAAGAATTCGAATATGTCAATTATTTTGTGAAGTTTCCCTTTATGATCTATTAGTTGTGTGTAGATGCTAGTGCCAAAGTTCAGCATAGGTGGTACTCCAAATGCAATGAAAGTAGATGAGGTGAACGATTCGCTTGATGCTTTCATTAGGAAAGCAATGAGAAAGGAGCCCCTGCTTTCATTCCCAGGAACGGGAGAAAGTCCTATTCAATGAATTCAATGGCTTCATTCTATAGATCAGTCATGTAAAAAATGAATCACCCCGTAGTTTTACGTCAAATCGTGTCAATGAAGGTAGGAGGCCTTGTGAAGGGCTAATGATGGTATAAAACCTATTTTTGGAAGTATCAAGAAGTATAGGAGTTAAACGAATCGAAGAGGATACGTTTCGTCAAAGTTCGATAAAGTTTCATCTGTTTCATGCCATGTACGAACCATATTTTTGAGGTACAACCCGTATAAAATTGTCAGATGGCCGTATAAATTTAAGAGAGTTGGCCTGATCTTTTGGCATGGTACGGTGCAATATACGGACCGTACCTTGTCACCGTACTTTGTGGCAATGGCCGACTTTGGATGTTTTAATTCGCTCAAAGCCTCATTTTTCATTTTTTGACCAAGATAGACCCTAATGCTCTCCTAAAGATGTCCTAACATATCTCTAAGGTTCAAGAGCAAATCCTAAGGGAATCCATCGAAATCCAACCTCAAGAGTTTGGTTCAAGTGAAGAAAGTGTCTCCTTGATGTTGTTGTGATGTTGTGGGTTGTTGTGAGCTGAGCAGAGCTTGCAGTTCAAGTTGAAGTTGTTGTATAAGGTAAGTAAAGTATTCTCTTGCTTGTGGTTGGGTTAAATTTTGTGTTGATTGAGTTGTAGAAGTGAAAGATCACAAGGTGAGTGCTAGATAGTAGCTTGCAGGTGTGGTCTTGTTGTATGTTATCGTTTGGCTGTTTTGAGTTGATTCTTAACATATATCATGGCTCAAATTTTATGGATTATAGTTGTTCATGAAGTTAGTTATGATGTGAATAGAGGAGGAGAGCTAATAAGGTTGTTTAGGTATTGGATTGCCATTGAAGGACAAAATGAAGCTTTGCTCACTTTAGGTGTTCGATAAAATGTCTATGTTAAGTCAACTTATAGTTTATTGATCCGATTGTGATTTAAATAATTCATATACTGTAGATAATCGTTCATAAATCGTACTAGGATGCGTGGGATCCATATAGCTAAGGTGACAGGGTATGTAATGACTAATCTTTCTTTCAAAGCATGATTTTCCAGATTTTATGCCAAACTCTAAAACAATCGAACGTTCAT
The DNA here is from genome assembly GCA_034509755.1 of Anisodus tanguticus. Lineage (NCBI taxonomy): Eukaryota > Viridiplantae > Streptophyta > Magnoliopsida > Solanales > Solanaceae > Anisodus > Anisodus tanguticus. The sequence goes on along the minus strand of CM067555.1, from coordinate 23,000,165 downwards.
AGAAGTATTCCATTTTCGTAGATT